>CM046457.1:875000-1475000 GCA_025506515.1 Flaveria trinervia | reverse complement strand
CTTTAGGAAACAACCTAAGAGGTCGACAATATATGGGTGGCTAACTTCTAATAGCATGATCACCTCATTAATAAACTACTTGATCTGCATCTGTCAATAGACTTAAACTTTTTAATGGCAACCATTGTACCTTCTTCTAATTTACATTTATAAACTGTATCATAGTCTCCTTGACCTATGACATTGGTTTTGTGAAATTTGTTAGTTTCGTTTTCAAGAATCCTTGCTGCAAAATTATAGCCATGCGATAGGGTTGTTTAGATTCAAATAGAATTTTCTGCAAAATTAAGCCATAATTTTTCTTGAAGAACATTTCTCTACGGTTGATTGTCTGAGTTTGAGCCCTAATATAAGATAAGTGTTAAAACAATTGAAGCTGCGGGGCTTATGCAGATGGCCACCAATCCACATAGTTTTTGTTAAGTAAAAATATATTTTGTAACTAGCTCAAGAATATAGATGTAAGTTCTTTTTAACAGTGAAATTACCTAATTAACAAGGAAAATAGCAAAGAGTTTTGGACTTGATCTTTATAATTCACATGGGAAGATTGATGTTTGAATAATAATGTAATTAATATGTTTATCTAAGTTAGTTGGAGTTTATTTATTATATGTTTGTCTTGGTTAGTGTTTGACTGAGTAGAAGGGATGACCATGTCTCAAACTCGATGTTGGATTTAGGTGGTTGCTGGATAATTGGTGACCGTTGAAGACCAGCTCTATAGCTAATTCTATTGATTTGTTTTTAGTATTCACAGCAGTAGATGTTAGGTTTCATCCGTTCACTTTCACTTCCAATTACCCGATAAGACTTGTATCTGTGATGACTTTTATGTTTCGAACTCAATAAAGAAACAACTTTCAGGTCATACTTACCTTGGTTCTCTGTTAGTTTTAATCTGCATTCAAGACACCAAATTCAAACAGTAGGATAAAGGTAATCATTGGTTAGAGTTTGAGAATGGTTCGTATGCTGTTTAAGCGGTCACATGGTTGTAATTAAGCATGTCGATATTCATTTCGATATTTGTAAAAAGTCACATGGTTTGATCAAGTTGCTCTGCTTCATCAATTTTTCCCTATTTCATGTTGTTTTCCTTTTCTGACTACAAGAAGCTACTTGTACGAATTGTTAACTTACTTCATGATTTTTAAGGTCAAATGCAATGGTCAAGATAACATAAAAAACAGTCAAGCAATTAGGTCGGGGTCCAAGGCATAAATCAAGCATTGCTTGATTAAAGCGATAAGTTATGTTTTTGTATTTTGATTAGGAGCTATGTTTTTTTATTATAAATAGTTGGTAGAATGAGTAGCAAATATGTGCAAGTTTCTTTCCTTTTTTTATTAAAATAATTTGTGTTGACTGCTTATATATCTTTCTGTTTTGGTTCTGCTTTTTGTCTCAGTTTTTTCACAATTGGTATAAGAGCTACCGATTAAAACTTGTCCAAGAGGCCAGTCTATTGCCGATCTAAGAATCGTATTGCTGTAGCGATTCTTCCAAGTCAAATAGCAGCATTCTCGATTGTTTTCTGCCCAACCTTGTTATTCCTTTTTGTTTAAAGACCCTATTCTGTTTAATGGTTTGTCACACACCCAATGACCAATAATTAGGCTCTTGTTCTAGTTAGAGAAGGGAGTTCAATATCATACCATGTCCGTTGCTGCAACGAATCACATATCTTGGGCAATCAAGATGGAATCAATCATGGATGCCCATGGAATTTAGGATGCCATCGAACCATTATCGATGTTGTGGATGCCAAGGTCGGAAAAGAAAGCAAGAGCTTTCATATTCTAGGCGTTGTAGGAAGATATTTTATTGCAAGTAGCGGGGCACAAGACTGCTAAGGAGGTATGAAATGCTCTCAAGACGTGGTATCTTAGAGTTGATCAAGTGCAACATGCTAAAATTTCAACTCTAAACCGAGAGTTTGAATTGTTGAGCATGATGACCTCATTGATGACTTCGCAGGAAAGATTAGGGAGATAGTGTCCAAGTTCCAACACTTGGCTCTACATTGGATGAGAAAGCTAAGGTAAAGAAGTTGTTGAACTCTGCACCAACTAGTGTTCCTACTAATCGATGCTACAATTAACCAATATTCGAGCCTAAACACAATGCAGTTTGAAGAGTTGGTTTGGCGTCTCAAGGCATACGAAAAAAGGCTGAAGCCAGCTGAAACAATTAAAGACTTAGCATGTCAATTGTTGTCAACGAAATCAAATGGCAGGTTTGACAAAATAGGAGTCAAGACAAGCCGACAGGGGTAGAGGGAATAACCATGTCCAAGGGAGAAGACGATTCTCAAACAATAACCATAAGGCTGAGCAGATCAAATGAAGAGTGATGTGGGCTCAAGTATGGATGGGCAAACTATAGTCTTTTTGAAGGTCCAATTGTTTATCAAAATGAACTTCACTGAAATGGTCATAACTTGGGCTGGAAGTCTGCTTTTTGGGCAGCGATAAGTCAAAATGACGTTGGACGGACGTGTGTTCTCAACAAACCGCCAAAGTCATCGTTTTGCCCAAAAATAGTTTATTTTATGAGTTATTTTACTTTTTGTCTTATTTTTATATTTTGTTGGATTTTACATTTAGCCCAGGTTTTGGCCCATTTATATTTGTGGCTCATTCGACTTTTGTTTTTTTTCTTTATATGCTTGTAAGAGATGGGTGGAATAATCATTGAAGTTTATAAAGAACATTTGTTTTCTCTCTATCACAGTGAGTGTTAGTGTGAATTGTTGATTATTGGCATTCTTTGTGAATCAACGATTGTTAGAAAAATTATTCCTGGTATTCTCGTTGAATCCATACGTTTATTATTTATCATCTGTTTCCGACTACATCAGTGGTATCAGAGCCAAATTTCCTGATCAAGATGCCTCCACGGAGAAGACTTCTTAATGATGCTCATGAGAAGGAATGGGACAACCCGTATTATGGCAAGGATGGATGAGCGGTTAGATTAGTTGGCTGATCAAATATAAGATTTGATGAATTAAGGAGGGCGTAATGGTAACCGTCATGAAGCAGCAGATGATGAATTCCAATTTATGAGGGCGACGATTCGTCTTCTTATGAACACGTACCGCAAAATCGAAGGGGTGATAATAGATGTTGGGAGGCAGGAATGAGAACCAGTATTCCTAAATTCGATAGTGATACTTTGAACTTGGAAAAATTCATTGATTGGCTTGTTGTTGTTAAAGAAGTGTTTGAATTCAAAGAGGTTCCTGAAGACAAAAAGGTTTCGTTGATCGTTACCAAGCTACGTGGAAGGGCTTCTGCTTGGTGGCAACAATTGATACTGACTCGGGAGAGATTTGAAAAGCCAAGGGTCACAACTTGGAGGAAGATGAAGAAGTGCATGAGAGCAACTTTATTCCTCATAACTACCAATGATTAATGTACCAATGGTTATAAAATTTAAGAAAAGGGTCCAAGTCTGTTGAGGATTAGACGACTAAGTTCTACCAATTGATTGCAAGAAATGATATTCAAGAAACTGAAGAACAACTTGTTTCTTATTACATTGGTGGACTAAGGGTTCAGATTATGGAATTCATTAACATGTTTGATCAAGTGACACTTTCTGATACTCATCAACATGCTTTAACTTTTTAAAAACAAAACCAGCGTAGTGGTGTTTCATCTTCTGCTGGAGGAAGTTTGGGTTCAGGTAACATAATATCTCGTTTGTTCCTAACAAAACAAAACAGGGTGTTGGAAATAGTGAACCACCTTCTAAAGGGGTCGGAAGTAGTAGCATGAAGTGTTTCAATTATGGGGAGACTGGTCATCGACAATTTGAATATAAGAAAGCCGGTAAGAGAAATATGTTTGCTGACCTTGATGAATGGGAAGATGGTGGTGAGGCTGATGAAAGTTACGAAGACACTCTAATATTTGACAAAGAGCTTGAGTACATGGAAGAAGAGGTGGCTGGAGGCGTGGGAACGTGCCTGGTGGTTAGGCGTTCATGCTATACACCTAAGGCAAATGACAATGATTGGCTTAAGCATAACATATTTCATTCAACATGTATCGTTTTAGGGAAGGTTTGTACTTTTGTTATTGATTCAGGGAGTTGTGACAATTTAGTTTCTGAAGAAGTTGTTAGAAAGTTGAGCCAGAAAACAAAGAACCATCCTAAGCCTTATAAGCTCCAATGGCTTAAGAAGGGATGCGAGGTGCCGGTAACCAAGCGTACCCTTATTTCTTTTTCTGTTGGTAAAACACACAAGGACGTAGTCTAGTGTAATGTGGTTCCCATGGATGCGTGCCATTTGCTATTGGGTAGGCCTTGGAATATGATCGCAATGTAGAACATAATGGGCAGTTTAATACTTATATTTTTCTGTTTGATAACATGAAGATACATTGTTACCCACGAAACCCAAGGAGGTGGCTACCAAATTAACCTACCGCTGCCCTGTTAACTCTTTCTCAGTTTGAGAACAAGCTCCGGCTGGGGATGATGTTTTTGTGATGATAGGTAAAGAAGTGGTTGGACTTTACATTTGGCCCATTTATGTTTTATGGTCGATTCGACCTTTGTTTTCTTTCTTTATATGCTTGTTAGAGATGGGTGGAATAATCATTGAAGTTTATAAAAATTATTTGTTTTCTCTCTATCACAATGAGCGTTAGTGTGAATTCCTGATTATTATCATTCTTTGCTAATCAACGATAGTTAGAAGAATTATTCCTAGTATTCTTGTTGAATCAACAGGTTTAATTATTTCCTTTCGTTTTCGATTGCATCCAAGAGAAAATAATCAAGAAGATTAGACGGATAGATGAGACAAAAGGTATGTGAGGTGTTACAATTTTGACAAAATTGGTCTTTTTTCGGCAGAGTGTCATGCCCTAGAAAAAGCAAGAATGAAACTAATTTTATCATAGAAGATGATGAATCCACATTGCTTATGGTGAAAGCAGAAGTTGTGATGCTGAATGAAAAGAAAGTGCTCCCTAAGGTGTACGCGGATTATAAGTGTGAAGATAGAATGTGTTTTTTAGACAACGGTGCAAACAACCTCATGATCGGGCATAGAAACTATTTTTCTAAACTGATGAAAAAGTAACAGGTCATGTAAAAGTTGGAGATGACTCTACTTTTGAATCAAAGGTAAAGGATGTGTAACTGTGAAATGCAAGAATGGTAAGAAAAGAGTATTTTTTGATATGTTCTATATACCCAAATTGCATAATAATATTACGAGTTTAGGGAAGTTGGATGAGTAAGGGTGCATGGTAACTTTGGGAGATGGAATTCTAAAGTTATATGATCAACTGACAACCTACTGATGAAGATTCGAAGAATTAAAAGCCAATTGTCTACTATCACTTCAAGTATGTTTACTATTTGAAGCAAACAACTCAAAAGTTGAGAATGAACTGGTGAACTTCATTGATCAGTAACAAAGCACATCAGAACCTAATATGATGATAAACTCAGCTTTTGAACCTACAAAACCGAGGCTGAATATTAGGCAAGTTGTGAAAAAAAACAATCCAGTACTTGTTATGGTGAACACAAAAACATACAATAGTCCAGTTTAGGTTGAGAAAGCCCAAAAAATTCTGTTTGGGAGCCGAGAAATCAAAAAGGAAAGCCCAAGAAGTTTGGTTGAAGGAAGTGTTCAAGAAAAGAAAATGGAAACAAAGAAAGCACTAAAGCAAGACATGGATGGATTAAATGGTCAGTTTCAAGACCTTATCAAACAAGTATGTTTCAAACAATTGAAGCAGAAGAACAAAAACAAGAGAGGTATATGAAAGAAATGGAATTACAAGGTGATTGTTAAGTTAATTCCATGAGTTTTGTAGTCAAATTCAATAGTCAGGAAAACATTTGAAGCAGACAAGTGATGTGTTGGTGATAAGTATGAGTTTTAGATGTTTAAAACATTTGTTTTTTTATCTAATTTTGATATCCAATATAATCACTTTATTATGTGTTTAAAGTATAGATTAAATAAAGCTTAACGAATATTATTTGAGAAAGATACAAAGGATGGCAAGACTATGGCTTGAAATGTGCTGAAAATGAAGGAAATTGTGAAAAAAAGTCCGGGAGGCCGTAAGCTACGGCCTAAAGCGGTAACTTACGACCCTGTGTGAGTCCGTCTTTGAACCCCGTAAAGCAGAAGGTTTTGCTGTTTGGTTGAAGGTAGACCGTAACCTATAGCCTATAGCCGTAAGTTACGTTCTAAGGCAATATTTGAAGGATTTTTCCAAATTTTAAATCCTATTTAAACCCCAATAATTAGGGTTTTAGGAGAGACATTCCTTGAGTCCCAAGAATGAATTTTTGGATGAAATTAGGCACTTAGAACATTCTCTAATCATTTCAAATCATCTACATACATAATCAAATCAAGATTGAAGTCATAATGAAGACGATGAGTGGCTAAATCGTTCGCGGTTGCTTTCAGGGTGAATAGTTCTTGCCAAGTGAGATGGTTAGTCATGTTTAGGGTTTTATGTTGAACACATTGTGATTAAATGTAATTAAAAGTTTTGATTGAGTTAAACAATTTATTTATAAAGAAAGTTTTTTGCTTTGTCATTAGTTTTTGGTTTCCTTGCATCGTTAGCTCATTAAGAAAAGTAGATAACTTGATATATGTGAATTGGTAACTTTGTGAATGAGCATATCTTGGAAGATTGTTCCTTGGTTCTCATTTCTATCAAAAGCAAAGATATTAAGTCGTGTTTATGTAACCCTAAGTTACACTTAATAACTGTTGATCTTGTAGAACTTAAAACCCGGAAGTAATTGTTTTCTTATTAATTATTTTATTCATCCCAAAGTTGATTGCTTTTTACACTTGTGTTAAAATTCATCCAAAGTTTTAATTTTTACTTTCAAAGTTTGTGTCTTTTAGTTAATTGATTCGTATTAATTAAACATTTTCCACATATTCCCTGTGGAGACGACCTTACTTACCCTTGCGCAATAAAGATAGCTAAGACCGATATATGAAATTGTTTTTGACCGAGTCTCGACAACCGGATCATCAAGCAGTCAAGGTCGAGGGTCCAAGGTATAAATCAAGCATTGCTTGAAGTAAGTCATAAGTTATATTATCTATTATGATTAGGAGCTATGTTCTTTATTATAAATAGTTGGTAGAATGAATAGCAATGTGTGCAAGTTTCTTTTCTGTTTTTTCTTAATATATAAAATAATTTGTGTTGACTGCTTATAACTTTCTGTTTTGGTTATGCTCTTTTTCCCAATTATCTAACATGGATCTATGTGAGGCCGTAACATGAGTCTGTCTAACTATATATCTTAGTGGAGCTTGGTCAGGCCAAATTGATTATTAGCCTAAATTATCATGTCCTTTAAGTCTATACTAACCGCTTAGTGAAATTTAGACCGGTCTGATTATTAATCCTCGACGCCTTTTCTTTTAATTCATCCAAAGAGGGTTTACTTCAATTTCTATTCAAAGTACAATATGAATACTTAACAACCAGCCGTATACCTTACAGATGGAGCCGAAGACCGAGCCTTCTGACCATTTTATGAACCAGCTACTTTGAGCCTTTTGGCTTTACATACCTGAAGGCTATCATAACTTCTTTGTACACACTCACATATAAATGAAAAGTATGATCAGAGGTTTCACACTAAATATATATACACACATCTGATTATAAATGTGCAAAATACTGGGTTTATATAGGTGTTGGTTTTGGCGGTTATACACCAATGGTAGTTACCTTATCCTAACCGACACCATCTATACAAACCTTTGAACTTTATATCTAATACACTTGATCCACATATTATAATAATATATATACTAAGGTTATAATACTAATATTCTACTCCAACAATACTAACACATAAAGTTTGATGTGGGCCCAAGTGTGGATGAGCAAGCTTTAGCCTTTTTGGAGGCCCAAGATCGCTTATCAAAAGGGGCTTCACTGAAATAGCCATAACTTGGGCTAGAAGTATCCGTTTTGGGCCTGGGACTAGTCAAAACGACCGTTAATAACTCTACTGAAATTACACGGGCCATTACATAACTTAACTCGTTATTCTCACTTAAAGATATGGGCAGCTGCATTATTTTCTCGGCATTGAGGTTATTCACCAGGGCCATGACTTGATTCTTTCACAAACAATCACTGGCCATTGCCAACATAGGAGTTAAAGTTTGTCAGTTCATGCATTCTCCAACCAACAATCACTGGCTGGAGTTAAACGTATCCTACATTATCTAAAAGGCACTCTCAACATAGGCCTTTGGATTCGTCACAACACAGGCCATTGCCTTCAAAGCATTTATAGATTCTTATTGGTCCCCTGCGATCAAGGCCTTCTCAGATTCTAATTGGGCTGGCTGCCCAATCAATCGTCGATCCACGGGAGGGTTTGATATCTATCTAGGTACCAACCTTATTTCATGGCCTGCTTGCAAACAACGATCCGTTTCTCGCTCGTCAATGAAGTCTGAATACAAACACATTACTGATACTGTTCCAAAATTAATTTGGGTGCAATCCATTCTTTGAGAGCTTGGGTTGAACAGTGAAGTACCCATACTCTGGTGTGACAATCTTGGAGCCACTTATCTCACTGCTAATCCTGGTTTCCGTGCTCGCACTAAGCATGTTGAAGTCGATTATCATTTTGTTCGTGAACAAGTTACTTAGGGAAAACTAAAAGTTCATTTTTATATCCATAGAAGATCAAGTAGCTGATATCTTTACTAAGCCATTATCTTCCCAGAAGTTTGAATTTCTCAGGTCCAAGTTGCATGTTGTTGAATGCCATGAACTTGCGGGGGAATGTTAGACTAATGTTGGTTTATGTTTATCTAGTCTTACTAATTTTCTCATTAGTCTAGGGTATCTAGATGTAACCTATTTATCTATATATGTTTGTGTAATCTTCTCAATATTCAATCAATGAAATTACCTTTGATGGTTTGATTGATAGCAACCAAAAGTTGATAAAACACTTAACATTTATGTATTTTTTTTGGCAAAAACTAAAATTTTTGAATCCTAATGACATGTGGGACATTTGACTATACCATCTAAACATGGATTATTGCTTGAACAACATCTAGCTTCTTTATTTGTACAAAACTATCCAATGGCATGGATTAACCTCTAGAAGGGGAGAATGATATGGAGTCAGATTGAAAACAAAGATACAAAATAACAATAGAACACAAGCTTAGTCTTCATCTAATCAAACAAGATTTGATATACAAGGTTCACCATGAGAACTCTTTATGAAAGATTGTCTCAGTCTTACAAGCTCCTTTTTCACTACCTTCATACTAGGCCTTTTCTTTCCCTTTAACTGAATGCAAGCTTTTGCAAGCTTGGCAACATTATTAATATGGTAACCATACCCATGCTTTTTCAGTTGATCATCTAGAATGTGAATCAAGCAACCCCTTTCAAGTGATGAAACAAAAAACATTGCCAGACCCAAGTCACTTTCAGTTCCATCATATGAAAATACCTTTCTGCCTGTAATTAGCTCCACAAGAACCATGCCAAAACTATAAATATCACTCTTCTCTGTCAATATTCCTGATCGGAAATACTCAGGATCTATGTACCCAAGAGTTCCATGCACCAAAGTTTGTATGTGAGTCTGATCAAGTGGAATAAACCTTGAGATCCCAAAATCAGAAACTTTAACAGTGTAGTCATCCATCAAAAGTATATTTGATGATTTGATATCTCTATGAACGATTTGTGTGGTGGAGTGTATATGAGCAAGGGCTTGAGCAGTCTGTGTGGCTATGTTTAGTCTCCTTTCAAATGTCATGGAAGATGCATAGTCTTTTTCATGTAGGTGGTGGAATACTGTTTTATTGGTTACAAACTCATAAACTAGAATAGGAGTCTCTGTCTCTAGGCAACAACCCAAGAGTTTGACAATATTTGGGTGGCTAAATTCTGATAGCATGATCACCTCATTTATAAACTGCTCGATCTGGTTCTTGTCAATAGACCTAGATTTTTTTAATGCAACCATTGTACCGTCTTGTAATTTGCCTTTATAAACTATACTATAGCCTCCTTGACCTATGATATTGGTTTTGTGAAAGTTATTGGTTGCTTTTTCAAGAATTTTTGCTGCAAATATCTTGGCCATGTGGGAGGGTTGTTTTGATTCAAATAGAATTTTCTGCAATATTAAGCCACCATTTTTCCTGAAGAACTTCTCTCTACTCTTGATTGTCCTCCTTTGTTTGAGTCCCAAGTATACGAAAAGTGTCAAAACAACCATAGCTGCAGGGCTAGTGTATATGGCTGCCAATCAATAGAACTTTTGTTAGTAAAATCTGTCATAACGAGCTCATGAATAGACGTGTATATATGTTCCTTACAACAGTGAGATTGCATTATTAACAAGGAAAATAGCAAAGAGTGTTGGACTTGATCTTTGAAATAGGAAGATTGCAGTTTAAATACTAATACAATTAGCATGCCTAGTTGGAGTTTACTTATTATATGTTTATTTTGCAAGTTAAAGGTAATTATAGGTTAGAGTTGAGTCAGTTTAGGAATAGTTTGCTGGCTGTTTAAGCATGTCACATGGCGGTCTTCATTATTTAATCAAGTCAATCTTGGTTTGATCTGCTTCATCTTTTTTTTCGCTGTTTTCTGTTGTTCTTTTTGGATCCAATAGGTTTGTTTCTGGCCAAGGCCAGTCTGATTATTTGTGGGCACCTTTTTTTAAATTCATCTAAAGAAAGTTTACTTCTATTTTCATTCCAAGAACCATACTAACACTTAACAACCAAGCCGTATACCTTTGGATGGAGTCGAAGACTGAGCCTTCAGACCTTTTTAGGAACCAGCTACTTCAAGCCCTTACGGCCTTACATACTAACAAAAAATGTTCTCACTACTAATCAAGGTACAGTCATCTAAAAAGGGGGTGCAAATTACTGACCGATATACAAGGAACTGCCATGTGACTTAGCAGATGCTGCTTCTACATAAAAACAACCAGTCCAAAGCAAGCTACCATCACCGTGCATCCCAAAAGGGCACGTACAAGTGTAGCTCCCGTTTTTGTTCACACAACCATATCGACAAAAATTTTTAGAGCTATTGCACACTCATCGATATCTGTAAAGCATCACAAACAGACTTCACTATTGCATGCGCACAGTTATTAAAAATCTTTGAAGGTATTAATTAACTTAACACAAAGTCACAGACAAGCTTACCCTGACAACCATTTGGGATGTATGGGTTTCCTTCATAACCTCGAGCACAACGACAAGTATACCCTGGGTGACCATGCTCAATTCTTCCAGAGGAGTCTAAACACTCGCTATTTTCTTTGCAAATATAACTTGTTTTGTTCTTCTTTGCTTCTTCACAACTTGTGTTCCCAACCGTCCATTCAATGGCCACCGGCAAAGACCTATTCTGCATGTTATCAAGATCTGTTTCTTGAAATGAGTATTGATCTATCTGAACAAGAAATCCATATGTGCAGTTATTGAATCTCCAACTCCCTACCCGCCTTGTGACCCTTTGTGCATGGATACTAAACTTCGTCAGCCTATAAGGAAGGGCAACTTGCATGCAACCATGGCCAAAACACGAACCGTTAGATAAATATTTACAACCGGTCATTGATATACTTCCGGTTATGTCATGGTTACCGTTCAAATCCATGAGGTCAGCTCTAGTCCCGCACCCAACTGTAGTAAGAACGTTCCTTGTGCTTGATAGTCGGAACCTGGACAGTTTTATTTTGGGTGTTGAGTGGTGAAGACCGCCTGCGCTGTTGTAACAATGATAGGCCATTGGCAAGAAGCCATGCATATGACCATCTAGTGATATGTTGAAGACTCTGAAATTGGTGCTCAAGATTTCTAGAGTTGTACAGTTTATCTGGTAGGCTTTGCTCAAGTAGCAGCCCTTTCGTATCCCAAATGGATATGGGATCGTAATATTCCCACATTTATCTGGGCACCCAGGAAGGGATTGAGCTACTTGGGATGCTGCTTTTGTTCTTGATAGTATCAGTATCAGTTTCAGTATTAATATCGATAATGTGACACGCTGAAGCAGCATCCCCACCGTGCTCAGTTACTCAACTCGTTGGTTAAGCATAAACATAGCTACTAATTGACGTAACAGATTATTTGCCATATGTACACACCCTTGGAATCACACTCATATATCCTTGTCACTTGTGCTTGTTGAATGGCCAAATCATTCACACTTATCGTGTTTTATGTTGTTTTGAAAAACCGACTGGAGTTGGAAGAATTAACCTTATTGTTTTGTATGATCACACAGAATGAGACACAGTGACATAACCAATAATGTTTGGCTGTTTTTTGTTTATTTTTAGCTCCTAAACTGCAGGTTTTAATTTGTTGTGCGTAGACACCTTGGGATTTGCTAAAACAAAAACAGATTTGAATTTTATTTGTTTGGTTTTGTATATATATGTATGTATTTCAGTGCAGTTGCCATCTTATATGATGTTGACAGGTTCTGTAGGCATAAGTTTGGATGGTCCATGTATTTCTTGGTTGACTGCTTTCCTTGAATGACTTCACAGGTTTCTCGTGCTTAAAATCAGGGCCATCTTCTTAATCTTGACCTTTTGACCGGTTTCATCAAAGTAAAGTCAGTTTTTCTTCTTGAATCAAGTTAGCTTCTTTCTTTTTATCATTCCATTTGATGCACTCATAGCCAAAAATGCCCAAATACTCCACATTCAATGCACTGAAACGAGCTTTTGTCATCTCGACCCGAACCTCTTCCACATCCTCTATCACTTCAACCAAATCCTCTTCCTTAACCTCTTCGCGTCCATATTGCCTTGCCTATCATTATACTCACCATTCTTCTTCTCATTTGAACCCCCGTATAACAACTGGCCTTGCTCTTCTTTGTTTACATCGTGGCTTTGGAGATGATCCTCGTATTATTTTAATCTTCCTACGGCTTTTTCTAAAAGTATATATTTTCAACTTCCGACTATTTTGTCATCGTAGGTATTTTTGGACCAAATTGAGAAGCTTTCTTACAATAATTTCTTCTCTAAGACTTGATCTGATGCTTTTGAACTTGGCCAAAATCCCACTATCTTTCCCGAAAAAGTCATTGATGGTATCGCCTTCCTTCATATTCACCATCTCCCCTTCACCTAGTGTTTGTAATCGTGCTTTCTGGACTCGATCGGCTCCATGTATTGAACTCGGATCGACTCCCAAACATCCTTTGCATCTTGTGTTTAGCAACATGCAAAAGAATATCTTTGGGTAGGGTTTGATAAATTATAGCCTTAGTAGTTGATATGTGATGTAGTCGGAAGTATAAAGATAAACAATTGAACCTTATGATTCAACGAGAATACTAAGAACAATTCTTTTAACTATCATTGATTCATAACATTGCCGATAATAGGAATTCACACTAACACGCACTATGATAGAGAGAAAACAAAGATTTTTTTTATAAACTTCAATAGTTATTCCACCATCTCTTGCATGCATATAAAGAAACAAAACAAAAATCAAATGGGCCACAAAACATAAATGGGCCAAAACCAGGGACAAATGCAAAGTCTAACAAAATCTAAAAATAAAACAATAATTAAAATAACTTTTAAAATAAACCGTTTTTAGGCCGAAACAATAACCTAAACTACCTACGGCGTTTGTGAAAACGTGCTCCCCGATCCAATGACCGTTCCGATTGGTCGCAGACGGAGACTTCTAGCCCACGTTATAGCCATTTCAGTGAGGCGTTTTTCAACAAGTGATCTTGAGGCTTCAAATAGCTTGCTCATCCAAATTTGGACCCACACCACTAAGTTTTCAATTTTACATATAAAACATATCAATTGTATATCAAATATTTTCAAATGCTAATGTGATGATTTGATACCTAAATCTATTAAAATGTAAAGACCAAAACAAACCAAAGGAGCTTAAATAATAATAAAATTAAAGAATCCATTTGGGATTAGCCAACCATCACTGGTTCTATAGGCATAAGTAATGGGATTAGCCAACCATAGTTTGTTATATACATTAAATGTAAATTGATTTACTCAAATCCATTATTTTAAACTAACATTCTTCTTTGTGATTACGGGAGGCTTATATTGTATTTATTTGTAAATCAATTATATGTAAAAATCACTTTTGGAGATTATCATGTTATCAGCCACACTTGTTCCCCTTCGTGCGCTTCTTTATCTTCTTCCTATTAAACTCTCATATATATATATCAACTATCTTCTATGGAAATATCAAGTTTCTCCTCTTCTCTCGTATCAAAATCTACTTGGTCATATTGATGGCACCTTACCTCCACCATTACATTAGAAACCATCATCAACAATGAAAAAGTATCTCCCAATCCTGAGTATACAGCCTGGAAAACCAATGATAAAAAGGTCTTGATCCTGATCTATCATCATAATAGGAAGAAGCCATGACCGAGGTCATCAGATTGGTACGTCGACTCCGATGCAACCGCTCACATGACACCCGAACCAAATGGACTTGACCGTACCTACAACACTAATGGTAATGACTTTGTTACCTTTGGAAATGACCAATCATTAACGTATTTTAAAATTGGGGACACAACCATCAACAAGAAGCTTCCATTACAACATGTTCTTATAGTTGAAGGATGTAGAAAGATCTCTTAATCGGTTTATATGCAGATCACACACTGCACACACTCGATATTAAGAGGAAAACTATATAACAAAAACTTGTTATTGCACACATCTTATGTTCGGATTACAGGGTATATATACACTCTATAATGACAGTTTTTTGGCGGTTTATTTGGCGCCAATAGCTACCCTTAACTTACTTATCTACTTTGACCCATACATACCATATTTACATTAAGTTAAGACCCGACTACATATGTACATATAATATCTACATATATCTGATGACAAGGTTATCTTTAACAATGCCTGCCCTAAGCTTGATCATCAAACATACATTGCCAGCTACCCTTTCACTTGGTCGGACCTCAATGTGGTGGCTAATCTCGAACCACATCTATTCTACTTTTCTTTGTTGACGCAGCCTTTCAAATGGTTCTCTTGTGTCTTGGTCTTGTTTCTCGCTACTGCTTTCACCTTTTTCAATCATCACCTTTCTTTGCCTTTCCTTTGAAACTATATGGTACCATTCTATAATGTCCAAATATCATTATCGATCATCACAAGCTTTACATAGTTTTGTGAGTTCATTCCTAAGTCTGCTGTTATCAAGGGCCAGAACTCCTTTTTGTTTACCATTGCTTTTCCTCCATTCAATTGGACTCCCATATACAGATTATATAAGTTCATAACTTGTCCATCCATTTTGGGTGGAAATATGCTTTGTTGCTTCAAAACATATTTCACAAACCATTTTACCATGCCTTTGAATTTTCATTAATTGTATAATCTGTATATGGGAGTCCAATTGATCACAATTAATACAAATCATTTGTTGATACCGAAAACTAAAGTTGCTACAAACTTCAATTACTACGGAAGTTCAAGTTTGCTACAAATGGTCAAAGTTAACACCAATCATCGAATTCAAGAAACTTCCTTATTCATAATGTATTATACACCTATCATCAAATCAATGCAATGTGATTTTCTTCCTTTATAATTTGTTCTTGTTTTTACAAATAGCAACAAAATTTAATATTGGTTCACTAGATCTTGAATTTTGAATCAATTACTATACCGCTCAAATCGAATACGTACTACTCCTTGTTTTTACTTTTTTAATGTATGACTACTATGTATATAATGTCTATGTAGCCAATATTTCTTCTCTATTCATCTTTAGTAAGGAGAAAAGCAAAAATTATTTATTTTCATTTGGTCCAAAAGAAATTTACCTAAATCAACTAACTTCATGACCTAGCGTTAATTTATCTACAGAAACAATTAGGAATAATAGAGTGCAAGACTACATACAAGGACTACAAAACATAGTGGTCCGCAAGGGTAGCCTATATTTATCAAACAAAAGAACAAATCTTGGGCGTACGGGGAGAATTCTTTTTGAAAGACCGTCTTAGTTTTTCAAGCTCTTCTTTCACGACCTCCATAGTAGGCCTTTTTTTGCCCTCTAGCTCGATACAATCTTTTGCGAGCTTGGCAACAAAGTTAAGACGCTCACTAGTCCCATCTTTCTTCACTTGATCATCAAGAATTTGAATTAAGCAACCTCTTTCTAGTGACGAAACAAAAAACATAGCCAAACCCAACTCACTTTCTGTTCCATCATGTGAAAACACCTTTTTTCCTGTTATCAGCTCAACAAGAACCATGCCAAAACTATACACATCACTTTTCTCTGTCAAAATTCCTGACCGGAAGTACTCAGGATCTATGTACCCAAGAGTCCCATGCACCAATGTTTGTATGTGAGTCTCATCAATAGGAATGAATCTTGAGATCCCAAAATCAGAAACTTTAACTGTATAATCATCAGTTAAAAGAATATTTGATGATTTAATATCTCTATGAATGATTTGTGTGGTTGAGTGTATATGAGCAAGGGCTTGTGCAGTCTGTGTTGCTATGTCTAGTCGCCTTTCAAATGTCATGGAAGATTCATAGTCTCTTTCATGTAGGTGGTGGAACACAGTCTTGTTGGTTACAAACTCATAAACTAGTAGAGGAGTTGGTGTCTCTAGGCAACAACCCAAGAGTCTAACAATATTTGGGTGGCTAACTTCTGAAAGCATGATCACCTCATTGATAAATTGTTCAATCTGGTTCTCGTCGATGGACTTTGACTTCTTAATGGCAATCATTGAATTATCTTCCAATGCACCCTTATAAACTGTACCATATCCTCCTTGACCTATAACATTGGTTTTGTGAAAGTTATTTGTTGCTTTTTCAAGAGTTCTTGCTGCAAAAATCTTGGCTATATGGGATGGTTGTTTAGATTCAAATAGAAGTTTTTGCAAAATTAAACCACCATTTTTCTTAAAGAACATCTCCCTACTCTTTGCTCTCATCCTTTTTTTGAGTACCCAGTACAAGATAAGTGTTATAACAACTGAGGCTGCAGGGCCTGTTCCTATGGCTGCCAATCAATAGAATTTTAATTAGAAACATTTATAACATAACAAGGATACTAGAAATGAGCTACTTGTATGAACTATGTGACCACAACTTTAACCCGTTTAACTGTTATTTGCGTAGTTTAAACGAGTATGATTATTCATGGGGAGTTTTTGTTTTGATTATCTAAAGAATGTTAGCTTCACTTTCGATTCAAAGGATTCATACAACTTAATCATTGTAAACTAAATGAGCCCATATCCCAGCTGTCTACCAAATGAGTGCATACTTACCAATGTATAAGAAATTTCTAAGTGACTCTCCTTGTAAATGAGAACAACCACTTCCAAGCTGTCTACCATCGCCATGCATCCCAAACGGGCATGAACAAATGTAACTCCCGTTCGTGTTTTCACAATTATATGATCCATATATGCAATCATTTAGAGGACCTTCACACTCATTGATATCTGCAAAACATCACTAACTGATTTCAATATTGTGTATATTCACTCAAATCTTTTGATGGTATTAACTAAACAAGCAACACTTACCCTGACAACCATTTGGGAGGTATGGGTTTCCTTGATAACCTGGAGCACAACGACAATTATACCCCGGATGACCTCGATCAATTCTTACATTAGAGTCCACACATACACTATTTTCTTTACAAATATAACTCGATTTGTCCTTCTTTGCTTCTTCACAACTTGTGTTCCCCACCGTCCATTCGAGGGTCACTGGCATAGACCGATTCTTCATGTTATGAAGATCTGTTTTTTTAAACTTGTATCGATCTTTCTTAACAAGAAATGCATAAGTGCAGTTATTATAACTCCATTTCCCTACTTTCTTTGTGACTCTTTGGGAATGAATACGAAACTGTGTCAGCCTAAAAGGAAGGGGCACTTGCATGCACCTTGGCCAAAACATGAACCATCTGCTAAATTCTTACAGGTGGTCCTTGATATGCATTCAGTTATGTAGCTCCCATCCTGCAAGTCCCTGAGGTCAGCTCGAGTGTCACACCCGACTGTAGTAAGTAGGTTCATTGCGCTTGATATTCGGAACCTAGACAGCTTTACTTTGGGTTGTGACTGGCTAACATTGCTAGTACTGTTGTAACATTGATAAGCCACTGGCAACAAGCCATGCATAAGACCGTCTAGCGATATGTCTAAGAGTTTAAATGTGGCATACGCGAGTTTTTTAGTCGTACAGTTTACCTTATAGATTTTGCTCAAGTAGCAGTCCTCTCGTGTCCCAAATGGATATGGTATTGAAATATTTCCACATTTATCTGGGCAGCCAGGAAGGGAATGAGCCACTTGGGATGCTGTTTTTGTTCCTGACAGTATCAATATCGGTATCAATATCAATATTGTGAAACGCTGAACAAGTTTAGGCTGCAGCATCGCCACCGCACGATTAGTTACTCAGATCAAGAAAAACAACTGAGAATCAGTGACAGAATAAATACTGAACGGCCGGTTTTGTTTTACTGTTAGCTCATAAACTGATAAGTTTTGTTGTGTGGAGGCACCTTGGAATCAGCTAAAAGAAAGTGAATTTGTATGTATATGTATGTAATCTAGTGGAGTTGCCACTCTTCTAAATAGTCCATAAGCCTGTAGGCGTATCTTTGAATTGGTCCAATTATATTTCAATTAAAAATTAAATCCACCACTAATTTTATAATCAAAGCAATAAAAGTGGTGTGTTTGTTTTTTTTATAACAATGAGATACTAAATACTAAAAGTTAAAAGCAATATGTGAATTTAAATTTCAAGATTTTCATATTTAAAAATATCCGTCACCGTAAATACTAAATTCAACAATAAAATTATATGCCTATTTTTTTAACTGTGTATAAATATGATGCAAAAAGTTTATTTATTTTATTATGTTTATTTATTAGAAAATAAAAATTATAAAAATGTATTTACGTTACCTCTATATTAATTGATGGCAGAATGAATGATTATTTTTGGGTCTTAGAGACACTCTAAATTATAAATCGATACTCACCTATATGCTGCATATAGGTCCATACGCGGCGTATATTCTCCCCATAAATGCCAAACATTCCACGTCACATCAGATGGAGGCTATACGCCTCGTATAGGGCCATACGCCGCGTATAAGTTTTTCAGAAGACAAAACTGGCGAAGTCAAATCAGTCATTCAGCGGGACTATACGCCGCGTATGGGCCCATACGCTGCGTATAGGCGTGGGTCGTATGGGTGTGGGACGTATCTCCTTCGACACCTATACGACGTGTATGGGTCTATAAGCCGATGTATACGAGATCAGCAATTAAACAATATAAACAAAAAATTGGATTCCTTCGATCTTTCATCGGTATATTTCACGTATACGAAATGTTCGACCCGATGGTAATTGTGGTTTTCAATCTATAACTTTAGGGTTGGGGTTTAATGAAAATAAGTGGATGTATGTGCGGTAACAACTTTTAGAGGAGTTGGACACACGTGATTTGAATTACAGAGAAGTTTTCGATACTTTGTACTGTAGATAGTATAATGACTTGCGTCACACAATAGATTGGCAAGTGTGAAACCTGCGCCAGAAGAACATTGGATGATAATGTCGTATACGAGAATAGTAATTGCTCAAAGGTTTGGTGTTATTCTTCATCTATTAAGCAATAACGATTGTCAAACATTTTTCCCCTTATGGGCTGATCCGAACAGTATGATGCCTCATCATGTCGTGTCGATTATTCATGTCAACAATAATCATTTCATCCACGTTAAATTAGATGGAGATTATCTGATGCCTATATTAAGTAATATTTGGATTATTAACCGAAACGTACATGCTGCAGAATGTGAGATTAAGTATAGAAGTCGTATCTCAGAATACAACACAATAATAGAAGATAACTGAGATCCCCAGCTTATATAAATTGATTTTAATTTAATATGTTTGTATTATATTTTATTATGCATTGTATTATATTTGGATTCTGAGATTGATGCTGACGTTGATGTTATTGTTAATCCTACCACACACTTTCAAACTTCAAATATATATAAAATAAATAAAAAAAAATATATAAAAAAATTAAAAAAAATAATAAAGGCAGTTATACGCCGCGTATGGACCCATACGCGGCGTATAGCTTTACGAATTAAAATTGACTTTTCCTCATTTTTGACCCTACCACACATTTTCAAACCCAAAAAACTCTCTCGTATAGTCCGATACTACACATATTGTTCGTTGATTTCTCTACATTGAGGTATGTATTATTGTTCTTATATTTTTATTATGTTAATCGTACGCTAATTTAAACATTAAAGTAGTGTTTTATGTGTTAAAAACGTGGATTTAAAAACTGGTATATGAACTATACGCGGCGTATAGCACTATACGCGGCGTATAGTTTATAGGTTGAAGATGACTTTGGTTGGGTGGGTAGGTGGTCTATACGCGGCTAACACACCATACGTGGGGGTCTATACGCGGCGTATAGGCCTATACGCGGCGTATAGGCCTATACGCGACGTATAGGCCTATACGCTGTGTATAGGTCTACACGTTGCGTATAGGTTTAAACGTGCAATCATCGTCTTAAATTTCGTTTTCTTATGCAGATATGTCTTCCGATTCTGAGATTGAGGCTGGCGTTGATGTTATTACCGATCATCCTTGGCTACAGTTTGAGCCCGGGTCTATTAGGCATGCAAAGTGCTCAAAATTCGTTTGTATGAAGATCGGTCATCAAAAGGCAGACGATTGGGAGGTGATAGCCAAGCTTGGGAAGCGCGATAGACTCGCTAGTATTATCGGAGATAATACGCCATGGAGTCATTTATTTGAGCTGGCGTTCTTACCTTCTTACCGGGAGCTGACGGTGGAGTTTTTATCCACCTTTATTTATATTCATCCTAATGAGATGGAGAAGGACGATCTGCGATTTGAGATGTTATTTATGCTATGTGAACGATCACATTAGAAGTCGATTGAGTTGTTTGCCGTTTTTTTAGGACTTTATTATGAGCCGGAGACTGTTACCCCTCTATTTATCGAGGGAATTACTGAGATTGAGCAGACCCGATTAAGAGATTTCAGAGGACTAAGGGCAGGGTCACTGGCATTAGAGATTCTCTCATTCGTTACTTGCATTGCATGATCGCCACATCCATCACGGGACGTGGCAAGAGTCGGGAGGGGTGTACCATTCCCGACTTATTTTACTTATATTGTTTGCTTACGGGGACTAGGTGCAACCTAGTGAGATGTCTGGCAGAGTCTTATGCTTCGTATTATCATCGCCAGGAACGAGGAACAGTGTATGTGACGACCCTAAAAATAAGGTTAGGCAAAATTAGTTTATGAATAAATTCTATTATATGTTATCTATTATATATAAATTATGAATAATTATGTGCACATATATGTTAAAATATACGTATGCATGTTTACATACACATCCTACATATGTATGTGCCATCTTTTAATAAATGTATACATATGTGTATTATGTGTTTATGTGTATATATATATGTTGCATGTATGCATGGTTGCATGCATGCACAACCTTTTACGTATGCATGTATCCATATTCATAACCTTTTGATACCCAACATTAAGTGATCAAAGTACCTCAAACATAAAACACCAAGCAAACACCAAATGATACAAAAACACAACACAAACAAACACCTCAATACAATATAACATCAAAGAAACTTGACATCAAAACAAATCTAAGTAAACATCATACACTTAAACCTTAAACTTAAGCATCATGAAAACTCAAGTCTCGGTTCATTAGGCGATTAAGCAACCCGATTAACACCCTAAGCATTAGTTAAACCTTGTAATAATGACATGATGACTCACTTATTTCCTTGAATGCCACCTAGCCCTGTCACACCCCCGCTAGGAGCGGAAACACGGGGTTGCGACGAGACGGGAATCGTCATAACACATGGTAAGCGATAGAGATGCAATAATAAAATGATGACAAGCGTGTCATGACGACACCCGACAACAAGGGGACTTGTGTCGTGTATAGTCAATGTCCACGACAGCATAGCCATAAGCATAACAAGATAAACGATTCACATGATCACATAAAGATGAAATTGTAATGTAAATTCCCGCAACCCGGGAACAAGTTTCAAAAGATTGTAATTGTTTACAAAGTTCAACATTGTTCAAAGTAACTGTTTGTCAAACATGTTTAGTCTAAAAATGCATCCTAGGGTCTCCACTAAGGCAGCACACCTAGAACCTCAGCTAGCTTGATCACCTGAAAAGATATGCTCAAAATGGTCAACAAATTGTTGGTGAGCTCGCAGGTTTAAGTAATAAAAGTGTAAGTGATGTTGTATAAAGTAAATGATATGGAATACCGTGAATACAGTTATATACACAAGTAAAATCACATGACATGAGCTTTGCAACCAAACCTAGCGACGTACACAAAGAAATTGTCGGCGTATATTCACCCAAGACCCGTACCTGGCTATTGTTGGTACTAACTAGTATACCAACACGAGGGTGGGAGTGTCAACCCAGTAGTACTACCAATACCTAACCGTCGGTTCCCACACTGGAATTAAATAGTTGCAAAGATAGAACCACACAGCAGACCCAAGCATGTATTAGATAAGTACTTGCAACATAGTATCACGTTGATTCCTTGTATGAAAATTGTATGTATGTTGTACAACATAGAAAACGGGCGAGCATACTTTTCCCCCATGTTTGTAAATGTTTGTAAAATAGTATAAGCATAAAAAGGGGCCACGAAACTCACATGTTAAGTGGTAAGTATGAAAGGTCGAGATTTCCAACAGTTGAATGCAATGATCGGTCATACACATATTGACAGTTATGGTCAAGCATTATGACATGTATAAAGCGTATAGTAATGTTTGGTCGGTTCGGGTTGTATCGGTTCGGTCGTGGGTGGCACACACACACAAGCGGACACACGTATCAGATCTTATGTAGATCCAAGTACTACGAGTAGTCGTCATTGCTTATGACATCCTTGTAAAGATCTCATTGTTATGAAAGATGACACTTGTTAAGTATTTGTAGTTTCAAATGGGTTGTCGGTAATTGTAAAATGTTAGGTTTATTTCAATTGAAATAGTATGTGCATGTTGATAGCGTTGACTTTAATCTTTGGGGTCAAGCAATGACACTTTTACTGATGTTGCCTTATCATCATCAGACGTTCAAGGGAAATTCACACTCATCATCAGTCACGCAACAGGACTAGACGCTCGACCCACGTTCCATTCGTACGAATCAACCTTCAATCGTGCAAATTAGCTACTTTCGTGCGATTGAACCTTCATTCGTGCGATTGAACTCAGTCGCACCACACAACACACACATTCGCACGACCCAACCTCCATACGCACGAATCAACCCTCAATCGTGCGAATTAGCTACTTTCGTGCGATTGAACCTTCATTCGTGCAATTGGACTCCAGCCGTGCGAAACACGCACAATCGCATACCCTCAGTCGGTCACCTGACTCGATCGCACACAATCATTCACACGTATGACTCAATCGCATACAAACACTCAGTCGCACGACTCAGTCGCACGACATGCCTAGTCGCACAACTCAGTCGCACGATTGACTTAGACACATGATTCAGTCGCACGACTCACTCAGTCGCACGGCTCAATCGCATGACAGACCCAGTCGCCCGAACTGCAGAATCGCGACTGTGGTCGGGCTGAGCAGCCCCCGAGCTGCTCTAACGCGGGTTTTATACCACGAGGACTTCCAGAAACACTCAACAAACATACACAACATGAAACACAAGCAGAAAGACCTCACACGCACCCACACGACCTCATGTGCTCGGATGAACCGAGCACCCGAAACCCTAGAAAACGCAGCAGTAAAACCGAACCAAAAACGGGTTGAACAAGGTTGTCTACCTGCTAGGAACGCGTATACACGATGATAACCAAGATTTGGCAGTGAAAACGCGACAAACGTGACGATTTTTGGTGCTAGATCGAGAGAGAAAGTGGAGAAGATGTTGAAGGTGAAGAAGATGAAGATGAGGATAATGGCTGGGAATGGGGTTTATATACCCAGCCCAAGTTTGCAAAATTACAAGTTTAGTCCCTGCACTTAGCCCCCAAGTTTTCCCAAATTTGTTTCGGTTGAAAAAAGACTGTAAAATATTCGTTATATTACGGTTAAAAGCGTGTTTAATGGCATTCGATAGCCTAAAATGGTTTTATTAATGACAATGGTCGAAATTAAAAATGATATATTTGGTGGTAATGGTGATGAAATTATAAAAGTTTTATGCTTAACACACGTTCTCGAAGGAAGTACAGGCACAAGGGAAAAATAAGCAGACATGATTCCGTAAAGTAGGAGTTCATGAAGAAAAGGAAGATTAATTAAAAATATTTCCATGTTATTTATGTCGTTCGACGGACCTCAAGGTGACGGATGTCACAAGCCCCACCATGACACCAACCACCCCCTTACACTGCCACCTAATCAGATCATCCATCAAGCCGCCACCTTAACAACCTATGAAGACCAACTAGTGCAAGCTATGTTGCCAAATCATTACTCTAAGCATAGAGTTCATCATGATCAGCTCCACTATAATTAGACCTCTTGGCCAAAGGTTGTTTCATTACTATCACCACATTCAAACTCCATACACTCGGTCGCCCCTCAACCATATACCACCTCCATTTCACTCTCGGTTAAAACCATAACCAAACACCACCACAACACCCTCGGTCACCTCCATTCCCCACCTCACGGTCACCTTCATTCTTTCTCTAAGCTCTCGGTTATCACCCTAGTGTCACCACAATCAACCATCATCATCTTCCATCCGATTGTCACAAGAAGAACATGGCGTGCGTACTTTCGCTTAACTTGGTTTGACAGAGAAAGAAGCTGCCATCGGTTATCACTACCTCCTTTTATTATCAAAATCAAGGTTTCATTCTCTAAACCATATCTGGTTAAGATTACAAAGACTATAAATGTGTTTATATAAACACATATGACTAACCCTTATGATTTAACATTCCAAAAGTTTCATGAATCTTACTTGTACGTCAACCTTATTCAAAAAGCAGTATGGAAGGTCTTATGAGTCTAAATGAATAAATAAATAAAGATAACTAAAAGATATATAAAAAAATTATCAATTAAGGGTTAAAATTCTATATGCAATTTGTTAAATTCAGTTTATTATGTAATTGACTAGGATTGTGGGAACAAACATTCAAAATATTTTTAGAATATTAAGAAATATAGTTCTACAAATTTTGATGCCATTTCTATAAGTAAAATAATTTATATAAATTATTTAAATATTTGAAAGAAAAATTTATGCTGGAAGAACTGAACCTGGAATGAAGTTGAAGAAATTATATGTTGACTCTTATGATTTATGAGATTTACAGAAAAAGTTTCATGACCTAATTTAAAGTTATAAATAAGTTATAAATTTTGAAAGTTTCTGCCGTATGAAAATCGTGAAAAATACTTTAACTTTGCGATAAATTATGCGAAAATTATATAAAATATGAAAATTTGAAAAGAAAATTTGTATGAAAATAGGAATTTTTGGATATATTCTGATATTTTTACTAAATATTAGTAAAATGATGAAAATCATAAAAATTGACTCTGCTATGATTTAAGATTTGGGAAAATTTTGAGAAGTTATAAATAATATATCAAATATTCTGATCAATTTTGAGAATTTTTAGAAACCCGAAGGTAATTTTAATAGTTTATTTGAATATTTCAAAAATTATAGAAAATAAACTATAAATAATTAAAATATGAACTCTGAGTATGTTATGTCTTATTTCCTTACCTATTTGTTATAACAATTTGATGTTATTTGAGGTACTGAAAATTTTAAAGAAAATATTTATGTTTCCTAAACTATAAATATGTTTGTTTATAGGTGATTTCGTGGAGTAAATGTGAGATTCATAGCCCCATTTTGATTTTTATAAACTTTTGGGGGAAAAAATCATACTATTGATTTTTATGATTGATGCAATTTTTGAGTTATACTGTCATTTATGTTGCAACCATTAATTCGGATGTGGAACCGTTGGATAATATAGGTACCGCTACTTAGGAAATAATTTCCTGCACCAACAGGATGAGTGTTGTGATGCTATATTATCTGATTTATGAATTATGTTATGACAGTATGGATGATCTGATTATTAAGTAAGGTTTGGTTGTATAAGATGCATCAATAATATTTTATTTAAGATAAACCTGTGAACTCACCAACATTATGTTGACTATTTTGAGTATGCTTTTTCAACAATTCATCATGACTAACAGCTTAATGTTCTCTTTTGATGTGTAAAACGGCTGGGGAGAAATAATGGGAAAAGTCCATGTGAATCTAACTGTGAATATGTATGATCTCAGCCTATCGGTGGACGCACATTTTCACTGTTACCGAATATGTAGCAGTTAGATAATATGTTGTAATAGGATTATGTTTAGATCAAATTTTGACTATTATGATTTGATGTAATTCAAACTTTATTATTATCTTATGAACTATGTTATGTTTGTTATATGCTGATGTGCTATCTGATAAGTTCCATTAATCAATGAGTTCTGTACAAACAAGTCACACCCAAATAATCATCTCATGCTTCCGTCGGGACGTGACAGTGTATGGCTTCACGTACATTACGATGATTGCACGTTGTCTTGGTTATCTTCCTCGCCATGTTGCTGACGTATCTCCTCCGATCGAGTCGGTGAGATTAGATCATCATACGTTATTCGGCATGCGTATTATACGCCAGTTTCTGGGTGGCATACGGTTCTCTCTTCGACCCGATGAGATCTGGCATCCGGCACCTGTTCAGCAGGTCGATGTTGACGATCCACAACAACAGGAGGAGCATAGCATATTCCGCATGATCAATCGCCACACGACCAGCCACCAGCACATCAACCGCCACCTCAGCCACAGTTCCCTCGACATATTTATAGAGATGTGAGGCTGCCTGCATGTATGGAGACATTTATACAAAAGATTACTACAAGATTATGGGATCGGGGTCGTCAGCTCGATCGAGTTGGGGATCTTATGGATTGGCACGTTTAGCTTGAGATTGCACGAGCTTGTGCTGCTGGTATTGATCCTCCAGACTTGCCACCGCCTCGACATTACCCAGATTCACCGTAGTTTTTTATATTATTAATTGTACTTTCATTTTGTTATGTATTTAAAAACTTTGTTATTTATATTATCATTTAATGTTTGTTTTATATGTTTTATTGGTTAATTGTGATTTAAAATTATCGATTAATAAGTTATAAAACATAACTTATACGCAAAATCTCAACCTTAACGTGCAAAATAGAGCCGGCACCAATTTTTATACACAAAGTTTTATAAACAATAATATATAAAAACATCCTAACCTATACGTTGCGTATGGGTCCATACGCGGCGTATAGGTTCATCAGCAAACAGAGAAATTTTACAACAAAAAAGTTTGG
This sequence comes from Flaveria trinervia, assembly GCA_025506515.1. Lineage (NCBI taxonomy): Eukaryota > Viridiplantae > Streptophyta > Magnoliopsida > Asterales > Asteraceae > Flaveria > Flaveria trinervia. Next base: position 1,447,360 of record CM046457.1, on the reverse strand, counting down.
AACTTATGCGGTGTATAACTACCCTGACACGAGTCTGCCATGGTCTTGTCAGGGAATACCCTATACGCAGCGTATGGGTCCATACGCGACGTATAGGGTATGATGACTTTCCCGCCAATCGACCCTATACGCGGCGTATGAGCCCTTAGGTGACGGCTTTTGTGATGTGTATCACACGCGCAACTGTTCAAACACATTCAAAATTCGCCAATGAGGTTCGTCATAAAGGCCGCTAACTAATAACTGTAGTAAAATCTATATTCTATATTCTATTTATATTATAAATGAAAAGAGGTTGGGAAGTTGTCAACATCTCAAATCATATTTGCCAAATTTATTTTCAAATTTTGATTTAATTTTGTGACTATTTCAAATATAAAAAATTTCACCATAGAAACAAATTAATATTGTTTTTCTCTTAATTAATTTTAAAACACAATAATAAACTTATATTTATTTTATTAATAATTTACATTCAAAAATATGTAAATATGCAAATAATATTTTAAAGATATTTATATTTATATTATAAATTCTATATTATTAATTATTATTTAATATGTTTATATATAATTTTTCAATTCGTGTAACACGAATAGTTAGACCAGTTGTCACATATCTAACACATATCAAGCCATAATTTTACACTTGGCCTCGTCTTGCTTACTTTCAAAATTTGATTTTGTTTTGTGACTATTTTAAATATAAAAAAGTCAACAGGGAAACAATTTAATTTATAGTTTCAGTAATAGGCTTATGAAATTTAAATTATATCCACTTATATTCATCCAAAAAACATGTAATATTCAATATATTATATATTATATATTATTAATTAATATGTCACACCCCGACTGACGGCGAAATCATCAAGGCGGATGAATGTGAAACTATTGTTCATAACTCATGAAATTAAATAAGTTAAAATAATATTAAAAGTTTTTTTATTGAATAATACTAGACAAATAAATCATTACAATATAACAAAGGTTTAAACAACAACATAACATATTTAATTAAACTAAGTGCAAGTCATATATGAGCAAGAAGAAATCCTTAAGTAGTAATACTAAAACATGTTAAAAATAAAGCATTAACTTTGAAAGTTGGTGAGTTTCCATGGGTTAAGCATATATATATAAAGATTTACAAGTAGCAATTCATGTCAATGGTTATAAATTATGCAAGTTTATAGAACACATATAACTACAATCAAATCTTGACCAAGATTAAGTTTACAAGTTTATAACGATTAGCTAAGTGTACTTGGTTCCCATGATAAACAAGTCATACGTCATTAGGAGCTGGCAATACATCAGCTTTAGCATCAAATAGGCTTGTCAGGCTCATAGATGTATGATGTCGCAAGGCTAGCAATAGTTAATGATTGTCAACATATAATGTATCTCAAATAATACTCACAATAATATCAATAACCATGACAAAAAGGTAAAGATGAATTGCATGTGTATTTACAAGTATCAAAATGTATACAAGTGTAAGTTTATAAGATTAACATGTTTCACCCCAAAAGATGTGAAATAAAGTAAAAAGGGACATGGAAAACTCACAAGATGTAGGATGCACTTTAGATAATAATAAAAAAATTAGATGGTTCTAATGATTTCTTCACGACTCAAACTAAGATTTAGTGTTATAGAATTAGAATAAAGCTAAAATTAATGACTAAATATGAATTAGGTTTTCAATTGGAATTTGGGGGTTTTAATAATTAAGTCAAATAAAATAACATAATGCAATTGATTTGGTTTAATAAAGATGGTACAAATCAGTTAAGATTGAAAATGATAATGAATGATTCATTAATCTAATTTATTGATTTAATAAAGATTAAGAGCAAATTTCCGCAATTGTAGTGACTCTAACCTTTTTTATAATATGGATATGCTATTTTGGGGTCAATTTAATAGGAATAGGGTTACGTAGTTATGATATTTTTATTTGTTTCAATTAGTTCACTAAATTATTAGGAGTGTTTTAATTACATCACAAATGTTTTTTTCAATTTTATAGATAATTCATAATTTTGTTTGAATAACTCAGTTTTTTTATAAATATTATTAATTTTTAAATATTAACTAATATTTTAAAAATATTTTGTATTAATGAATGGCCTAATTAGAACATCTTAAACTTCAATGACTTGATTAAAACAAAAATATTTATAAGTGACTTGATTGTGATAAAAGAATTTAAGAGATCTAATTATAATAATTTTGAATCTTGATTACTATTTTATAAAGTATCATTTTTCAAATCTATTTGGATAAGTTAAAAACTTATCAAATCTAAAAGAATTAGATTTTAAATTTTTTATTTTGACAAAAAAACATTATGAATTTAAAGAAAGTGAAATAATTAAAGACTTGGGGGCTGTTTGTTTTGGGCTGACTTGGCTGACCGGGCTGACCCGACTAACCGGCTGACTCGGTCAGCAGGTCAGCCCGTTTGATTTCGGCTTCGATCCCGGCTGACCGGGTCTCCCGTGCTGACCCAGACCTTGAATAAAAATGTGCTAACCGGCTGACCTGCAGGCCGTGGCCCCCTCGTGACCCGTAGGCCGCCACCCCCTCCGACCCGCAAGCTGCCACACCCTTGCAGTGGTGGTTTCGACCGGTATTATGAATCCAGTGGGTTTTGTTACTTAAATATTGAATCGTTTTGGTTCCGGTCAGATACTGAATCAAATAGCCAAGTTTCAGTTAGATGCATACCCCGTCAAAACTTCTAACTGGTTCAGCTTCTGACTCTGTCAGATCTTACCCGATCAGTGTAATCAAACAGCCTTTTAGAATTTCTCATATAACAAAGCAATCACCATGGCTACCACCTGCCCTTGACCAACATTGAACCGCCTGTTGCTGCAACCACCACAAAACCACATGTCCCTGCAACCACCACCCACCATTAAGCGCCTTCGTCGCCACCACCACAAGTACCCATGCATATACCATCCTCACCCATTAAATTACAATTTCTACCATTCTTTTCAACTTCACTTTTTTCATAGAAATTCTAAAACACCATCTCATTTGATACAACCTAGACGTGTGATCTTCTTGATACAACCTAGACGTGTGATCTTCTCCAACACTATATACTGCTTAGGCTATTGTATATAGAAGAAAGAAGAGTTCTTTTATAGGACACTCAGAATTTGTTCTTAAGGATTCATTTTGGATAAGAATCCCCAGTGTAACACTCGGAAATTTTCTTTGAAGCTGACGAAAGAAGAAAAAAAGAAATAAAGTCCAAAGTCGAGAGAGCAAACTCGCCAATAAGAGAAAGTTGGGTATGTGGTGATATTTGAAGGGAGAGGGCAGCCATTACCCTCTCCCCACACTCATATTTTCAGCAAACAAAAGAGGAGAAGAGAGAAAGAAGAGAAAATGAGAGAAAAAGGTTGGTTCGGGTAGATTCAAGCTCGAAAATCATCGAGTGCGGGTCAAATCAAAGCTTTTTTCGTTATGGGCATTTGTGTGAGTTCTAGGACCCCTCCTTTAAACGTTTTTGAATGATTTGGGGCTAGAACACATCTGAAAAATCAGGTTTTTATGTGTGTGTGTGTGTGTGTTTGACCCTTTTGTGTATGTGTATGTGTGTGTATGATTTGTTTGGGTCTTGCTTTTGGGCTTGTGTGTACTTGAATGGTGTTGTGGTATGAATTTCTAAGGTTTAGGATGGTTGATTTGACCCTAGATTTGGTTTAGATAAGCTTGGAGGTCGAAAATGGCAGATTGGGTTCGGGATGAACTGCATTCTGCACCAGCTAGGGCTAGGCGACCGAATGAATGCCATACGGCCGAATGAGGTGCGATTGGGGTTCATTCGCATGATTGAGAGCTCATTCGCATGATTGGGGCCAGTAGCATGGGGAGTCATACGACTCGGGTCCAGTCGCATAAGTGCTCATCCGCATTAGCTTCATCCGCATGAGGTCCATTCGCACGATTGGTGTTCATTCGCATAGGTGTTCATCCGCATTGGTCCAATCGCATGATGTCAGTCGCATGGGGGCCATGCGACTGAAGGGTGTCCATACGCCGAATAGGGCTATTGCACCCGAGGAAAAGTGTAGTTTAACTTCTGACTTTCAGAGGAAAGTGCAGATGTAAGTCTTGACGTAAAGGTTCCCGTAAGTTCATGTAAGATGGCTGTTGAGGCCTTAGAGAGCATGTTGGGCATGATGATGATGTTGCATGATTATGCATGTTATGTATGTATGATGTTGCACTGTATGATGATATCGTATGTGTATGTTGATGTTCCTTATGATGTATGTTTATCTTTCTGTGGCTTTACGATGAATGTTAATGAATGAATGAAAGTAGTATGTAACGTAAAGTGAAAGATAATGAAAGAGGAACATGAAGTAAGAATGAATGCATTAATGAATGATGAAAGTAAAGAAAGTATTGCAAGCATTGTATGTCGGGACACGCCACTAAAAGGTGTTAGCCCAACGGTGTGCGGGTTCGCTACCCCGAAAGGATGCACATTTTTAACTGTTTCCGCTATGATGCTTTATGAAATACAAATGTAATTACATGTTTTGTGTTTGATGAGGATCTAACTGTAAGCGTCCCGGGAACGAGGCCTTACAAGTTGGTATCAGAGCCAAAGTTTAAGTGAAATGGGTAAATTTTCAATATGAACCTTAACTTAAACTGAGAATGGGACGGCATGGGATATGATGCCAATCTGAGTAGCTGCGTGCCATCAGGTATTTTTGTAATGATAACCGATATTATGTGCGCATGGTATGTGGTTATGTGTTGTTTGTGGATTTAAATACTGATATGGTCTGGATAGGTAATGCTCGGGGTTGTGAAGAGTAAAGTAGGTGGCTAATCACAATTGGCCACTGTAACTAGGAACTTACTATACTTGACATAAACTGAGATGTTCCCTTGAATGACCGTGTTAGTGTTTGAATCTTTCAGTATGTGTGTGTATGGCTGGCGGTAGATCTTCGAAAGCTTCACATGGTGGAGGTCACGGTGCTGAACTTCATGAGGAACCCGAGAACCCTCATCCGGAGGGTGGGGATGAGAGTGCAAACCTAAGAGCCTCAGTAAAGGAGGCTGTTGTAGAAGAAGTTCATTAGGTCATGCAGACGATCTTACCGTCTGTAGTGACTAAAGTTATCAAGGCTGTACGAGAAAGGGAAAGGAAGGAGAGAAATAGGTCCTTGGGGGGACGGGAGCAACCGGAGCCTGAAACGGTTCTCTCGGATGATGAAGAAGAGGAGAAGAAGAAGAGTCCGTGTAGGAGGTGACACGAGGCTGTAATTATGGGGCATTCCAACGGTGCAAGCCCCCTACTTTTGATGGAAACGGCACTGCTGCTGCTGCTCACCGGTGGGTGAGAGAAATGGAAGCTGTCTTAAATATCAGCGAGTGCCGGGAGGACCAAAAGGTGAAGTTTGCTGCCCATTCTTTTATGGACTCAGCTTTATGTTGGTGGGACAATATTGTCCAAGTTGAGGGTAGTCGGGCAATCTGGAGAATGAGATGGTCTGTACTAAAGAAGCTGGTGATTGAGAAATTCTGCCCTCAAAGAGAAATGGATAAGGTTGAGAGAGAATTCCTGCAGCTGGAGGCGAGAACCATGACACACCAACAGTACACCACCAAATTCAACGAGATGGAACGTTTGGTGCCGGATCAAGTGACACCTCTGTCTCAAAAGATCAAGAGGTATATTCTGGGTGTGCCAGCGGATATTCGTAGGCATATGATCGCCGCCCGACCGAGCACGTCTAGGTCAGCGGTGGACTTGGCAGGGAGATTATATGATGAGAGGGTCGTGGTGGTGGTGGCTGAAGGTGGCAAGAAATGTGGTGGTGATCGAAATTGGCAGGGGAAGAGGTTTGGTCGGGGTGATACCCCGATGGGTAAAAAGAAGGCACGGTGGACGACCGCCGTGTGGTCGCATCGGGTGAGGGTATGAAGAAGTGTGGTAGGTGTGGAGAGAGCATAGCGGGGAATGTAGGTTTGGGTCGAACTTGTGCTTTAAATATGGGAAGGCGGGGCACATGCCAAGGGACTGTCGTACGGTACGGTGCTTTAACTGTGGTGAAGAGGGTCACATAAGTAAGGATTGCATGAAGCCGAGGGCGGAGGGCTCTGGGGCGAAGAAGACGGGAAGTGAAAGGCCAAGGGTGAGCGCCAGGGCATTCACCATGACACATGAGGAAGCTAGGATGGACCCTGATGTTGTGTCCAGTACGTTTCTAGTGAACCAAACTTTAGCTTTTGTGTTATTTGATTCGGGTGCGAGTAAAAGTTTTATTTCTGCTGCTTTCTATGCTAAGCTACCTGTTAGTAGTAGACGTGTTGATGCGCCCTTTGATGTAGAAACTGCCATAGGTAAGTCTACCAGGATTTCTGAGATGATAAAAAACTATGATGTGAAGCTAGAAGGTCATAAGTTCCCTGTTAGACCGTTCGTGATGACCCTAGGTGGTTTCGATTTGGTTCTTGGGATGGATTGGTTGGCGGACTCTAAGGCGAACATTGTGCGTCGCAAGAAGATGATTCGTTTGACAGCGCCTCACGAGAGTTTGGTAACTATTTATGGGGATCGGGTTACTACGATCCCGAAGGTAATCTCAATAGCGGTGGCGGGAAGGTGTATGAGGCGTGGATGTAGTACCTAGTTGGCCTACGTAAAGGATGTGGATACGCCAACACCACAACTGTCAGATGTACCGGTTGTGTGTGACTTTCTGGACATGTTCCCAGAATACTTACTAGGAGTGCCACCTGACAGAGAGATTGAGTTTCAGATTGATCTGATATCGGGTGCCCAGCCTGTTGCCAAGGCACCGTATCGGTTGGCTCCGACGGAGATGAAGGAGTTGATGGAGCAGTTGCAAGAGCTGCTTGATAAAGGGTTCATCAGACCGAGTATCTCTCCTTGGGGTGCTCCGGTCTTGTTTGTGAAGAAGAAAGATGGTAGTATGAGAATGTGTATTGACTACCATGAGCTGAACAAGTTGACGGTGAAGAACCGATACCCCTTACCGAGAATAGATGATTTGTTCGATCAGCTTCAAGTGCCAGTTGGTTTTCAAGGATAGATTTTTGATCTGGTTACCATCAGTTGAAGGTGAAAGAGCAGGATGTTCCTAAAATAGCTTTCCGCACACGTTATGGTCACTATGAGTTTCTTGTCATGTCTTTTGGTTTGACCAATACGTCAGCTGCTTTTATGGATCTGATGAATCAGGTGTGTCGGCCGATGTTGGATAAATCATTGATCGTGTTTATTGATGATATCCTGATTTATTCGAAGAATGAGATTGAGCATGCCGGTCACATTCGGGAGGTTCGGAGACGTTGAGGAGGGAGAATTTGTATGCTAAATTCTCTAAGTGCGCGTGCTGGTTTCGCGAAGTTCAGTTCTTGGGTCATGTGGTAAATCCCTACGGGATTATGGTGGACCGGCTAAGGTGGAGGCAGTGATGCAATGGAAGTCTCCAAAGACGCCATCCGAGATTTGTAGTTTCTTGGGTTTGTCGGGCTACTACAGAAGATTCATCCAAGACTTTTCCAAGATTGCTTCTCCACTAACTAAGTTGTCCTGGAAAGATGTGAAGTTTTGTATGGGGTCAAGCTCAAGAGAAGGCATTCGAAGAATTGAAGACAAGATTAACTCAAGCTCATGTTCTGTCATTACCCGATGGAAGTGAAGATCTGGTGGTTATCGGATGCTTCCTAATCGGGGTTAGGATATGTGTTAATGCAGAGAGAGAAGGTTATAGCCTATGCATCCTGAGAGTTAAAGGTTCATGAGGTCAATTATCCTACTCATGACTTGGACCTAGCAGCCGTGATCTTTGCGTTAAAGATTTTTAGGCACTATCTCTACAGGACGAAGTGCACTATTCACTGACCACAAAAGCTTGAAGTACTTCTTTCAGTAGAAGGACCTGAACATGAGGCAGAGAAGATGGTTGGAGCTCATAAAAGACTATGATTGCGAGATCCACTACCATCTGGGCAAAGCCAACGTGGTGGCGGATGCCCTTAGTTGAAAGGAGAGGCCCGAGCCGATTCGGGTGAAAGCGTGTCAACTAATCATGACCTCTGACGTGATGAAGCAAGTTAAAGAGTTTCAAGATGAGGCATTGAAGGAAGATCATCTTAACTCGGAAAGAATGAGAGGTTTGGTTGGGGAATTGGGTGAAAACACACTTGGTGTAAAAACCCGATTTGGACGGGTGTGGATTCCTTGTTTTGGGGATCTACGGGTGAAGATTTTGTATGAAGATTACAAGACATGATACTCCATTCATCCAGGTGCCACAAAGATGTATCAAGACCTGAAGAAGGATTTCTGGTGGCCGGGTATGAAACGTGACATGGTGGAGTATGTGAGTAAATGCATTACTTGTCTATAGGTGAAGGCCGAGCATCAAAAGCCGTATGGGAAGATCCAACCTTTGGATATGTTGGAATGGAAGTGGGAACACATCACCACGGGTTTCGTTACAAAGCTAGCGCGTACTCCGAAAGGGTACGAAGCTATATGGGCGATTGTTGACCGTTTGATGAAGAGTGCTCACTTCCTACCGATCCACGAGACATATTCATCTGAGAGGTTGGCTGATCTTTTTATCAAGGAAATTGTAACTCTTCATGGTGTGCCGGTGTCTATTGTGTCTGATCGTGACACTCGGTTTACATCCGAATTTTGGAAGAAATTCCACAATGCTATGTGGACGAGGTTACACATCAGCACGGCTTACCATCCCCAAACTGATGGTTATTCAGAGAGGACCATTCAGATATTGGAGGACATGCTTCAGGCATGTGTTATCGATTTTAAGGGAAGTGGGATGGCCACTTACCGTTAGCTGTCATACAACAACAGTTATCATGCCAGCATTGGTATGCCACCTTATGAGATGCTATACGGTAGGAGATACAGAACGCCCATCTGTTGGGGTGATATTGGTCATAAAGAGCTAGGGAGTGTCGGGGTAATCGAGGCTACGACTGAGAAGCTCGAAAAGATCAAGGCCTTCATGAAGGCAGCCGAAGATAGACAGAAGTCGTATGCTGATAGACGACGCAAACTGATTGAGTTCCATCTGGGTGACCGGGTTATGCTGAAGGTCTCACCTTGGAAGGGTATCATTTGTTTCCGAACGCGGGGCAAGTTGAGCCCATGGTACATAGGCCATTTCCGGATCATTGCTCGAGTAGGAGAGGTGGCCTATAGACTGGAGTTACTAGATGAGTTAAGTGGAATTCACCCAACATTCCGTGTATCTCATCTGAGAAAGTGCTTGGCAGATGAAGACATGATTGTTCCACCAGAGGATATCGAAGTAGACGAACGGCTCAATTATGTGGAGCAACCAGTGGCAATCATCGATTGAAAAGAGAAAAAGGTTGAGAAATAAAGTGATTCCTCTTGTGCGGGTACAATGGAATCACAGGAAAGGATCCGAGTCAACGTGGGAGAGTGAGGAAGAAATGAGACAGCATTACCCATGTTTGTTTGAGGAATAACAGGTTTCAGGGATGAAACCTATTTAAGGGGGGTGGACTTGTAACACCCGGAAATTTTCTTTGAAGCCGACGAAAGAAGAAAAAAAGAAATAAAGTCCAAAGTCGAGGGACCAAACTCACCAACGAGAGAAAGTTGGGTATGTGGTGATATTTGAAGGGAGAGGGCAGCCATTACCCTCTCCCACACTCACATTTTCAGCAAACAAAAGAAGAGAAGAGAGAAAGAAGAGAAAAAGGTTGGTTCGGGTAGATTCAAGCTCGAAAATTAATGAGTAGCGAGTCAAATCGAAGCTCTTCTCGTTGTGATCGTTTGTGTGAGTTCTTGGACCCCTCCTTTAAACATTTTTGAATGATTTGGGGCTGAGACACATCTGAAAAATTGGATTTTTTATGTGTGTGTGTTTGACCCGTTTGTGTATGTGTATGTGTGTGTATAATTCATTTGGGTCTTGCTTTTGGGCTTGTGTGTACTTGAATGGTGTTGTGGTATGCATTCCTAAGGTTTAGGATGGTTGATTTGGGCCTAGATTGGGTTTAGATGAGTTTGGAGGTCGAAAATGGCAGATTGGGTTCGGGATGAACTGAAATCTGCACCAGTTAGGGCTAGGCAACCGAATGAAGGCCATACGGCCGAATGAGGTGCGATTGGGGTTCATTCGCACGATTGAGAGCTCATTCGCATGATTGGGGCCAGTCGCATGGGGAGTCATACGACTCGGGTCCAGTCGCATAAGTGCTCATCCGCATTAGCTTCATCCGCATGAGGTCCATTCGCACGATTGGTGTTTCATTCGCATAGGTGTTCATCCGCATTGGTCCAATCGCATAATGTTCAGTCGCATGGGGGCCATGCGACTGAAGGGTGTCCATACGCCCGAATAGGCTATTGCACCCGAGGAAAAGTGTAGTTTAACTTCTGACTTTCGGGGGAAAGTGCAGATGTAAGTCTTGACGTAAAGGTTCCCGTAAGTTCATGTAAGATGGCTGTTGAGGCCTTAGAGAGCATGTTGGGCATGATGATGATGTTGCATGATTATGCATGTTATGTATGTATGATGTTGCACTGTATGATGATATCGTATGTGTATGTTGATGTTCCTTATGATGTATGTTTATCTTTCCGTGGCTTTACGATGAATGTTAATGAATGAATGAAAGTAGTATGTAACGTAAAGTGAAAGATAATGAAAGAGGAACATGAAGTAAGAATGCATGCATTAATGAATGATGAAAGTAAAGAAAGTCTTGCAAGCATTGTATGTCGGGACACGCCACTAAAAGGTGTTAGCCCAACGGTGTGCGGGTTTGCTACCCCGAGAGGATGCACATCGGGGTCTTTCTTTTTGATTGACCATTTGTATGGAACCATTGTTGCTTTCCTTAGGTACTATGACCAGAGGTGCTGGGCACCGTGAATGAAGGTCTATTATAGGCTTAGGTCCAGTACCTGGAGCATGAAGGGCATAGCACATGATAATGGTAAACCTGAACTTTATCTTAGGTACTATGGCCAGAGGTGTTGTGCACCGTGAATGAAGGTCAATGATAATCTTAGGCCCAATATCATGAGCATGAAGGGTAAAGTTCATGGTGATAACGAAAGGAAAAAATGTAATGATGAACGAATGAATGAAAGAAAGAAAGAATGAATGCACAGAAGTTAATGAATGATGAAGATAATAAGATATTATCTATGTGTACGTACGATGTATGATAGCATGAAAGTAAAGCACGGTTCTTAACGAAAGATAAAGTATGTTTTATTATAAAACTAGAACTCACTCAGCAACGCTGACTTTTATGTGTTTCCGGTTGGCAGGTAATGTTTCTGAGGATGTCACGAGGTGGCTACTCAGCTCTTTTGGAATGGCATCCATTTATATAATGCTTTTGTGATGTAATGCAACAATGTATTTTGTAACCGGTTAACAATGTATTATTTGGCAAAAGCTTTTATAATAAAATGAAATGTCATTTTTAACTGTTTCCGCTGCGATGCTTTATGAAATACAAATATAATTACATGTTTTGTGTGCGATGAGGATGCAATGTAAGCGTCCCGGGAACGGGGCCTTATACCTAGTCACAACCGTCAACAATTGGTTTATACGTTCTTGCAACTAAGGATACTACAAGTTGTTGTTGAAATGCTTGTTGAAGACTTTGATATGGATCATTTTATGTTTATGTAACATTCATCTAAATATGTTAATAATCTTTTTTATATATGTTATTATACTTGATTATTTCCTATGCATAATGAAAGTATATTTATTATTAATTTATTATTTATTTTTAATAAAAAATGATATCTTTATAAGTGACTTGATTTTGATAAAAAATTTAAGAGATCTAATTATAATAATTTTGAATCTTGATTATTATTTTATAAAGTTATCATTTAAAATCTATTTGGATAAGTTAAAAACTTATCAAATCTAAAATAATTAGATTTAAAATTTTAATTTTGACTAAAAATCATTATGAATTTAAAGAAAGAGTAACTATTAAAAACTTAAAATTCTCTTATATTTTTATAACAAAACAACCCACACTGAACCACCACTGACCCACATGTCATTACTACCACCACCCACCATTAAGCGCCTTTGTCGCCAACACCATAAACCACCCCCGCATATACCACTCTCACCCATTAAATTACAATTTCTACCATTCCTTTCAACTTCATTTTTTTCATAGATATTCTAAAACATCATCTCATTTGATACAACCTAAACGTGTGATATTCTCCAACACTATATACTCCTTAGGCTATTGTATATAGTAGAAAGAAGAGGTCTCTTATAGGACACTCAAAATTTATTGTTAAGTACCCATTTTGGACAAGAATCCCTAGTCACAACCATCAACAATTGGGTTGTACGTTGTTGCAACTAAGGATACTACAAGGTGTTGTTGAAATACTTGTTGAGGACTTTGATATGGATCATTTTATGTTTATGTAACATTCATCTAGATATGTTAATTATATTTTTTATATATATGATCGATTTTTCTAGATTAGTTTCTATGCATAATGAAAGTATAGTTATTATTAACTTATTATTTATAATTAATAAAAAATGATATCTTTATAAGTGACTTGATTTTGATAAAAAATTTAAGAGATCTAATTATAATAATTTTGAATCTTGATTATTATTTTATAAAGTTATCATTTAAAATCTATTTGGATAAGTTAAAAACTTATCAAATCTAAAATAATTAGATTTAAAATTTTAATTTTGACTAAAAATCATTATGAATTTAAAGAAAGAGTAACTATTAAAAACTTAAAATTTCTCTTATATTTTTATAACAAAACAACCCACACTGAACCACCACTGACCCACATGTCATTACTACCACCACCCACCATTAAGCGCCTTTGTCGCCAACACCATAAACCACCCCCGCATATACCACTCTCACCATTAAATTACAATTTCTACCATTCCTTTCAACTTCATTTTTTTCATAGATATTCTAAAACATCATCTCATTTGATACAACCTAAACGTGTGATATTCTCCAACACTATATACTCCTTAGGCTATTGTATATAGTAGAAAGAAGAGGTCTCTTATAGGACACTCAAAATTTATTGTTAAGTACCCATTTTGGACAAGAATCCCTAGTCACAACCATCAACAATTGGGTTGTACGTTGTTGCAACTAAGGATACTACAAGGTGTGTTGAAATACTTGTTGAGGACTTTGATATGGATCATTTTATGTTTATGTAACATTCATCTAGATATGTTAATTATATTTTTTATATATATGATCGATTTTTCTAGATTAGTTTCTATGCATAATGAAAGTATAGTTATTATTAACTTATTATTTATAATTAATAAAAAATGATATCTTTTTAGACAATCTTAAAGTAGGCTTTTCTAATTAGTCTCTTTTTATAAAATTCTTGTTGTTAAAAAAATTAAACTTGTAGAACACATTTTGATATATTTAGATAAACTTTTCTTATTTAGTTTTTCTACACGTTTACTTGAAAATTACTAGAAAATTAGTTTAGAGTAACCTTTTTGAAGCAACCTTTTCAAAAAGGTTGTATTATCAAACAAAAATGTTGCATTTGCTAATAAGAATGTTGTATAATCTAATAAAAAATTATTTTTAAATCTAATGTAACTTCACTTAACACAATCTTTCGTAAAAAGATTGATTTAGCCAAATGCAACCAGTTAGGGCCTTATGCAACTTTTTGAATTACTAATGTAACATATCACTAAAGTTAAATAAGCTTTAATTTTATGATTCAATCTTCCATATGATGGTTTACAAACGCATGCACTATAATAAAATGAAACTACAACTCAAGTAAAATATTACGTTATGCCTTGAAAAGGTTGCATTTGGTTTAATGTAACCTTTTATTAAGGGTTGTATTATATGAAGTTGTATTAGATCTAATGCATTTTTTATGAGATAATGCAACTTTTTTTGAAAATGTCACATTTGCTAATTAAATGAAACTTTTTCAAGACGCAACCTTTTTTTATATGTGCAGGATCGTTGAAGGGTGTAAGTTACAACACAACAACAAAAAGAGGAGATTAACTAAACTTTGATCAAACAGTAAACTGGATTAACCAAGTTGAGACACTAAGAACACAAGTAATGCAAGAGACAGAACACAAAGAACACAAGTGTATGGTTTTCAAGAATTCAGTATATTGCTTTTCCTATGTTCTATTACAAGTGTTACAAAGCATATTTAGAAGATACAAAAACATGAGATACTTATACTGCATTCTACAGCCGGCTATACTTTGAAGCCAGCTTGATACAATTGACTAGACACAAACAAAATCAATTGTAGAGTCAAAAGACAGATTGCCTTTTGACTTGTGACTATGACATACCATAGCTCACATCCTTATCTATTACAAAAAGGATAAAGTACATAAAGTAGAAAGTTACAGACTCAAGACCTCAATGTATAGTTACCAAAAGCATGGACCTTTTCACCAACTCATGTAAGTTGGTGACTTGCAGAGATGCAGCGGAAAGGTGTCCAGCTTTATGAAACAGTACATCTGATAAAGCATGTTACTAAAAGTCTTCGGAAGAAATTTGTCTTCATGATCTTGAAGCTTCGGAAGACTTTGTCTCTGAGGCTTCGGAAGACTTCATGTTTGGCTTTGGAAGATATTGGTCTTGGCTTCGGAAGATTTCACACTTAGAGTATTTTCTGTTTCATGTGTGAAACTTCCTAAGCTTCTTCTTTAATACACTTGTGCAGCATGCAGGATAGACCTAAGATGTTTAGGTTGCATCAGCCTCTTCATAAATCTCTACAATATGCTAATGCAACTTAAATTTTTCTTAAAATGTAACTTTTCTAACACTCAAATGCAACCTTTTCTAAAACAAAATGCAACCTTATTCCACATCAAATGCAACACTTTTTAGTTTTTTAATTTCAACCAAAAGCAATAGTATCTCAAATACATTAACATAATAACTATATAAATACATACATAATATATTGTAATGCAACTTGTGTTCGACCTTAAAATGACAACATAATCACAATAAAGTTGTTAACTACTATTATAAAAAAGAAACAAAAACCTCCTAATCATCTCTAAGATCCTCAAGTACTCCGGCAGGTAGCTTTTCCATTAATTTCGCATTGTAGCTTCAGAGTTTGCTCGTTGACTATCAAAACCTTTTCGCATAGCTTCAATCTTAGCTTTTTTCCTTTGATTGTCTTCTTCAATCTCTTTTCTCATTTCAAGAAATTGTATTTTTCAATATCAAGACTATGCGATCAAGTATCATCTGGCTAAGGCTAATGTAATAGCTGATGCCTTAAGTCGAAAGGAGACACCTAAGCCAAAGCGAGTTCGAGTATTATAACTCACCATCCACACCGGACTACCTGATCAGATATGTAATGCTCAACTTGAGGCTTTGAAGGACGAGAACCTGAAAACAGAGTCCATACGAGGCATGGAAAAGCAGTTAGAGATCAAGTCTGACGGAGTTCGTTATTTTATGGAACGAATATGGGTTCCTTTGTATGGGAATTTACGAGAACTAGTGATGGACGAAGCCCATAAGTCTCGATATTCTATCCATCCGGGTTCAGATAAGATGTATCATGACTTGAAAGTTCTGTATTGGTGGCCGAACATGAAAGCTGATATCGCCACCTATGTTAGCAGATGTTTAACCTGTTCTAAGGTTAAAGTGGAGTATCAACGACCGTCTGGTTTACTACAATAACCAGAAGTTCCAGTATGGAAGTGGAGCAGATATCTATGGACTTCATCATGAAACTGCCACGAACACCCAGCGGATGCGATACCATTTGGGTAATAGTAGATCGGTTGAAAAAATCCTCACACTTCCTACCAATTAGAGAGACTGATAGAATGGAGAAGTTAACTCTTATCTACCTAAGGGAAATAGTCTCTCGACATGGTGCGCCAATTTCTATCATCTCTGATCGTGACGCTCGATTTACTGCCAATCTTTGCAACGATCATTGGGAACACGACTAGATATGAGCACTGCATATCATCCTCAAACTGATGGTCAGAGTGAGCGTACAATACAAACACTGGAAGATATGTTACGAGCTTGTGTCATTTACTTTGGCAGCCATTGGGAAACTCATTTACCATTGGTTGAGTTTTCTTACAATAACAGCTACCACACATTGATCAAAGCTGCACTGTTTGAAGCATTGTATGGACGTAAGTGCCGATCACCTATTTGTTAGGCGGAAGTTAGAGAAATTCAACTTATTGGTCCTGAACTTGTGCATGAGACAACTGAGAAGATCGTACAAATCCGTAACCGCATGGCAGCAGCACGTGACCGACAGAAGAGTTATGCTGACAAACGTCGCCGACCGTTGGAATTTCAAATTGGTGACAAGGTACTTTTGAAAGTGTCACCTTGGAAGGGTGTGATTCGTTTCGGGAAACGTGGAAAACTAAGCCCTAGATATGTGGGACCGTTTGAGATTGTCAAACGGGTTGGCCCCGTAGCCTATCAGCTGAACCTACCCGAAGAACTCAGTGGAGTACACGATGTGTTCCATGTTTCAAACCTGAGGAAATTCCTTGCAGACGAGACTCTCGTCGTTCCGTTAGACGAGATACATGTGGACGAACAACTACGTTTCATTGAAGAACCTGTGGAAGTTATGGACCGAGAGGTCAAAACGCTCAAACATAGTCGTATCCCTATCGTTAAAGTCCGTTGGAACTCAAAGCGTGGACCAGAGTTTACCTGGGAACGCGAGGATCAAATGAAGAAGAAGTACCCACAACTGTTCAAGGTTCAGGCGTCTATCTCCTAAGGTATCCATTCTTAAGATATCTTTCCTTTAAATTTCGAGATGAAATTCCCTTCAACAAGGGGATGATGTCATAACTCTCGCAAAACCTTATATTCTTTTGTTCTTACTTTTCAAGCAAATTCAGAACACCCTACTGTTGTTGGTATTAAATATGGTGTTTAGCTTTACCTGATGTTCTAATTTTCGGGACGAAAATTCGTTCAACAAGGGGATGATGTGACAACTCGAGTTTTCACTTTCAGGCTAACACCGTTTCGTAACTTAACTTCTATATATATATATATATATATATATATGGCATGATAATTATTAATAACAATTAACTTTTGATCTAACTAAACATAACTAACCGAAGGTGCAAATAAGTAAACTCCAAGGACTTGGATGTAAATGCCCCTCATTGTTTGGGGAATTATAACCGTGAAACCCCACATCGGCTCCTCGATAAAACCAACCCTAATCCACCAAGAAACCTATCCCTGTCGTCGTCAATCTCTCCTTCAACACAAGGTTCCTTTTTAGCAGCCCCTTCTACAATCGTTTGCTTCTGATAGCCCTACCGTACTTACGCAACTTTCCAGAAAACCTATTACGTACAACTGCGAGCCACCGGCAGCCGTCGTAACCTCTTTTCCGCAAATGCACTCTAATCGGTACGTTGTTTTTACTCCACCATTTGTAGGGGTTCTTGTTGATACGGTTTTGGGATTGTCTGGCTCTGGGTTAACCGATGCACGTTCTTAACTGCGGGTGTTTGGGTCGTGATATTCGGGTTGGTATTGTACGTGTTCTTGTTTGTGTATTTGTTCATGATGAACGATGGGTTGTGTGTTATGTGTGTGGGTATATCTATACGTTTTGTATGTTGCAATGCGTATACATGTGTATCATCATCATTATTCTGTAAGTCGTTTGGGGTGCGTATGTAGTTATGAAGATAGGCATGGTTTATGTGTGTATATTCTGCGATATATATATAAATATATATGTGATATATATGTATGTATGTATGATTCTGCGCATATATTTATGTTGTGTGTGTTTTGGTTATATGTATGTGTCGTGTATGTGCATGATTTTCACAGGTATGTGTGTGCGTGGTTTGCATGAGTATGTACATATATTGATGGCTACGTGATCCGGTGTGGTTGTGTGTGGTTGTTTTATGTATGCGTTGTGTATGGGGGTAGGCGCATGGGTCGTGCAATGCGCCTATGTGTGTGTGTGGCTCGAATTATGTGGGTGCATGGAATGTTCCCTTTGGCAGAAAGGGATGATAGTGCATGTAGGCGTAGGTGCGTGTATGTGTGGGGTATGGGAAGTGGGCGCATGGGAGGTGATGCGCCCATGTGAACGTGATTAAAGATGTAGGCACACGATGCACATGTTGATGTGAACTTGGCTGCATGTTATGCGCATGGGGCCCTTGTGGGCGCAGGGAAGGTTACAAATGCGTGTGTTTTGTGTGTGTTGTTGTGATTTAGGCGCATGAGTGGTGACTTAAGCGCATGAGTTGTATGATTTTCTTTTCTGTGCGTACGTATGGTTATATATATATACATATATATTATATGATGTGTGATTTATGTTTATCTATTCATTCAATATATATATACGAGACTGTTACATTTGGGGAATTACACATTTGTGAAGTTAGTAAATAATACATTAGGACACGTAACAACTTTTTATAGAAAGTCTTGTAACATATATGGATATAACATAATTATTTAAGAAAATACATTCATGTATGAAGCGAAAACGGTGTGGGTGAATTGGACCCTATGATAGTACGAATATGGTGCATAAAAATACATGTGTCTTAGTGAATGTGTTTTTGTGGTGTTAATGCTTATGAATGTGCTTATGTATGAATGGAAAACATCGACAATCGACATCGAACCGAGCCATGACCGTGAAACCGTACAACTCTTACACTCGTAAATCATAACTAACATTAATTATATTCATATTAAATGAAATTCAGGTTGATTAAAACCCTAATCGTTGTGCGAACGTTCCTTCATTGCCACGCATTCGAGGTGAGTCTTCACGGCCCCTATTTTACTTTCTTTCCTTTTTGGGCGAGAAAACATGCAAACGTACTTACAAAATGGTTTTAGTATTATTGATATCGCCTGTTACGTTAGTGCAAACATTCTTGAAAAGTCCTTACATTCTCGAACCGTTAGTAATGTGTAGCGAGGTAATTCTGAGTAGTACTACTGGGTTTGACAAACCCCGCCCGGGCTAGTCGCGCTAGCTTGATTGGAGGTCAAACGGTGTGTTATTGACCTAACATTTGTCATTGTCTAGTGAGACGTGACGGGGAGGCAACAAACATACGAACATATGAACATACAAACAGTCAGCCTCGGTTCGAAACGCTAAGTAACTTGTTTATAGGCTAGCTACCTATCAATATGCTTTAATTACTTTACCATTCAAACAATTACAAACATTTTTATCTGTGATAAAACCTGTGAACTCGCCAACTTTATGTTGACACACTTTAGCATGTTTTCTTAGGTAACAGGAACGCTTAAGCTTATGATGCACGATTAAAGAACGCACTCAGGACATGCATCATCAAACATATTTACTTGCATTGAACATTTTGTTTTGACTTAGCACTTATAACTTTCAGTATCGTTTACATTTCGTTATTTCCTTCTGCAATGTTATTCATTTCAGTTTTATGCTTCCGCACTGATGTTTATTTCTTTTATGCTACTCTGATTTAAGTCAAACGTTTATTTTTAAATTCATTTAGTGTGGTTTGATTTGACCGTGTCTGAGATCCTGGTTTGTCACACGCCTCGCGGTAAAACCCCGCACGTGGAATTTGAAGGTGTGACATTACCTCCACATCTTTAGTGTTCCATAACCTTAACAACTGTGAGAAATGATCTTTTGGAATGTTTCTAGGTAGGTTCTTCCATCTTGTTTTGTTATCCTTATATTGATAAAAGTATTCTTTTCTTAAACCTACATTTATGAACTTTATATGACTACCCAATACTCTTTAAAACCCAAATTTTAGCAGCATTGGGCACATCGTGTAACACCCCGAAAATTTAAAACGAGTCATCGAGGATAATAGGCTTAATTAGTGGGTATTTAATAAAAAAAGGAAATAGGTTATGAGCTAATTAGGCTTATGGGTAAGAGCCTAAGTGATTTAGGGCCCATAATCAGCCTTTTAACCTATCTAATCAGCCACCATGTTTCTCATTCCAACCCTAGCCACCAAAATTCATAGAGAGAGAAAGTAGAGAGATAAAGTGAAGAAAACTCAAGATTTAGAGCTTCAAAGGTTAAAGGATTGAAGATATGAACGGTTGAGCATCAAACCATGAGAAATGATCAACAAATTCAGGTAAGAATCGGCCTCTAAACCTTTTTGTAGATCAAACCCGGATTCTAGGGTTTTGGGTTTTGAAAAGTTGCAAAGAATCGCATAAAGGTCATATTTTTACGTATGAAAACATGTAAAAAAAACTTAGATATGGCCTCATGGATGATTAACTAAGAGATTGGACGTAAAAAGTTGCGATTTTGGGTTAAAAACGGGTTGGTTCGTAATTTTTATGCGATCTGCGAAACTGTGTAAGCATCTAGCGAAATTGCATATTCAAGTTGCAAAATTGTGGGTTCTCTGCAAAACTATAGTTTCACAGATAATTTTGAAGCCATGGATTTACAACGAAAGTTGGGGCAAAACTGCCATGCGAAACTGGCAGCGAAACTGGCAGCAAAACTGTCAGCAAAATTAGCAGTGAAACTGGCAGCGAAACTGTCAGCGAAACTGCTTTTCAGGCAGCGAAATTAACAGAGAATTTAGGCAGAAATTAACCCTCTTAAGTGTCAACTTATCTGCAGGCTATGTTGTGTGATCCTAGCCTTGTAAGCTTAGTTTAGAAGTTAGTCTTAGTATCCAAGTGAGTTCTAGATCCCCTTATTTGTAAGTTTTTCCATGTTTTGGGGTTGTTATGCATACTAAATATACGTTTTTAAATGACCGAGTTTTTATGAGTTTTAACGGGAAGATCAATTTTTCTATAAGGAAATGTGTTATATAAATACTTAAAAATAAAAATTTTCACGCCGACCTGGCAGCCCGGCTCCAGCCAGGGGCGTTGTCCCTTGGACCCCACTAGGGGCTGCCGCCCCCAAACCCTCGCTGTCCCGCGGAGGGTCGGTTATGTTTTATGATGACTAGTACTTGGCATGTTATGTATATATTAAGTTACGTATTATGTAATAAAGTGAAAAACGATATTAATGAAAAGTGAAACTTAATGAATGTTATCCCCGGGTCCGTTTGATGATGAAAAGTCTTACAAGCACTATGATAGATTTCAATTATGTGAGTCTGATGTATGATGATTGATCTGTATTCATGAGCGGGCTATGTGCTTTGTAGTGTGGATCAACTGTTTGGGGTTAGCTACCATGATGATGTGTACCGACAGGGATCGACATTCGTTGCCGATCAAAATGGAGCTCTTGCTTTGTGCAATCTCGTTTATGATGAAGTGAAAGATATGAAAGAATGAAAGATAATGAACATGCTTATTAAGATGAAAATGTTATGTATTATGTATGTGTGGTCATTATATGATGGATAAAGTTAGTTAATATTAGAGGCCAGGCATTCCTTATGAACCAGAATCTCTTCTGTCCACATCTGAGGTGGGATTCACCTAGGATGTTACAAACACCCCCCTTTGGGACTCATTGTCCTTGATGAGGTTTGCCCCACCATCCCATCTATGGATGTGGGATTGGCCTAAAGTGTCACTCTGAACAGGCCTGGGGACTCACCATCTTGATGAGGTTTGCCCTGACATCCCGAACGGTACAGGAGTGGCTCAATATCATTCTGTAATACCTGGCCCCTCTACCAATAATATTGTGCGCTTTGCCCACGAGGAGCTCACAGATTTGCTTTTGGTTGCCCAAGTGAAAACTTTCCAGAGAGGTCAACCATCCCTGGATTGCTCCCACCTGAGTACACTTAACTTGAAGTTCTCCTCTCATCCACAGCCAATACGCCCAAAACATGTTGTTAATATTAGAGGCCAGACATTCCTTATGAACCAAGAATCTCTCCTGTCCACGTCCGATGTGGGATTCACCTAGAATGTTACATAATAGGTCTGCTTAACCCATTTCTAAACTTTTTTAACATATAATCACACTATATGACCATTACGTATTTTCAAACTTTTATTTAAACTAAACTTAAATTTATTAACATGAGTTGTAGCACCAATTATTCCAAAACCATTTCTATTACCAGAATATATTTTAAACATGACAAAAGTTCATACATATATAAAGAATTTCAGTTATCGTTCGACAATGGGTCAAGGTTACCATTCATTAAGCTTACATATATCATTTGTATGTATTCACTAAAACGTTATCTACCTTTCACAAAATCCACTATTCCTTTAGATACATAAAATCAAAATAAGAAACTAACTAGTTAAGCATACTATACTTATTCGGATTATATTTTTTTGATAAAACTGAAGAGAACTTAGATAGATGGTTCAGTTTTCCATTCTAATGGATACTCAAAGGAATTTCATGTCAGATATAAAACCTTTATCATGAAAGTTAAGTACTCTAATAAGCTAATTAACAACTAACTACGAAGAACCAAATAAATTTAGAGTAACCCACTATTTTGTATTTGGTTAAACAAGTAATAATGAAAGAACTTGATTTTATTTTACCATGAGAAATTTGATAACAAGCTAATAGTTTAAACATAACATTTGTAACTTGTCAGAGACATACTTACAGATTCTTACATAACATAAGTACCTTGAGATCTCACAATACACCCTTCATTCCCATCATACTCCAAAAATGTTGGTTTCATATCTACTTCATTAACATCTAAAAGGATATTAGAGTAAATTAGTATGACAAGTTGATTACTGTCTTGTTATTATGTAATAATTAAATGGACTTTAAGATCATAAAAATGATACTTTGAAATATTTCATCATCACCCTCATATCCTCTTCATCAAGACCCAAACTTTTCTTTTGTTTAATAAAAGTAGGCTTCACCAAATTTTGTTTGAATATATACCTCCTTTTGCCTTGTCTTTTTATTACTTGAAATTAAGTCAAGTGTTGCTTTTGAATGGTTCTCTCTTATTGTATTTGAATTCGAGACCTTTGGAGCGATCACTCGACATTACTTTGTCAAATTAGCAATTTTATTCATAGATATTGGTGAAATATATCGTGGACGATATTGCTGCAACAAAAATAATATTTTCGTTAAAACATAAATGTATAGAGAAAAATTAGATAATCTTATTACCTTTCTAGCTAGTTAAACACTTGTAGCAACCTCTGTATAATCTTCACCGCTATAATCACCCATTTCAGGAATGTACTCTACATCTCTTGCATTGGAAAATGTTGGGTTCAGCTTCTTTTTCTTTCTTTTTTTAATTTCTACTAAGCTTGTCAAAGACTTTGCAATGTTTTTAACTCCCAAATCTTGAAGTCTTGCTTGGTTTTCTTGAACCCTTAATCGTTTATGTTTTTCATAATCATTCAACTGTGTTTTGTTTGCCATTAGACCTATCAAATTCAATATTTACCGGTTTATATAGGGTAACCAAAACAACAATAATATTCATGCACTAAGTTATTTATGTTGATCGACATGGAGGAGTAATGATACCTGGGCTCTATAACTTTCATAAAGACATGTTATCTATGATTTTAAAAGTAGAAACAAGTTTAAATGAATGTGTTCTAACTTCTAAGTATACGTATTTTGGTTAAAAACTTAAAATGCATTAGGCAAGTAAAGAACCAAAATTATGATAAACTAGTGTCTTCACGTTTGAATAATGATGTGTGACCACTGTAGTCAAAATTCAAATTACAACTATTGGTTTAAGTTTTATCTTTGTTGGAACTTCATAATTGGTATGGGAATTGTGAAAGTTTTGATCCATTGTGATACAAATTTAGTGACTCATGGGCTCAACCCTAATAATAATCTGTACATTCAACCCTAATATTATATTCTAATAGTCCCTCACGATTGGAGCAAAAGAAACAAAAAGCTCATACTAAAAAAAGAAAAACCACAATAATAGGGTAAATATGCTTCAATCGACTCGGAATCCAAACTTTTTCCAACAAATAAATATTGTGCTTGATGTTATTATCCATATTTTGGTTGATTGTGATATCAATTGTTTGATTGATACTTCATTGGTGCTTGATTCCTAGAATCATAAGTCGAAAACCGGCAACTGTATATAGTCATTGGCAATGTGTCGAAACTAACAGGCAGCGGTCTTTTGAATCTGTAGGTTAGAGATAAGATATGTAGAAATATAAAGGGAAAAAAGCAAGCTGACGACCGTGATAGGCGACAGTTTCTTGGATCTATAGATCAAGAGATAAGATCCATAAATTTATAACGGGAAAATTTTAATCAAACTATAGTTTGATATCGATGGTCGTGAACCAAGGTTCTTAGTGCAGCTAAAAGAGCGATAATAGAAAAAGAAAAAGAAGTGATCATCGTAGTATGGGAGCTATAATTTAGGAAAGAACCTAGAAAATGATTGTGAACAAACTAAGATAATGGATATTTGGTTTGAATCTTCAACTGATAATAAAGCTTTATTCGAATGGAACTATAAGATAGAGTGGAAACAAAATAGGAAACAAAGGTGGAACAGGGTAGTCCTATCGAGAGTTTAAACTCGATAGTGGCGGCTAGGGTTTGTATGTTTTTGCGTTGACGCAACGAAAAAGAAGGTGACTAGAACTCCAAGGATCTAATACCATGTAAGATGGTAAAATAATTGGTTGATCATTCATTCAAAGGATGATTATAATATTTAGAGTTTATAAAAAATCCTACATCTAAATAGACCCATGAACTCAATCCTAATAATAATCAATACTAGACCCTAATATGATATTGCAATAATGGTTTGATCGGTGGGTTAGCTACGAAATGGTAAAGAAACTTCACCCCTACAAAATGGTTTGTCTATTTGTCACTTTGTAATTATAATAATAATAATCATATAAGTTTTAGTGTATACTCTGTTTTAGCTAAAATACTCGATCATATATATTGTCCACTTGCTAAAAATAAGCCCAGGACATTCAAATAACCCATGGTTAAATATCGTTTGAAATACGCTTGAAAAAACTTGCTCAATATCTACTCGTTAGACAGCCCAGTTTGGCTTGTTTGGAAACCGAACCGAGTCAAGCCAAACCCTACCTCAGCTTGGTTTGATTCGGCTCGTTAACAACACTAATTTTGCTTGTGGCCTAATACCATGATTACTTAATTTTTACAAAACATGGAGTAGGTTTTGTAATATTAAGTCATGCGGATACTATAATTAAATTGTTTTAAGTTATCATTATATATGTTCTATTTATTTTTTATCAATCGATCATGACATTTGTTCGAATAAATTTAATTTTCGTTTATCAGAA
Source organism: Flaveria trinervia (assembly GCA_025506515.1). Classification (NCBI taxonomy): domain Eukaryota; kingdom Viridiplantae; phylum Streptophyta; class Magnoliopsida; order Asterales; family Asteraceae; genus Flaveria; species Flaveria trinervia. Next base: position 1,421,960 of record CM046457.1, on the reverse strand, counting down.
CAAGTTAAACAACTATGTACTTCAAAATATAAACTATTAATTAAATATGTTTCCAAGACCTTTGGAATGCTGTTGACACATCAAGTACAATTATTAATCAAATATATAATGACATTAATAACACGTTGATCAAGTTTTATAATGTTTTCGGAACTGGATCGGATGTTGAACCGGACGCTTTACTGGTTTGGTGGTCGGACCGGTCGGACCGGATTTAACTATATTTTAATTATATTTATATATGTAATTAAATATAAGTAATTTATATATGATTTACATATATATTTTATAGTTATATATGAAACTTAACTATATTTGTATATCTGATGTACTAATGTATGGTTTAACACCCCGTTTGTACTCATTAAAATAAAAAAATATAAATAAAAAATCGGTCCGAACCTGTCCGGTTTCCGGTCCGACCAGACCAATACGATTCGAAGCGAACCGGACCGATCCCCGATCGGACCGGCCGGTCGGATCCGGTCATGAAATCATTGAAGTTTTATTAAATGTATATATTTAGTGTTTAGGTAACACATAAATAAACAAATTTTACAGCGTCCGTTCTAGAATTTTGATTCTCGAACCACTCTTATAATTAATAGATTAGAGAGAGCGAGGGAGATTTATAAAAGGTTTTTCTGTTCTACCAAAAATTAATAAAATTATGATTGAAAATATAATTCTAAGTCAAACCCTCGAGGTCAACATGTCTCTCATAGTTCTTGAATGCATCAACTTTGACCAAAATCCACCTTTCTTCTTCGCATCATCTTCCATAATATTTTCACAAACAAACACCATGGATTTGCTCTTGTTTAGCTTACTCTTCAGGAATGAAAGATGCGATTTTCGGTAATCATGTATGGGGGACGCCGTGTTTGACAAGTCACCAGACGAAGAAGAAACCGAAGATATGGAAGAGACGGAAGAAGTACTTGATGAGGAAGTGGCGCATGTGGTAACGCGCGATGACGATCTAGATATCTTTAATAATCTTTCCCGTAAACACATCGAACAAACTCCTTGAGATTGTTGGTGTTTCGGGTGTTTTTCGCATTTTGTTGACGAGGAAGATGTTCTTCTTTTGTTGTTCATTGTGTGTGCGCGCGTGCCTCTACGTGTGTTTTTACTTTTTAGGGTGAGTTTTGGTTCGATGGGTTGGTGGGTTTTGTGTGTATTTATAGAGTTTTTAAGGACTAAGTTTCCATGAGGCTTCATGAGAGTTTCAGTGAGAGTTACATTAAAATTACTTTCTTTGACTGTTTTTTGTGATCTTTTGAAAAGTCAATATAGGCTAGGCTAGTTTCGATTGACTTCAATCTAATGCTCGAATGGTCCAATGTGTTTTATGTGTAATTAATATTATTAACACTATTTATATATGAATAAATTAATTTAGGTTGTATTTTATCTCTTATAACATATAAAAAAGAATAAAAGCAATAGATAATGATGGCTGTTATTGCGAGATTAGCTCAAGTAGTAGAGGCATAAGATTTTCAAAGGGGAGATTAGAGGGTGTTCAACGATTCGGTTATCGGTTTGTTTGTTTTATTTGGTTTTAAAATTTTTCAAGCATAACCGAAAACCAAATCGAACCTAATTGAAAATATGGCTAATCAAATCAAATTCAATTCCATTCGATTTCTCATAAAAACCGAATTCACCGAAAAAACCGAAATCTCCATTTTTTATTTGTTTTAACTTTAGTCGACTTTAACTCTTTAAGAAATAAGATTTGAGTCTGAGTTTTGATAATTGGAGTTGGACTAGCATATAAAATCTTAGTTATTTAGCATAAACGTTACCACGTTGAAAATTTAGGCATTGAGAAATTGGGCTAAACTTACAATTATAAAACATATTGAATTCAGTCAAATCGTTTAAATCGAACAAACCGAATTCAAAACTTACTTTGGACCGAAAACCGAATTCCCAATTCGGTTTTTTGTTACAAACCGTAATGAAAACCAAACTCATAATTTGGTTCAGTTTTTCGGGTCAAAAATATGAATCGGTTTTAGATATTTTTGCACACCTCTAGAGAAGATTACAAATTCTATCCCGGTCATTGTTTATGAGTTTTAACTTAGAAGATTTTGGGTGTTGTCATGTTTGTCACAGGAAAATCCTAAGTTTGTTACAAAATAAATAAATAAATAAAAAGGCCAAAAAAGATGTGTTGACCATAAATTTAAGGTAAATGCCCCCTCATAACTAAACTTATCCAAAAAGATCCCACCAGAGGTAGATTATGTCAAATACACCTTTGGCAACTAAGATGAGAAGTGTTACCTTCATTAAAAAGTATAATGGCTCCATAAGAATACTCATTTATATCATGTTACGTATCAGATGATTACGTGCTTGGCTTTTGCCTATATGCTTTACTCTTGCATTCAAAGAGTGTATGACAACTTGTTATTAGTTAAAGTTTCATTAAATGCAAGAAGCTAGCCTTTAGGGTACATGTTTGTCTTAAAAGACAAGAGGCAAACAGCTAACGTAAAAAAATCACGTTACAGTTAAATAATACATGACATGATATAAGTGAGTATTCTTATGAACTTGTTTTATTTTTAATTAATTGGTTTGATGGCCACATATTTTCTACCTTGATCACAATGGGTATACGTGACAAAATAGGATTAGCTTCACTGTTGCTATTTTTGTTTATCTTTTAAGGCCCAAAAGTCGATATGCATTTTTTACAAAAAGAATAATCAACATGTTCATATTGATGTTTTTCTAACATAATGGAGGGGTACAAAGTAGGTGAAAGTCACAATGAGTGTAATTCTATGTTTGAAAGATTATAAATCGTTTTATTTGATATAAATTAAATAATTATAATTATAGTAGTGTTTATAGGGGTATTGAATATTTAATTAGTTATTAAAAACACTGGCGGATTAAATCTCCGCTTCACTAGGTGAGAGATTTTGAATTATTTATATGAAATATAGATATTAGTTAACATGTGGCAATATTATTTACATAGTTTAAAAAATCTATAACCTATAATAAAAAAAGTTTTTTTAAAGACACGTGTCATCATTTTAACATATCAAATGACACATGTCATTATTTTACCATATCAAAAAAAAATCTTTTTTCTGCTTTTCTTTTATAATAAATACAAAAATTATAAAAACAACTAATTTAACTTTTATTTTTAACTAAAATATGTTTAAAAAATATATTTATATTTATGTTTTTTTTCTCTCTCATATTAAATGATATTTAATGTAAATAAACAAACTAAACTATTAAACGATAAAATATAAATGTAGTTATTTTAATAATTTATTAATACATATTAAATATAGAGTAATAATTTTAATTCATTATGTGTTATAACTTTTAAATATTCATTATATTTATATTTTATCAATGGATAATAACATTTAAAAAATAAAATATTTATAAAACAAATTATTTAAATATATTTTGTTTATTCCACCCATGTAATACATAGGCTCTAACCTAGTTATAAAATATAAGTAAAGAAAATAAGAATCGAGTCCAGAATAAAGTAAATAAATATATCTATATCTTATACCAACAAAAATTAAATATCTTTAGTTAGAATGTAGAGTTATTAGTAAGGAGACTTGGTCCACGCTTTGGAAGTCAAGTTTAAGTGTAGATCACGTCCAATATAAACAAGAAAATAATTACATCGGTTGAATTGAATTAAACTTGATGTTCACTTTCGTCATTCCTCATTAGTAGTGACAATTCTCATATCAATTAATATAAAATCAAATATGAATATCACTATCGTATCATTTGAATAAAATTTATAACTTTAACTTCTAATTAAATAAATATGCCACAACTTGAAGTTTTTAGCAAAATTAAATGTTACTTTTTAATTTGTGAGAAATAACAAAACTAAAACAAAAAGTCCAACCACCCTTAGCTAAAAAACCTTTTTAATCAGAAACTAAAACAAAATATCCAACAATCCTTGACTAAAAAGATTTTTGAATAAGAAGCTGATAGCACTAATCTAAATATATAAAGCGCAAGCTTCTTATACGAGGAAGGAAGGTTTTATGCATAATATGTCGTACGGAATGTTTTTTGGTTTATGCATAATTAATTATGTATTAAACATATATTTAGTTTTTTTATGACTAAATTTTGAGTAAGTTATGCTAGAAGCCTACAAGAAATTCCACAAGTAAACTGCACCTCACGCCTTAGGACCTTATTGCCTCCATATGCTTAGCACTATTTAACCTAACATAGGAAGTCTTTTTCAAGACATTTTTATACGTTACTTCTTTAAGGAGGTGTTTGACGAATAAAAAAAAGTAACAATTTAATTTTTTGGAAGGTTAAAAAGATCAAAATATTCCTTCAAAAAAATTAAAAAAATCAAAAATTTTAACTTTTTAACTTTTTTAAAGAAGTATTTTGTTCTTTTTCACCCCTTCAAAAGTCAAAAAAGTTACTTTTTTTATTTGCCAAACATGACCTAAATAATCAGATTTTAACACTCTAGATAGCATAACCATAATTTCTTCACACTCATTTAATAGCTGATTATCATACATCCTTTAAACTCATAACCAAATCAAAAGATGTTTCAAGTCCATTCCTGAAAACTAGATCAAAAACATAAAACCTTTAGATTTCTAATGGAAAGATGTTTCAAATCTTAAAACCATCAGAAACATTGATTTAAATTCATCTACAGAAAAATATAATCTTGAATGTTTTAAAGAGAAATTGAACAATTTTTTTCTAGTTTTCCAAACATCTCTGCAAATCTGATTCACTTACTGGCACCAGCATTAGTTGTATTGGCATTGATAGCACATTGCGACACATATGGCTTCAACTGCAATTGTTGCGAGTTTAGTCAGTAATTGAATTTATTTAAAATTTTGTCTTCTATTTTTAGGCCATGTTGAGAATATAGGACCGCGTAAACTAGTGTTGGGAAGAAGATGGGTCTGTTAGGCAATGGGTCAAACGGGTCATTTGAACTATAAGAATTAAGATTTTTATGACAAGCTGAGTTGACAGTTAACATGTTTGTCTCCTCCTAAAGAAAGTTACAAATAACTAATGCTTAATTATGATTAAAAAACGATATTATAACAATCCTAATCTAAATCTAAATGTTTACAGAAATCACTTTAGAAGGTTGTAGCATATAGGCAGTAAGAAGACTTTGGGGTCTTTCCCCCTTGAGTTAAAAATTTTGTATAAGCGCCCGTTAAGATGAAACACACCCCAAATTGACTAGTTGGTGATAAAAGGGTTAAAATAGTCACCTCTTACATAAACATATTCACCAAATGAAACTACTAAATTGTTAACATCAGAACATCATATTACTATATTAGAACGCGTAAAAAGCAAAAATGGAAATGATGTCTATGTGTTCAATATGAGTTAACTGAGCAGGTTATAAACAAAGGCAAGTTTGGGTACCTTGAAATCGGTCAAATCTGGAACCACATAAATAGGCAACTTCTCTTGCACCACAACATAACCACCTACGCGAATGTAAAAAAAATATCATACAACCCACATTTCAAACACAGTTATTAAAAGTGATCGCCTAGGCGACAGAATAAAACCATGTGAAAATCACTGTTATTGCTTCTTTTTGGTTTCGCTGTTCACTGTTATACACAGTGTAATACCGTAATCTATTTGGTTCACTGTTTTGCACTTTTGTTTCAGTATTATACATAGTTCCATCTGTTTTCATCTTCTGTTTCGGTGAACTTCACTGTTATATGCAGTTTTGGTTTACGATTTGATTTAGTGTGCAAGGTAAATAGTTATTTCCCAATATCAAATTTATTTCTTTGTTACTACAATGTACAAGAACCATGTTTTTTGTTCACTGTTCTAAAGTTTTAATTCGCTGTTATTGATTCATGCTGCTCTACTCGATCAAACTTTTTTCTTTTGAACTGTGTTTTAATTCATATTAGATTTTTGTACTTTTTGTAAAAAGATTATGGTCTTTGAAATTTTTGGTATTAGAAAGAAGTGTTATTTTTCATTACTTAATAAATTATAAAATTGTTTTAATTTTAGTGGGCTTTAATTTTTTTTCTAAGTCCCGCACTTTTTTTTGCGCTTCTCACCTAGGCCGTAGTGCCAACACATCGCCTTGAGGCGTCTAGCACCTTTAACAACATAACATTATATAAGGTGCTACTTCTTAATAACATAAATATGTAACTAACCACAGGAGTTTGATTATTTTATTAGTTGAAACAAAAACATGCAAATTCTTCATAGACATGTGTAGGGTTGCCGGATCCTTACACAACATAAACTAAACATGAAAAGAATCAAGTATTGGTTTATCATTTGTAACACAGATCGAGTTCGTGTTGACTTGTTTAAACCTTTCAAGTAACCCCTTTAAGATTTGAAGATAAATATTTGTAAGGTAAGTCTGTTTAACCCTTTATGCTACCCAAATACAACTTGATTACACCCTAAGTGATTCATTTCAAAAAATGAGTTCGATAGATCATGTTTAGGTTATCATTTAAGTGTGTTCAAGTTAGAGTAGATGTATTCGACATGAATAAACATATAGGTCGTGTACGGGTTCACTAATTCAACCTGCCAACCCAACATAATTGCTACTCGCAACCCCTATGTATAATCATCCGTATATTTACAATAAAGTAAGAGTTAAAACATTTTGTAACCTTACTCACACTTTTTTATTCCCACTCACAACATAACACTAGTTAATATTTGAGCAATTATGAGGTTTAAGTCTTATGGTCAATAAAAATATAGATTTAGGAGTGTATTTAAATGGTTGTGAGTTAAGGGATGTTTGGCAAATATCAACTTTGTGTTGAGTCACTAAAAGACGTTACTAAATAGGAGGTACTTTTTAAATCGGTTAGTATATTTTTAAAACTTATTCATTAAGAAACTTTATGAATTATCCATATATATTTAACATGTGTCTTTTAAGTAAAACAAACACACTCTATCTCTTATCAATTCAGATATAGCCTCTTAAAAAACAATCACCACAAGAGAAATACTAACCTATGTTATTTTGGACCAATCATGGCACCTTCCTAAGCTATGACTTAAAAATATCTCTTTAATCAACCTTATTCCATGTTATAACAACAAACAACATAGACCAAATCAAACAATTTACTAAGAATTCTATCTAGAAATGATTTATTTGTGAGAAATACACGATTGTAACCACAAGAATCATAAACACTAAGTGAAACAAAGCACCTTTGTGTGTGTGAAAACAGTGGTTTACAGTTCTTCCCCTTGTAATAATCACGAGGTCCGGTTTTTTATAAGAGAATATTGAGTGAAGATGTTCGCTTTCTTCTGTATGACCTCGATATCTGATCTGATTGTCGATACTCGATCAAAAACAAGTTTAATAACCGGTCTTAGCTATCTTATCGTGTAAGGGTAAGTAAGGTCGTCTCCTCAGGGAATACGTGGAAAGTGTTTAACTAAAGTGACACGATTAACTAAAAGACTAAAACTTGATATTTAAAAATTGAAACGTAGAATAGATTAATGAACAAAAGTGCATAAGCAATAAACTTTAAAATGAGTTTGATTAAATATTAAGAAACAATCACTTGGGGGTTTACAATTCTTCAAGATCAACAATTGGTAATTCTAAATTAGGGTTTGTAAGGAACAATACTTAAAGATCTCAACTTTTGATTAAAGTGATAACAAGAAACAATCGTTTAAGACTCGTTCATTCACAATGTTACCAATTCACTCATATCACGTTGTCTACTTTTCTTAATGAGTTCGCGATGCAAGGAAACCGAAAAACTTATAATCAAACAAACAATCTTATTTATAAGTAACTTGTTTAAATCAATCAAAACATAATGTTGTATTCAACAGATCAATGTTTAATACAAAATCTAATCAAACATACCAATCGTCTCACTTTACAAGAATTGTACTCTCGAAAGCAATCAAGAGAACCTAACCATGCATTATATTCGTTCAATCTTCAATCTTAATGTGGAGAATGTTTGTGGATGATTTGTGAAGCCTTAGAACACCAAACATCACCTAAAGTTCATCACTTTTTGTCTCCAAGAAGTTCCTCCTTGAATTAGGGTTGATTTGGCTTAAATAAACTTGAAAACCATAAAATTCGGAGAGCTGGTTGGGGGACCGGCGTATCATACGCTCATATTGGGCGTATAATATGCCTAACATTCTGAAAATTTTGTCAAATACGCCCATAAATACGCCGTCAATACGCCGACCGGCATATGATATGCCCATACCCGGCGTATCATACGCCAGGCCCCTGTAAAAATTTGATTTTCACATGTAATTTTTCATGAGTTTTCCGTTGACTAGTCTTGGGCCCCGTAACTCTTTTCTTAGTCCAGGTTATGCTCGTTTTAAGTTATCATGGTCTTGAACTTTCGGTTTTTGCATATCTTCACTTCTCGGGCTTTGATTTCCATCCCGCTTCTTCCATACTCTTTATGTTTTACCAAACTTAGTCTTGGTTTCCCGTTTTGCATCTTTTCATCCAAAATAAGCTTTTTTAGCTCTAATCACCTATAATCTAAATCACAAACAATTTGAACTTTTTCCACCATAATCATGATGTAAAATCAAACATTTAGATCAATTAAACACTAGATTATTGACACGTGATCAATATCCCAAGTATTAATCCAAAAGCCATTCTTGTCTCTCCTACATATAATTATAGATCATATAATCAGAATTAGATAGATATTCCATTGTAAACAACAAATTTTGAAACAATTGAGCTAAATTTGAAACAAATCTATCTAAAAACGCATATGAACACTCAAAATATAGCTCAATGATGAGATATAGAATCAGTTTGAATGATAGATAAAAATAAACTTGGGGCACATAAAATGTACTAGTAAATTTCATGAGAACCATAGCAAGAATTTGAAGATCATGGGTTTTTATTTGATTGATTTAGGGTTTTGGAGTTTTGATGTCCAATTTATGATGGGATCCGACCCGTTTTGGTTTCTTACCCTGTTACACAACCCTTGCAGGCACACATAGTTAGGGTTATTTAATGTTTGGTTTATTTGATTATGAAAATTCTTGAGGCTAAATGTTAATCGAATCAAATCGATTAGAAATAGGCATCACTGAACCCAATTCAATTGATTTGGTTTATCCAGATTGGTCATTCGATTAAACTAATTATTATTCGGTTTATTCGACTAACTGAACTGAATAACCAAAATTTTGTGTTAACTTTAAGCACAACAAATAGCAAATTCACAATTGGAATATGGTCACTCACAGAACCAAAAACCAAGAACCAAATTTACAGTTCAATTCAGTTTTTTTTGTATGGATATAGTTTGGTTTTTGGTTATTATTTTTGTATTTGAACACAACTACACGAAATGTAAATTTTAGGAAAATCATTTGGGGAACGAATTTAAAGGGCTATTGTCAACCTCTGTGTGATTAAGTGTTAAACTTGTAATAGGTCTAATTGGGTAAGAGGCTTTGAGCTGGTAAATGCTAAACCAAAAAGTGTTTTTTGTTTAGATCTCTGAACAACTGTACAAAATGACTATTTTAACCTTCATAACAAGACATATAAAAATTTACAAACGACACTAGTTTTGCAAACTATCTTAACAAATCCACTTCTGGCTACTATTCATCACTAAGATAATAAAAATATAACTTTTAATCAAATTCCAAACATCCATATTAGAACTTTTCATCAACTAAAACCATGACAAGAACATAAGACTAGAACTCATATCAAAACTTTTCATCAATCTTGAACTATGATTCAAGTTTCACAACCCAAACAACAAACAAAATACACAGAAGCTACTGGAGAATATTAACCCCAACATCAACCCATGTTTTTCAGCAATAAGATACTCAAGAAGCTACAAGAGAAATAGATCCCTTTTCACCAGAGTCTTTGAAAGCAAGAATCGATCTAGGTTTGAACCGACGATGGTGAGGCATTAATGGTGACAGAGCGATGGCGACTAGCCGGCGAAGCGGCGGAAGGGGTGTAGTAGACAGAGGGTGGTAGTCGATGGGTGTGGGTGTGAATTTTAATTTTAAGGGGTAAAATAGTAAGGATTTCCATTCACCATTAGTGTGGAGCTTAACCATTCAATGTTAAATGGAATGGTTAAGAGCCTATATTTTTCTAAAAGAACACACTCATCTCTTACCGATTCAGAGGTAGCCTCTTAAAAGGATAATATTCATGCCTTTCTAACCTCTTGTCTCCATGTATCCTCTTCTATCATTCATAATCTTTTCTCCTGATCAATGAGTATGTAAGGCCTCGTTCCTGAGACGCTTACAGTTGGATCCTCATCGCACATAAAACATATAATCACTTTTTTTTTACACAAATATCACAGCGGAAACATTCAAAAATGACATCTCGTTTCATTATAAAAACTTTTGCAAAATAATACATCATAATTCAATTACAAAACTCCAGTTGCATTACATCACAAAAGTATTATAAACATGGATGCCATCCCAAAAGAGCTGAGTAGCCACCTCATGCCATCCTCTGCAACTATTACCTGCCAATTGGAAACACATCAATGTCAGCGTTGCTGAGTGAGTTCTAGTTTTATAAATAAAACATACTTTTCTCATGTTAAAACCATATTTTACGTTCATGTGATCATACATCATACATATACAAGTAACATCATTATTATCTTCATCATCTATATGTAACTTTCATTCTTTCGTACATTCTTGCTTTCATTCGTTCATTCATTACTTCCAATGACATGTACATTACCCTAAACATTATGCACGAAGCGGGTAACTGGACCTGAGGTCTTTCATAGACCTCGAACATTGGGCACAGAGCTGACTCCAGTACCTAGGGCAAGTACATTCACCATTTATCTTTTCTCTTTCGTTCCGGATCAATGCCATATGCTATACCCCGAACATTATGCACGAAGCGGGTAACTGAGCCTAAGGTCTTTCATAGACCTCAAACATGCACGAAGCTGACTCTAGCACCTAGGGCAAGTGGCAAGGATCCCATTCATATGGTCAATCACAAATATTGGACTCTAGTGTGCATCCTGCGGGGTAGCTAACCCACACACTGTTGAGCTAACACCTTCATCGGGTGTACACCTTCATCGGGTGTGCACCTCCATACATTTGCTTGCAAGCCTTCTTACATTCATTCGTTCATTAATGCATGCATTCATTCATCATGTTCCTCTTTCATTATCTTTCACTTTACGTTACGTAATACTTTTGGTTTGTTCATTAACATAACACGTAAAGCCACAGAAAGATAAACATACATCATAACAAGGAACATAACATACGCAGTCATCAACATCATACAGTGCAACATCGTACATACATAACATGCATAATCATGCAACATAATCATCATCATCATGCCCAACATGCTCTTTAAGGTCGCAATCATCATCTTACATGCTCTATGGGAACCTTTACGTCATAACGTACACCTGCACTTTCCCTTGAAAGTCAGAAGTTAAACTATACTTCTCCTCGGGTGCAACAGCCCTATTCGAGCGTATGGATACCCTTCAGTCGCATGATCTCCATGCAAATAAACCAATACGATGACACTCATGCGAATGAACACCCAATCGTGCGAATGAACTAATGCGGATGGACCTCATACGAATGGAACTAATGCGGATGAGCACTTATGCGACTGGACCCTCAGTCGCATGACTCCCCATGCGACTGGACCCAATCGTGCGTATGAACTCTCAATCGTGCGAATGAACCTCAATCGCACCTCATTCGGTCGTATGGCCTCCATTCGGTCGCCTAGCCCTAGCTGATGCAGAATGCAGTTCATCCCAAACCCAATCTGCCATTTTCGACCTCCAAGCTCATCTAAACCCATTCTAAGCCCAAATCGACCATCCTAAACCTTAGGTATGCATACCACAACACCATTCAAGCACATACAAGCTCACAAACAAGGCTCAAACGCATCACACACACACATACACACACGCATACGGGTCAAACATGCACCCACACAAAACCTGATTTTCAGTTGTTTTCCAGCCCCAAATCATTCAAAAACGTTTAAAAGAGGGGTACTAGAACTCACACAAACGACCACAACGAGAAGAGCTTCGATTTGACTCGCTTCTCAATGATTTTGGTCACTCGAACCAACCCGAACCAACACTTCTTCCTTTTTTCTTCCTTTCTCTCTTCTCCTCTCTTTTCTTGGCTGAAATGTGAGTGTGTGGGGAGAGTATGGCTATCCTCTCCCTACACATATCACCACATTTACACTTTCCCTCGTTGGCGAGTTTGGTCCCTCGACTTTGGACTTATTTCTTTTTCTTCATTCGTCGGCTTCAAAATAAATAAATAACCAGGTGTTATAGAGTAGTACCCACCCCCCATCCCCACCCATCACAATCTCCATTCTTATAGTGGACTACGTGAATCGCCTCTCGGTCTATACTCTTTATGCATCACCATCACTTGTAACATAGTAATATATTTGGTGATCAAAGAGACTTGTTATTCGTTGAATATAGTAATATTATGTTTAATATGTCAAAAATCTCATTGGGAATAGTGACTACTGATCGACCTATCGTTGGGGTCATGCAAAAACCTAATTAACCTAGGTAGCTAGGGTAAGTCGGGTATCGTATCCACATGGAGCATGTGTTCAACGTTACGCAATTTGTTTGATTATTTAACTAACTTATTAATCAAAACTAAACTATTGTCACATTGACTATAATGAATGCGAACGAGTATAATTAAAATAATAAAATATTTATAAAACAATACTAAAAGATAATCACGCCCTAGTTTCAGGTATGCGAATGAATTGTATCACCTAGCTTTACTAACGTAGAAATTGCATAGTCATAATTAGTTTGTTATTTCTATTGAAACATGATTACCAGTTATATAATGGGTTATGTTTATTAGATAGTTAAACTACCTAAAACCAAAACTTGATTACATCATTAATAAACATTAGTTATGACAATACCTTAATCAACCATCAATGATTAATAATTCAAAGACTAATAATTCTTCGATTAATCAATTAGACTTATTGACAAAACTATTTTGATCAATGAAAATAACAAACATATAAATAATGAGTGATCAACAATCAAAGTTTAGGTCTAAATAGATAAAAACCAAGATAAAACACAATTCTATCACTAACCCTACACCCAGGAAATGATAACGGGTGAACTAGCTCCTCATACTCATAATCGAATATCCTGATCTTGACGTGATTGAATGTTTTTGCGGAATTCCAGCAGCCAAAAGGCTGCACCTTTTTCTCTTTTTTCCAAGCTAATGTCAACTCTCCTTCAAATTGCAGCCATCGATCCCCTTTTGTTCCCTTAGACTGTTCACAACGCTAAAAGACGCCCTTCCCACAAATAGTCCTAGTCAGCATGTCACTTCAGCTTTTCACTAACTTTTATCCATCCTTCCCACAATCAACTTTTACCCCAACACCATTCCTCCTTCAAACAACCATTATAAATTTCATAAAAAATAAAGCAACACATATTTTGTGATGTGGACCCCACAAAATGCATCCATGAAACGCCTTTGGTAAAGGGTGGGTGAAGAATGGATGGGTCTGCACAATTGAACCCTTCCGAAAAATGGCACACGCGGGGCTTAAAGCGGTGCGTTATGAATAGTGTTAGTGATCTCCTTTTAAATTCACATGGGCTGAAATTAATATTGGGCCACAAATATTAAGCTTTGGGCCATCACCATGTAATCGTCATGTTGCCTTTCTTCGTAACTTTGATTTTCTTTGTCATCATTTGAACCTCCATGAATTGCATCTCCTTATCTCCACGTGGACTTTCAAATTTTCTTTGTCACAATTTTGTACTTTAATTCACATCACTCGATTTATGTTTGAGTTATGTTGATTTATATATATATATATATATATATATATATATATATATATATAATATATATATATATATATATATATATCATATTTAGTCCATTTTTATATTTAAGATAAACAATTTTAATTACTCATTAGTCTCAAGTTATTTAATATATTTCATTCTAACTACTCTAAAAACATTTAAACTATAATTATGAGTCCATTAGACCTAATTTTAGTCTTATATATATATATATATATATATATATATATATATATATATATATATATATAAAATTAAATATTATTAACACCAGCAAATCACCTGTTTACCAACTACTGTTGCAAAGCTAAGTTTTAGGATTACTCTTAAGGTAGAGGGTGTTGTAATGACTCCTTTAAAACCGATGCATCTTATTGATCCTTTACCAATGAGGGCGTTGTTCCCACCCTTACCATCGCATCTTTGTTGCTCAACTCCTTTCTCACTCACATCACCATAATACCTTTGTTAGATCCTTATTATTGCTCCCTCTTACACTTTGCCAACTCAAACTCTTGATTCACCCTCCTAGGTGCACCCTTGCCATCATTCTACCGAAACGACACCCAATGCACTAAATATTATATTGTTATTTGAGGTGTTTAAAGATTTGACTTCAAACAACAATTTTGGTAGATAATTGTCAAAAGTTTTAAGTGTAATAATAAACAAAAAGAACAAGAAGATGATGATCTGAATGTATAAGAACTGAAGCAATACAAAACAAGAATTATTCAGAACTACCAACCAACTAGACATTCTAAATCATTGATGTAATAACTTAGATCAATACAGAAACAAGAACTCTCAAATCTGAGCAGAAACCCTAGGGAGATATGAGCCAAAATATGAGAACGAGAATGTTGTTGATAGTTCTGAATAAATCGATCAAGACATAGAAAACCAATAGATACGCAACAACTCTCCGACCCTAATAAGTTGGAATACACTCCACATGAAGCCCAGTAAACAACAACAACCCAATAGCAACAACCCAACAACAACAACCCAAAGATAATAAGAAAACCCAGAATAACAGCAACCCAAAGATAATAAGAAAGCCCAGAATCTAGAACAGAAAGACAAAAAGAAGCTCAATCAAATTGATAGAAAAATAACAGAATAAAGACTAAAAAAAGATATTTTTCACACCCCTCCTCAATTTAATGGTGAAAATACATCATGCATTTTCAATCCCTTTGATAAGAATTCATGTTGTTGAATAAGTAAACCTTTTGTAAATATATCCACAACTTGGTTGACAGAGGTGGTAGAAATAGGTTTTGAAATACCATAAGAAATTTTTTCTTGTAAAAAAATAAATTAATTTTAAAATGCTTTGTTCTGTCATGGAAAACAAGATTGGTGGAAATAGTCAATACAACATTATTATCACAGTTTAAAGACACATGAAGGTCAATAGATATACCCAATTCTCTGAACAAATTTATCAACCATATTACTTCATATGAAGCACCACACATGGCCCTGTATTCGGCCTTCGCTAATGATGTAAAAACAATGGACTGTTTCTTGCTTTTCCAAGAAATAAGGCAATTACCAATAAACACACAAAACCCAGTTACGGATCTTCTAGAGTTAAGACACTTTGCCCAATCCGAGTTAGCATATGCAGATATGTTAAACGAACTACTTTTAGAGAAAAGTATTTCTTTTCCAGGAGCTCCTTTTAAGTGTCTCAATAAACAAAAAGCAAGTTTCATATGTAAGTTTGTAGGAGCATGCATAACAAACTCAAAAACTGGACAACATAAGAGATTTCAAGACGTGGGTGATAGATATATATTAGTTCTCCAATTAGTTTTTGAAATCCAGTAATATTTTTTAAAACCGGCTCATCTTTTTTACAAAAATTTGTGACTAAAAAATGTTGCTCAGTTGGAGTGGCAATAGGTTTACATCCGATTAACCCAAATTCAGCAAGTAAGTCCATGTAGTATCTTCTTTGGGAGAGACAAATACCTAGATCAGATCTTATAACTTGTAACACCCCGAAATTTCTATTTAAACGAAAGGAAAAGAAAAGTTAATGGAAAGAATAAAAATTTTGCAAAAGTGGAAGGGAAAAAGTGTACAAAGTACATTCTTATTATTTTAAGGATTTAAGGGCATGGGTGCCCATTCTTCCTTTACCATTTTCTTTGTCACGGCTGAAAAGAAGGAGAGAGAGACTCTCAGTTCTAGAGAAAGAAAGAGGAAGAAGAAGCTGAAAAAGGTAAGTCTTCCCTTGTTTGAGCTCGGTTTCAGCTGGGTTTCGAGTTCTTGACCGAAGTTCTTGGTGTTTAGTGTTTGTTTTCGGGATTCAAGAGCTGAATCGAAGGTGGGTCTTGAACGGGAAGAGTGCTGCTCAAAAGCTGCTTAAGGTGAGTTTCTAGGACCCCTCTTTTACTGATTTTTAACTGATTTGGGGCTATTATACATACCAAGTGATGTTTTCAAGTAAAACCATGGATTTACAATTTTATGTCCTAATGTTGTATGTATGTATGTATGTTATAGTGATGATTATGGGTTAGAGATGATGTTTAGAATGCCTAGATGGCCTTAGTATGTTAGATCTATGTTTGGGTATGCTTAGAATGAGAATCGGGTGAAATTGGTAGCATAGAAAAGATTTCAGAATGTTTGATAAACATGAACAGTAGTTCATGCGCCCAAACAGTTGTCCATGCGTCCAGCATGAGTGGCCAGACGCCTAAGTGTTGGCCATGCGCCTAAATAGTGGTCCATGCGCCCAGCATGTTGGCCCATGCGTCCAAGTGTTGGCCATGCGCCCAAGTGCTGGCCATGCGCCTAAACAGTGCCCATGCACCTAAGTGTTGGCCATGCGCCCAAGTGTTGGCCATGCGCCCAAGTGTTGGCCATGCGCCTAAATAGTGCCATGCGTACAAAGTGATTGAAACGGCTAAGTGTTGATGCACCTAACTAGGTACCATGCGCCTGCATAGTGGCAATGCGCCTGAACAGGGCAGAAGCGCCCAAATAGTGCCCATGCACCCAGACTATTTTACACTTAGAATTTTATGCTCATGCGCCTAGAAGGACCCATGCGCCTAGAAGGACCCATGCGCCCAGTTTGGACTTGAGGTTTTCTAAGTGATTTTTAAGGGGTATAATGGGGAGATAGGCCCGGTTATGATGTGATGCCTTATGATTGATGAGTGTTATGTATGTATGGTGTTGCTTGTATGGTGATGGTGTATGTTATATTTCTGTGTGTTCCTTATTATGTACGTATGTCTTCCCTTGGCTTTGCGTTGAACGTTAATAAATGTAACAAAAGTATTATGTAACGAAAAGTGGAAGATAATGAAAAGAGGAACGTAATGAATGAATGCATGCATGAATAAATGAATAAATAAAAGAGGAAGTATAGAAAGGCTTGCAAGCATATGTATGAGGTGAGCGACTCTATGTGCAACAGACTCGAAAGAGGTCCTTGCCGCGTATCCCGGTACTGTGTCAGTCTTCGGACATGAGTCGGGGGTTTGTGTGTCAGGCCCTAACACAGTATCAGTATTCGGACATGAGTCGGGGGTATTGCATGAGACAGGATACAGATTGCGTGCTCCGGTACTGTGTCAGTCTTCGGACATGAGTCGGGGGTTTGTGAGCAGGCCCCGGCACAGTATCAGTGTTCGGACATGAGTCGGGAGTATTGCATATGATGAAAGTGACGGATGATGAGATCCGTGTCGCGTATCCTGGTATTGTGTCAGTTTTCGGACATGAGTCGGGGGTTTGTTTGTCAGACCCCAGCACAGTATCAGTCTTCGGACATGAATCGAGGATATTGCATGAGACGAGATAATAAGGTGAGCGACTTTGTGTTGCAACAAACTCGGATGGAGTTCAATCCCTGTGATTGACTCATATGAGATCTTTGTCGCATATCACGGTGTTGTGTCAGTCTTCGGACATGAGTCGGGGGTTTGTGAGCAGGCCCCGGCACAGCATCAGTCTTCGGACTTGAGATTTTGCAAGAGACAAGATTCGAGTAATAATGAGTAATGAAACGAAAAGATGAACGGTGAATGTACTTGCCTCAGGTACTGGAGTCAGCTTCGTGCACAATGTTCGAGGTCTATGATAGACCTCAGGCCTAGTGACCAGCTTCGTGCACAATGTTCGGGGGAATGTACATGTCACCAGATGTAACGAATGAGCAAAGATTAACGAACGTAATGAAAGATCATGTATGAAAGAACGAACGTATAAATGAACGTAAATTAATTATCGTAATAATGTATTGAACAGAATCCTCGTCATTCGACCTCAGTAATCGTGGCTGAGTGCCACGAAGAGGGTAAAGACTGACCGGATCTAGAAAGAGAAGTGAACGATAATGTAATAAGTTGAATGAATAAAGCTAATGAACGTAATGGTGAAGATAATAATGTTATTATCTGTATGTACATATGATGCATGATCACGAACGGTTGTAAAGTATTGTATGTTTTGAAAGAACGGTTTTAATGAAAGTAAAGTATTTTATTATAAAACTAGAACTCACTCAGCGTCGCTGACTTTTGTATGCATGATAGTTGGCAGGTATATGTGATGCTTAGGAGTTGCAGGCATGGATGCATAAGTTACTAGGAGCATTTTGAGGCTGGCATCCGTATTTTGACATGTCATGTATTTTGAGATGAAAACTGATGTTGTAATTGACATGTTTTAGTTATAAATGAAAGTTTTAAATTCCGCTGCAAAATTAATATATGTTTTCTAATGTTTTAGGTGCGATGAATCACCAGTTGTAAGGTGCCTAGGAATGGGGCCTTACATAACTTTAATGCTTAAAAAGTATTTCAACAATCCAAGATCTTTAATCAAGAATTTAGAATTCAGGAACCTTTTTATACTATCGATTTCCACAGAATCATTTCTAGTGATAATAATGTCGTCCACATAAACAAACAAAGCAACAAATATATTATTTTTTTATTTTATAAACAGGGAATAATCACACTTGCTTTGGACGAACCCTAGTTCAAGTAACACACCGACTAATTTTTCATTCCATATTTGGGGCATGTTTAAGACCATACAAAGACTTGTTCAACTTACACACCTTAGACTCTTATTAAAAAATATACCCTTTGGGTAAGCACATATACACATCTTCATTTAGACTTCCATAAAAGAACACGTTATTAATGTCAAGCGAAAACAAAGGCCAATTTTTTTACAGCTAAGGCTATAACACATCTAATAGTTACCATTTTGACATCAGGGGAAAAAGTCTCATCAAAATCCAACCCTTCTTTTTTACTAAAGCCCTTAGTGACAAGTCTAGCTTTATATCTCTCTACCTCCCTTGTTGATTTATACTTGATTTAAAAACCTATTTACACTCAATTGTTTTTCATTCTAAAGGTAAATTAACAATAGTATAAGTGTTGTTCCTATTTAGGGCCTTCATCTCCTCATTCATAGCATTAACCCACCTTTGAGAAATTTTTGCTTCATAAAAATTTCATGGTTCAATGTTTTTGTTTAATACAGATGAGAAACATTTGTTTTCAGTAGAAATTTTAGAATAATTGATGACTTTTTCAATATAATATTTTACTTTTCCTTCAACAATAAAGTCCTCAAGTTTTTTTGAAAATTTAACATTTTTAGTAGATTTTCTAACTGGACGAGATGGATCATTAATACACTCAGAAGTATTATTTTTGTCATGCATTGACTTATTACTATTTGCCTCCTCAGTGCCATCACTTTTGATAGGTGGTTGTTGAATTCCAACCAAGTCTGCCCCCAAGTCACCTAGGGACTCGGGGAGCGACCTCGATCCACCTAAGTGCTCAAGGGACTATTATAACTCAGCCTATTTAGAGCTGTCAAAAGTGTTGCAACTGGGATGCGTAACAATAGAATTCTCGTTGATGTTTACCCTTCATTCATCATCAGGCATTTCACCATAAAGATTAATTGACTAGCTTAGTTCTAGTTCATCCAAAAAGTTTAAGTTGTTTATGTTAGATGCAAGTGGTTTTTCATGTGTATCAAAGATGTTAGAATTTTTAAATGGAAAAACATTTTCATAAAACTTTACATCTTTAGAAAAGGTTACTTGCCTTTTTTAAGGCTTCAAAGTTATAACCTTTTTTAAAGACAGAATAACCAATGAAAACACATTTCTTAACTTGACTAGAGAATTTATTATTGTTATTTAGAATTGTATAGAAGCAAAGACAACCAAAAACATTAAGGTGATTTAAGGAGGGTTTGAATCGAAACATAAGTTCATAGGGAGTTTTACCATTTAGAACGGAGGATGGAGTCCTGCAAATTAATAAGTAGCAGTTTACAATCAATCAGAACGGAAATGAAAAGGAATCCCTCCTTGAAACAAACGAGTTCTAGCAACATTGAGAAGGTGTCGATGTTTCCTTTCTACAATCCCATTCTGTTGTGGTGCATAAGAACATGTTGTTTGGTGAATAATTCCGTTTTTTTCTTAGGATGTCAGCCATTTGGTCATTAACAAACTCAGTCCGGTTATCACTCTAAAGGACCTTGGCAGATTTTCCAAATTGAGTTTTTATGAGATTAAAAAAATTCATTATTTGAAAAACACTTCATCTTTACTCTTTAATAATTATACCCAAACAAATCTTGTAAAATCATCCATCAGCAGTCAAGAAGAATCGGTAACCTTCTCGACTAGGAAAATGGTATGGGCCCCAAACATCCAAATGAACTATATCACCTATATTTTTTGAGTTATGGTCACTTAGAGGAAAATATTCCCAATGTTGTTTAGCCCTATGAAAAATGTCATACGGGACAAGTTCACTTTGAGTTTTCAAATTAAGATCATTTTTAAGAACAAGTAGGACTTTATTGGAAGGGTGACCTAACCGAGAATGCCAAAGGTTTGAAATACTACAACTATTGAAACACGCCTTAGCAGAACTAGCAGAATAACCACATAGATAAAGACCATATATTTGATTACCGGTTACCAAAACTTTCTTTGTGAGAGAATCTTGAATTATACACATATGTTCATTAAACACAAGTTTTGATTTATTTTCTTTAGCAAGTTTATGAACAGACATAAGATTAACAAAGTAATTAGGGACAACAAGCACATTAGATAGAATGACACCTTCACATAGTTTTAAGCTACCAATCATTGTAACTAATGCATTAGTTCCATTAGGATGTTTAAGCTTAAAGTTATATCCAGACATATCAACTTTACTTTCAAGACATGCATCATCCAATATCATGTCTTGATTAGCCCCAAAATCTACCACCCATCCGGTTAGGAAAGATTAGTTTGACTAGAAAAATTATACATATGTGACTCAAGAAGGCTAGAACATAGGCTGCTAGAAATATTACCTCCAAAATTGGAGTTTGGAGGTATGTAATTAGTTTTCTCATTTAACAAACCTAGCAACTTAGTAATCTGATCAGCAGACAAAGATAGAGAACTAGATGAAGAATCATTGTTAGAAACAACAAATTTTTTTGATTGAAATTTTTTTGTCCGGTTCAGGTTTTATAGCCTTAGGGATAACCAAAATTTCATAGCATCTATTAATAATGTGTCCCAATTTGTTATAACGAGTGCATTTTAGATTTAGGTTGGGACCTGTGGAAGTTTCTTTTTTACATTAAAAGGATTGATTAGTTTTAAAAGCAAAACTAACACTTTGATTTTTTTCCAGAGGAACTTGAACCTCTATGAGACTCTTCTCGTGATATTATTAAAAAAATAGTTTTAATTGTGGGAAGAGGATTACAAGTTAAAATATTTGTTCTTACAGGTTGATAGATGTGATCAAGACCCATTAAAAACTGCACTAACTTGATTAGGTGATTGAAGTTGTTGAATTCTTTTGATGCCTGATACATACAGGCAAGCAATTGCACTATTGCATTCAACTATTTCCACATACAGGTAAGTTTATGATAGTAATCAAACACAGAGCAACCATTTTGTTTAACAGAGTTCATTTTTTGATAGAGCCCAAACACTACCGAACCATCAACTTTATCATTCGTTTCTTTTAAATCCTTCCATACATTAGAAGTTAACTTAGAGTAAACTTGTCCAACATACAATTCTTCACACACATAATTTAATAACCATGTAAAAGCAACAGAATTGCATCTTTCCAATTGCATAGCAAGAACAAGATTATGAGTAGACTTTTTACAAGTTCCATCAATGAATCCAACTTTATTTGTAACTTGAAAAACAAGAAGCATAGAGTTAGCCCCACAGTATAAATTTCATTTCCTTTTAGTTTAATGTTCACAATGGCCAGACAACTAGAATCGCTAGCATGCAAGTACAAAGGGCTATTGGCATCAAGTTTGCTAACAAGGGTCTCAAAAGTGACAACAGTACTTGAGGTATCATCAGTACGAGAAGAATCATCCATGATATAAGACAAAGAGAACCACACAAGAAATGATAAGCACACACACAGAATTTAACTCATATTAGAGCCAGGTTTTCGCACCATTCTTGATGGCAGATTAAGGAATAATCCGAGTTAAAGATGCGATGCATGCACAAAAGAAAGAAACACACAAAGATGTTGCACACAAATCAATTTGAGAGCAAATAATATGCGCAACAGAATATACTAGACGTCGATACCCCTAGCCTAGCCAAGAGTGCCTATTAAACTATTAAATCGATAGATAGCAAAGAAGAAAGATGGAAAATTCCACCAAAGGGGCACCCAAGTTAGGGTGTTCCAGAATCACAAGAATAGGCTCTGTAACCTTCACTTAGGGTTACAGACGCACTAAGAAATAAGCTTCACTGCAACTATGTGTTCACACTAATAGAGGCAGAATTACTTTCTTATTCTGAAGCTTTTATTAAGGGATAGGTTTTGAGGAAAAACCCTATTGCGGGTTCAATGAAACCAGATGCACGTAATTAGCTGAGGACAACCAATTCTCTTAATAATGAAGAAATGGAGTAAACTAAGATGTCTTCAAGAGATTTCTTCAAAAAACTTTCATATTAGGGTTTTTTATGATAAAACCCTAACTTTTAGAGAAGGAAGACGGGTAGCGGAATACACCGGAATCGATGAGATACCAGAGCCCTTAGAGCTCTGATACCATGTCATAAGTTTCAAGTGTAATATTAAACCACAAGAACAAGAAGAAGATGACCCGAATGTACAAGAACTGAAGCAATACAAAGTAAGAATGATTTTGAACCACAAACTAATAAACAATCTAAATCATTGATGTAATGAGTTAGATTAATACATACACAAGAACTCTCGAATCTGAGCAGAAACCCTAGGGAGATATGAGCCGGAATATGAGAGCGAGAATGTTGTTGATAGTTCTGAATGAATCGATCAAGACATACAAAACCAATATATACACAACAAGTCTCCAACCCTAATGAGCTGGAATACACTCCACATGAAGCCTAACAAACAACAACACTCCAATAGCAGCAGCCCAAAGATAATAAGAAAGCCTAGAATCTAGAAGAGAAAGAACAAAAAGCCCAATTAAATTGATAGAAAAATAACAAAATAAAGACTAAAAAGAGATATTTTTCACATTAATTTTATGCATGCTTAAATAGAAAATGAAGAAAAACTGTTTTATATTTGTTTAATTAGAAAATTAATCATTAATGATTTGAATGACCAGACCAACATTATTCCATGCTTTATGTTTGTGAGGGATGGAGTTGTCACATTATTTGACATCCGGTAAATTTCCGTTACCAAGCTCCGTTAGTTCCGTTAAGTCTTGTATACACGTGTCGTGAGCACACACTAGTTGTCGTTGAACGTTGGTGACCTAATAATAATGAATAATGTTAATTTGTTGTGAATCTATGTGATTATGTGAATATTGGGTTATGTTTACGTGTTTACACATTTATAAACGGTTACTTAAAGAATTTATCGCGTAACGCGGAAACGTGTCTATTTATTCGTATGTTTTGTGTTTTTATAAAGATAAGATATATAATGAATTTTATAAGTTTATATCTTTATGTTATGAAGTTAAAAACACTTTACAAAGAGTTTAAAGCTTAGTTTTTATAAAATACAAATTACAAGGGTTAAAAGGGTAAATATGTAAATAAAATATTAATAAAACAAACCCTAGCCTCCAAAACCCCACCTTCGGCCGCGATCAAGCTTCTAACCCCTCTCCATCTTCGAAAATCAGCCTTGAACAAGCAAATTCGTGTGGTTTTGGTTCGATTACAAGTTATACAACACTTAGGAAGCATCGATTTCAAGCAATTACAAGTTTAAAGGTTAGATTTTTCGTGTTTTGTGATGTTCTTCATTATGGCCGAACCCTAGATTCGAAATTGATCCTTATTGGGTCGAATTGGATGTTGTTTGATGATGTTAACATGTTAGTTAGATTGTATACATGTTAGTTAACGTCGATTATGCAAGAATTCTATGTTTTTAGTGGATTGATCATGAACTTTGGTTATGAAGCAAACCCTAATTCGAAATTGTTGTGATTATGCATGATGGATGATTGTTTGATGAATGTTTGATGATTAATAGGTTGTATGAATGTTAGAATACATTGATTTTGCAAGAAAGTTGGGATTTTGATGCATTGTTCATAGGTTACTAAGAATAGTAACTTTATTTGGCATGTAGTAGTGATCTAGTGATGGATTGATGTTATGGATGAGTTCATGATGATGATTAGATGCTAGATTGTTGTTATGAATGCTAGAAATCTTTAATTTGATGATGTTGATCATAGCTTGCCAAAAGTAGAAACTTTTGTTTATGAAGATTGTTAGATTGGGATGTTTAAGTGTTGTTGATCATGTCTAGATGTTAGTATGAGCTTGAATTGGTATATTATTGATGAATTCATGTATGCTTTGGATGTTTGATAGATTTTGGGATGTTCTTTCCCAAAAGGGAAACTTTATTTGTGTAAACGTTGAAGTATGATGTTATGACCATGTCTGGGATGTTAGGAGCCTGCTAGATGTTCTAGGATAAATTCTAGTGTGATAGAACGTGTTAAATTAGTTGTATGGCATGCTTGGATAATCATGTGTGATATTTGGACCTTGGTGATCATGTATGGTTTGGGTGTTGTGTAGTAGTAGGACATCATGCTTGGGTCTGGTAATTGATTGTTGTGATGTTGTGAATGCAATGCATATGCTTAATGAATATGGTTATGATCATTACACACGCGTGCGGATCTGAGGCCCCTACTTAGTAGGATTGGCAGGGTTTAGGATGTGAAGTCGTGAGTGGCTTCACATGGCATGTGACGAATGGTTGAACTTTGTGTGACATGTTAGTGTATTATAGCTAGTGGATATGTTAATGTTTTAGATTCGCATGACTTGTATAGTACTTGATTGTATGATGATCTAAGAGATACACCTGGCTGATATAGCATATGTATGATACTAGTTGAATGTTAATCATGTATGTTGTATGTGCTCATTGGCTTTATTTGAATTATAACTCATAATGTCACCAACGGTCAAAGGGTCAACTAGGTCAAGCGTGTCTATTTTTCTGGAAGCTTGAGTCTTTGATTTTGGTATGATTAGGGTTTCACATGTCTTTTATTTACATGTACTTATGTACTCACATGATCTAGGTAACCTGTGAAGGTTGGCTATCCTCTCGTTTCTCAAAATAAACCCTAAGTACCTTTGCATACATCAGGTGAGTTCATGCCCCACACTTTATTTAATCTCTTTTGGGGGAGATAGCATACTGGTATTTATAAGAACGCTTTTATTATTTAAGTTGTGTATAATATTAATATAGTGCTGTTTACCATGAGAAAAGTCCTCACACTTTTGAATTGTTAATATCTAATAGCGGGGAAACTTGGGTAGTACTACTGGGTCTGACGAGCCCCACCTGTGTGACTCGAGGTCAACCGGGTGCAATTTGTCCTATTGAACATTGTCACGACATGGTAAGTCGTGACAGGAGGCAACAACTATCACAGTCAGCTTCAATTGCAAAATCACTATGTATTAATATTTACTGATAATAGACTAGCTATCTATTACCATACACTGCTTATATTTATCGTAACTGTTTACATGTTTGTTGAACTCAAACTCTTGAACTCACCAACCTATGTGTTGACATTTTAGTATGCTTTTCTCAGGTCCTTAAATTGCTTGCCATAGGAGCACTGCATGGTTCACTGCATTTTAAGACACTTTGCTTCAAGACAAGTTGACATTTTAACAATTATAGTTTACTCTTTGGTTTGGCACTTGTTTTGCCATAAGTTATACTTTATTGACTTGGGTTGTTTTCAAAAACGCTTCCGCATTGTTTAAAGTTGGTATTTTGGTTAATTATGTTTAAATTATGGTATTTAGAGTCGTTCTGAGTAACTATTGACTGTGATCCTGGTTTGTTAACACGCCTCGCGGTAAAACTCCGCAAGTGGATTTTGAGGGTGTGACAGATTGGTATCAGAGCCATTGGTTATAGGGAACTAGGTTGCATACACACTAGACTATAACCGCACATAGTTAATTAGTTACCTGTGCCTTACTCCCATTTACTGTATACTCATTGGCATACACGTCACACTCTCTGCAGCATGGCATCGTCTTCAAGAGCTCCGGGTAAACGACCCGAATCACCTACACGATCTGAATCCCCACCTCCCGCACCTGTACCTGATGATGGCTTCGATTGGCCCAGACTGGCTTATCCCCGAGAGGAGATTGACTGGGATCAACCATTCGCATTCATGAAGCGTGACCCTCCGCGTGACTGGCGTTCTTATCCTAGGTTTGTTGACCACATCATGTTTAGGGAACGCGTACCTGTCCTAAAGCCAAGGACTAGGAACAATGCCAATCAACCATGTTTTCACTCCCACGAACGGCGCAGTCCAACGAGCAATTGATTGCTGCACTAATGGCTGCACTGGATACTGAACAGCATCGTGTGAGACGACTCACTGGTGATGTCTGTACACTACAGCAAGAGGTGTACAACCTGAGACATCAATTGGACGAACTCAAGGAAGAACACGGGAAGACGCTGAACGGTTGTCACCATATGCAAGATGGTGTTATGGCACTCCAAGGACGCGTGACTGCTCGTGAACAGCGGGACGCCCTAGCCGATAATAGGATTGCCATTCTAGAAGCTCAACTAGCAGCACTCCAGATTGCTATAGCTCCTGCTCCTGCCGCAGACTCTGAGAATGAGGAGGATCCCGAGGAGGGACCCGAGGAAGAGGAACCGGAGGAGATGGAGGATGATAGTGATGGGTCAGACATTGTCGATTGACTTCTTTATATAACTTAGACTACGTAGTGTTTTCTTTTGAAACCTATGTGGGAAGGGTTGTTTCCCCACACGAACGACAAAACTTCAATTTTGACATTGCTAAATACATTGTGACTTATTGCAATTTATTTACTTTGGTTATTATTTTTGTTATGAATGTTGTGGTTGTGATGATACGTTATTTCTTTCATTTACTATTTACTACGCTTCAATGAGTTAAATGTGTATGATGTTACTCATTATTGTATTGTGAATATAAAGTGAAAAGAATGGACGCTCGTGGACGTGGACGTGGACGTGGTCATGGATGCGGACGTGGACGTGGCACCGGAGAACAGGGTGGTGGTGCTATTAACATGACTCCCGCGGAATTGGCTGCTCTAATTAATGAGCATGTTCAGGCGGCAGTGGCTGCTACCCACGCGGGTCAACCGGCAGGTAAGAAATGACAGAAAACAAATCTGATATCCTTTATAACTGTAGGGGATGTTTGATTAACGCGTGTTGTGTTAAAACAGGACCACCAGTGTGTACATACAAGTCCTTCATGGACTGTAAACCACACACCTACAGCGGTACAGAGGGTGCTGTAGGGCTTGTACGCTGGTTCGAGAAGACTGAGTCCGTTTTCTCCAAATGTAACTGTCCACCGGCGGATCAAGTAAAGTATGCCACCGGGACTTTGGAGGGTGCAGCCCTGTCTTGGTGGAACGCGCAAGTCCAGATGCTTGGACAAGCGATGGCAAATGGACTCCCCTGGAATGAGTTCAAGGATATGATGATCGAGGAGTACTGTCCTCGAAACGAGGTGCAAAAGTGGAGATGGAATTCTGGCAGCTTAAGATGAAGGGTTCAGAAATTGAGGCTTACACGACCCGTACTCATGAGCTGGCCACATTGTGTCCAGGAATGGTTAATGAGACACATAAGAGAATCGAGCACTACATACGAGGGTTGGTGCCTGAAATCCAAAGTATGGTAACAGCTTCTAACCCGACTACGATTCAGCAGGCCATCCAAATTGCCCATAGACTTACTGATCAGGCGGTAGAGCAAGGGCGGTTACCCAAACGGGGCGCTGTGGTGAGCGTGCCCGACAACAAAAGGAAGTGGGATGCTCCCAGCAACAGCAATAACAAATCATCATCATCATCGTCTGGCGGTCAACAACAATCCCAACAGCAGCAACAACCAGTTCAGCAGCAGCAGCGGCGGTTCGATAACAACCGCAATTTCAACCAAACTGCCCCAAATAACCAAGGACCCAGCGGTTACGGCGGCAGGCATCCCAGATGCCCACGGTGTAACTACCACCATGTGGGACGGTGTGATAACTTCAAGTGTCAACGTTGTGGAAAGATGGGACACGCTGCGAAGGATTGCCGTGGTGAACTAATGAAGAGGCCACAACAATCTCAAGAAACCCCCAAGGGTTGTTTTGAGTGTGGGAAAGAAGGGCATTACAAACGAAACTGCCCACAACTAAGAAGGAACGGAAATGGCAACAACAACAACAACAACAACACCAATAATCATGGGAACAACAACAACAATGGCAATAATAACAACAATGGTGGAAATGGCACTGGAAATGGTGGTAATAGAGATGGAGCCAAAGGGAGAGCCTTCGTCATTGGCTCAGGTGAGGCTCTAAATGATCCCACAACTGTTACCGGTAGATTCCCTGTTAATGGTTGTTTTGCTACGGTACTATTTGATACTGGAGCCGATAGGAGTTTTGTGTCCTTAAAATTCTGTAGTCTTTTAAGTGATATACCCTCTGCTTTAGAATCTAAGTACACTGTGGAATTAGCCGACGGTAAACAAATCCATGTAACGCATATCCTTAAAGACTGTAGGATAGAACTTGCTGGTCATACTTTCGCTATAGATCTCATGCCTGTTACACTGGGGAGTTTTGATGTTGTGATAGGCATGGATTGGCTCTCTAGCAAGCAAGCGGAAGTCATATGTCACGAGAATATTATACGGATCCCGGTTGGTGATCAAATTCTTACCGTCAAAGGTGATAGGAGTGGTGCTGTGATACGCATCATCTCGTATATGAAAGCTCAAAAGTTGTTACGAAAGGGCCGCGTGGCTATCCTAGCACTTGTAACCGATAAGCAAAAGGAAGAAAAGAGAATGGAGGATATTCCCGTAGTACGCGACTTTCCGGAGGTGTTCCCAGAAGATCTTCCTGGATTACCACCGCATCGCCAAGTGGAATTCCAGATTGAGTTGACTCCCGGCGCAGCTCCGATTGCTAGGGCACCTTATCGATTAGCACCAAACGAACTACATGAGTTGTCGTCACAACTTCAGGAGCTTTTGGATAAAGGCTTTATTCGACCTAGTACATCACATTGGGGAGCTCCTGTACTCTTTGTTAAGAAGAAGGATGGCACATTCCGGATGTGCATCGATTATCGAGAGTTAAACAAAGTAACAGTCAAGAACCAATACCCTTTACCTCGTATCGACGACTTGTTCGATCAGCTTCAAGGATCAAGCTATTACTCGAAGATTGACTTGAGATCTGGTTATCATCAACTCAGAGTTCGAGAAGAAGACATTCCCAAGACTGCATTTCGTACTCGTTATGGTCATTATGAGTTCTTGGTCATGCCTTTTGGGTTGACTAATGCACCTGCTGTGTTCATGGACCTCATGAACCGCGTGTGCAAACCTTATCTTGATCAGTTTGTCATTGTGTTCATCGATGATATACTGATATACTCTAGGACCAAGGAGGAGCATGAAGAGCACTTACGAATGATCTTGGAACTGTTGAAAAATGAGCAACTGTATGCTAAATTCTCAAAGTGTGACTTTTGGATAAGAGAGGTACAATTCCTAGGTCATATCGTTAATGAGAAAGGAATACACGTTGATCCTGCCAAAATTGAGGCGATAAAGAATTGGACTACACCCAAAACACCAAGCGAGATAAGGCAATTTCTTGGATTAGCAGGATATTACCGCCGATTCATAGAAGGATTTTCTAAGATCGCACAACCTCTCACAGCCTTGACTCACAAAGGAACGACATACAAATGGGCTGAGAGTCAAGAATCAGCTTTCCAATTATTAAAACAAAAACTCTGTACTGCCCCGATATTAGCATTACCCGAGGAACAGATGACTTTGTGGTGTATTGCGATGCATCCATTCAAGGATTGGGTTGTGTCTTGATGCAACGAGACAAGGTGATAGCTTACGCCTCGAGACAACTAAAGGTTCATGAGAAGAACTATACTACCCATGACTTAGAATTGGGTGCAGTATTTTGCCTTAAAGATCTGGAGACATTATTTGTACGGTACCAAGTGCACTATCTACACCGATCACAAGAGTCTTCAACATATCTTTGAGCAAAAAGAGTTGAATATGAGGCAGCGACGTTGGGTGGAAATACTAAATGATTATGATTGCGCAATAAGTATCATCCGGGAAAGGCGAACGTAGTTGCCGATGCTTTAAGCAGGAAGGAAACAGCTAAACCCCGACGGGTGCGAGCTTTATAGCTACTATCAGTACCCAACTGCCCGAACAAGTTAAGGAGGCACAAATAGAAGCTTTAAAGGTGTAAAATATTGGTTCTGAATGTTAAGGGGAATGGATAAGCAGCTAGTGATGAAAGAGGATGGAATTCGGTATTTCATGGATAGACTTTGGGTGCCTGTTCATGGAAATCTGAGAGATTTAGTTATGAGCGAGGCACACAAATCTAAGTATTCTATACATCCGGATCCGACAAGATGTATCATGACCTAAAGGCCACTATTGGTGGCCTAACATGAAAGCGGATGTAGCTACGTACGTGAGCAAGTGTTTGACCTGCTCGAAGGTGAAAGTGGAATATCAAAAACCATCCGGACTATTACAACAACCCGAGATTCCAATGTGGAAATGGGAACAAATCTCCATGGATTTTATTAACTAAGCTAACCCGGACTAGTACTGGTGTGACACGATATGGGTTATTGTGGATCGATTGACAAAGTCTGCTCATTTCCTTGCAAATAAAGGAAACCGACAAGATGGAGAAGTTAACTCGCCTGTACCTCAAGGAGATCGTTTCGAGACACGGGGTACCGATCTCAATTTTCTGACCGTGACGCTCGTTTCACGTCACATTTCTGGCAATCATTGCAGAAATCCTTGGGTACACGTTTGGATATGAGTACTGCATATCATCCACAGACGGATGGTCAGAGTGAGCGTACTATACAGACGTTGGAGGATATGCTACGTGCTTGTGTGATTGACTTCGGGAATAACTGGGAAATTCACCTGCCATTGGTGGAGTTTCTTATAACAACAGTTATCACACTAGTATACAGGCAGCACCTTTCGAGGCGTTGTATGGGAGAGAAAATGTCGATCACCGGTTTGCTGGGCAGAAATTGGTGATAGTCAGATAACAGGTCCCGAGTTAATTCATGAGACGATGACTGAGAAAATTATACAGATACAGAACCGTATGGCTGCAGCGGGGACAGGCAAAAGAGTTATGCTGACAAGAGACGGAAACCTTTAGAGTTTCAGGTTGGTGACAGGTTTTGTTGAAAGTTCACCATGGAAAGGCGTAGTTCGGTTGGTAAACGAGGGAAACTAAATCTGAGGTACGTTGGACCATTTGAGATAGTGGAAAGAATAGGTCCAGTAGCCTATCGATTAGCCCTACCTGATTCGCTAAGTGGAATTCATGATGTATTTCACGTGTCAAACTTGAAGAAATGCATAACGATGAAACGACGATCGCGACCACTAGAAGAAATTCAAGTGGATGAACAATTGCGTTTTATTGAGGAACCAGTGGAGGTGATGGACCGTGAGGTGAAAACACTTAAGCAGAGCAAGATACCTATTGTTAAAATCCGTTGGAATTCGCGACGTGGACCGGAATTCACATGGGAACGGGAAGATCAAATGAAGCTTAAGTACCCTCAACTATTCGAAGGAACGATGCCAGCAGACGAAGGTATTGATTTAAATTTCGGGACGAAAATTCTTTCAACATGGGGATGATGTGACAACTCATCCAAAACTCACACGATTTCGATTTCTGGTGCCAATGCAGTAGACCAGTGATGGAAACACTCTCACCATGTAAAGCAATTTTCGGGACGAAAATTCTTTCAACATGGGGATAATGTGACATCCGGGTAAATTTCCTTACCAAGCTCCGTTAGTTCCGTTAAGTCTTGTATACACGTGTCGTGAGCACACACTAGTTGTCGTTGAACGTGGTGACCTAATAATAATGAATAATGTTAATTTGTTGTGATCTATGTGATTATGTGAATATTGGGTTATGTTTATGTGTTACACATTTATAAACGGTTACTTAAAGAATTTATCGCGTAACGCGGAAACGTGTCTATTTATCGTATGTCTTGTGTTTTATAAAGATAAGAATATAATGAATTTATAAGTTTATATCTTATGTTATGAATTAAAAACACTTTACAAAGAGTTTAAAGCTTAGTTTTTATAAAATACAAATACAAGGGTTAAAAGGGTAAAATATGTAAATAAATATTAAAAAAAAACCCTGCCTCCAAAAACCCACCTTCGCCGCGATCAAGCTTCTAACCCTCTCCATCTTCGAAAATCAGCCTTGAACAAGCAAATTCGTGTGGTTTTGGTTCGATTACAAGTTATACAACACTTAGGAAGCATCGATTTCAAGCAATTACAAGTTTAAAGGTTAGATTTTTCGTGTTTTGTGATGTTCTCATTATGGCCGAACCCTAGATTCGAAATTGATCCTTATTGGGTCGAATTGGATGTTGTTTGATGATGTTAACATGTTAGTTAGATTGTATACATGTTAGTTAACGTCGATTATGCAAGAATTCTATGTTTTTAGTGGATTGATCATGAACTTTGGTTATGAAGCAAACCCTAATTCGAAATTGTTGTGATTATGCATGATGGATGATTGTTTGATGAATGTTGATGATTAATAGGTTGTATGAATGTTAGAATACATTGATTTGCAGAAAGTTGGGATTTTGATGCATTGTTCATAGGTTACTAAGAATAGTAACTTTATTTGCATGTAGTAGTGATCTAGTGATGGATTGATGTTATGGATGAGTTCATGATGATGATTAGATGCTAGATTGTTGTTATGAATGCTAGAAATCTTTAATTTGATGATGTTGATCATAGCTTGCCAAAAGTAGAAACTTTTGTTTATGAAGATTTTAGATTGGATGTTTAAGTGTTGTTGATCATGTCTAGATGTTAGTATGAGCTTGAATTGGTATATTATTGATGAATTCATGTATGCTTGGATGTTTGAAAGATTTGGGATGTTCTTTCCAAAAGGGAAACTTTATTGTGTAAAGTTGAAGATGATGTTATGACCATGTCTGGGATGTTAGGAGCCTGCTAGTATGTTCTAGGATAAATTCTAGTGTGATAGAACGTGTTAAATTAGTTGTATGGCATGCTTGGATAATCATGTGTGATATTTGGACTTGGTGATCATGTATGGGTGGGTGTTGTGTAGTAGTAGGACATCATGCTTGGGTCTGGTATTGATTGTTGTGATGTTGTGAATGCAATGCATAGCTAATGAATATGGTTATGATCATTATACACGCGTGCGGATCTGAGGCCCCTACTTAGTAGGATGGCAGGGTTTAGGATGTGAAGTCGTGAGTGGCTTCACATGGCATGTGACGAATGGTTGAACTTTGTGTGACATGTTAGTGTATTATAGCTAGTGGATATGTTAATGTTCTAGATTCGCATGGACTTGTATAGTACTTGATTGTATGATAATCTAAGAGATACACCTGGTTGATATAGCATATGTATGATACTATTTGAATGTTAATCATGTATGTTGTATGTGCTCATTGGCTTTATTTGAATTATAACTCATAATGTCACCAACGGGTCAAACGGGTCAACTAGGTCAAGCGTGTCTATTTTCTGGAAGCTGAGTCTTTGATTTTGGTTATGATTAGGGTTTCACATGTCTTTTATTTACATGTACTTATGTACTCACATGATCTAGGTAACCTGTGAAGGTTGGCTATCCTCTCGTTTCTCAAAATAAACCCTAAGTACTTTGCATACATCAGGTGAGTTCATGCCCCACTTTATTAATCTCTTTGGGGAGAGATAGCATACTGTATTTATACGAACGCTTTTATTATTTAAGTTGTGTATAATATTAATATAGTGCTATTACCATGAGAAAAGTCCTCACACTTTTGAATTGTTAATATCTAATAGCGGGGAAACTTGGGTAGTACTACTGGTCTGACGAGCCCCACCTGTGTGACTCGAGGTCAACCGGGTGCAATTTGTCCTATTGAACATTGTCACGACATGGTAAGTCGTGACAGGAGGCAACAACTATCACAGTCAACTTCAATTGCAAAATCACTATGTATTAATATTTACTGATAATAGACTAGCTATCTATTACCATACACTGCTTATATTTATCGCAACTGTTTACATGTTTGTTGAACTCAAACTCTTGAACTCACCAACCTATGTGTTGACATTTTAGTATGCTTTTCTCAGGTCCTTAAATTGCTTGCCATAGGAGCACTGCACGATTCACTGCATTTTAAGACACTTTGCTTCAAGACAAGTTGACATTTTAACAATTATAGTTTACTCTTTGGTTGGCACTTGTTTTGCCATAATTTATACTTTATTGACTTGGGTTGTTTTCAAAAACGCTTCCGCATTGTTTAAAGTTGGTATTTTGGTTAATTATGTTTAAATTATGGCATTTAGAGTCGTTCTGAGTAACTATTGACTGTGATCCTGGTTTGTTCACACGCCTCGCGGTAAAACTCCGCAAGCGGATTTTGAGGGTGTGACACATTAAGAGTTAGCCTATGAATATATTATTTAGGATAGGTCCGATATATATAAATAACGAATAAAATCAATGTGAAGAATGACTTGCATTCTATATTTTTTTTGTGTGTGTCTACATGTATTCAAGTGGAGCTTTTTATAGAAGGTGTTGTTTGGCTTGATAGTTACTTCTTATAAATTTTTTAGTTTTACAATCTTTGATATTTGAACATTTCTTTATGTATAGATTCATATACGAGCATTCAAAAATTGTTCTAGTGATTAACAGAATCTTTAATTAATTTCAAACTAAATGTAAGAATTGGTTTTCTAATCCATGCATCTTTTTTTTATTGTGGTAATTTATTTGATAATCTTGTCACTTGATGAGAAGACTAGAGTTTAAATTCTCATCATGTAGTAAATAGAAATTATTATATGTGTAGTTTGGGAGTAGATATAGGAGTGAGATGTAATTATTACAAAATTAAAAAAAACTTAAACCATGGATTTTTCCTCAAGCACTTATGGCGAGTTCTTACCCCCATTGCAATACGGTCTCACGGATGCCTCACTCTCCTTCAGATTGGCAGGTTTCCGTCCTACGTACTAAACTCTTTTTTTTTATTTTCCATGGATGTTTATGGATAATTGATCATCTCTCCTCTCACACATCTTGTCCGACCCCGCCCTTACTTACTAGTGCAATTTTCCAACATAATTCCGCTTCACTACAAGAATCCTTAACAATAGCAGCGACACCTTTAGCGGCGACAAAGGCATTAGCACCGACACCTTTAGTGGCGACCCATTAGCGGCGACACGTTGCCGCTAAAGGTGATCCTCTGTTTACTTTATTGATTCAGATCTGGTCGTTCATCAGCCATTAGATCTAACGACTGAAGTTAAAAAGTACAAAACCCATTAGCGGCGATGCGTCACCGCTAATACTAAAAGATATAAGCGGGTCTTGCAGTCTCATCTCCTTCACTTTCCCTCCACACAATTCCACCCTAGCTCCCTACCTCCGACTCCAATGCCGACGCCACCACAGCCACCAGCTGCCACCACAGCCACCTGCTGCCACCACCATCCACAGCCACCACCATCCGAAGCCACCACAACCACCACCTGCCAACGTCACCACCCACCACAGCCACCACCGTCGCCGACCACCGGTAAAAAACATGAGCCGAGCACCGTCGCCGCTACTGCTCCTGTTACGTCGCCGCTACTACAAAGATCCAATATTTTTTGTTTTATTTCTTTTTTTAAAGATTTTTGGTTTCTAGATGTAAATGTTTTAGGTGGTGCTTAGTTGATAAAATTATTTGTTTCATTAGTGTTATTTTGGATGAGATAAGATATAATTTATGATTTTAGTTTTGATTAATTGATATGTATTGTAACACCCGGATATTTATTATTTTGAAGCCGGTGACGAAAGAAAAGAAAATAAAGTCCAAAGTCGAGGGACCAACCTCGCCAACGAAAGAAAGTCGGGTGAGGGGGAAGTATATAAGGGAGAGGGCAGCCCTTACCCTCTCCCCTACACTCACAATTCAGCCAAAGAAAGAGGAGAAGAGAGAAAGAAGAGAAAAAGAGAAAAAGAGTGGTTCGGGTGATTCGGGTGATTCGGGTGGCCAAACTCGTCGTGAAGCAAGCCAAATCGAAGCCCTTAACGTTGTGCTCGTTTATGTGAGTTCTAAAACCCCTCTTTTACTTGTTTTCAAACGATTTTGGGGCTGGAAAACATCTGAAATCGGGCTTTTGGGTGTGTGTATGTTGACCCGTTTGTGTATGTGTATGTGTATGTATGATGCGTTTGTGGCTTGATTGTGAACTTGTGTGTGCTTGAATGGTGTCGTGGTATGCATCCCTAAGGTTTAGGATGGTCGATTTGGGCTTAAAATGGGTTTAGAGGAGTTTGGAGGCCGAAAACCCTCGGCTGCAGTCGGGATGAACTGCATTCTGCATCAGTTAGGGCTAGGCGACCGACTGGAGGCCATACGGCCGATTAGGGTGCGATTGGGGTCCATTCGCACGATTGAATGTCCATTCGCACGATTGAAGGGCCAGTCGCATGGGGTCATGCGACTGAAGGTCCAGTCGCATAAGTGCTCATCCGTATTAATCCCATTCGCATGAGGTCCATCCGCATTGTCCATTCGCACGAGTGGATGTTTATTCGCCTAAATGTTCATTCGCTTGAGTTCAATCACATGATGTTCAGTCGCATGGAGGCCATGCGACTGAAGGGTTTCCATACGCCCGAATAGGGCTGTTGTACCCGAGGAAGGTATAGATTGACTTCTGACTTTCGGGAGAAAGTGCAGATGTAAGTTTTGACGTAAAGGTCCCCATAAGAGCATGTAAGATGACGCTTGAGGCCTTAGAAAGCATGTTGGGTATGATAATGGTAAACGTGTATGATATGTTCCTTAATATGATGTATGTTATCTTTCTTGTGGCCTTATGTGCCATGTTATGAATGAATGAAGTATTATGTAACGTAAAGTGAAAGATAATGAAAGGGGAACATAAAGTTAGAATGCATGCATTATTGAATGATGAGCGAACGAAAGAAAGGCTTGCAAGCACATATATGAGGTGAGCAACTCGATGGTTGCAAGAGACTCGGATAGCGTGCCATCGATGAGAAGGCAATGAGGTGAGCAACCCTGTTGTTGCAACAGACTCAGATGGTATGCAATCCTTGAGATTGCTATGAGGTGAGCACCCCTATGGTTGCAACAGACTCGGATAACGTGTTATCGTGAAGTTGCCATGAGGTGAGCCACCCTATGGTTGCAAGAGACTCGCATAGCATGCTATCTTTAAAACTAGCAATTGGGGTGAGCAACTTTATGGTTGCAACAGACTCGGTTAACGCGAAGTCGTTGGGATTGTTAATGAGGTGAGCGACCCTGTTGTCGCAACAGACTCGAAGGAACGAACGTATAAAGGAACAAAAGATTATGTATGAAAGAACGAAGTATGAATGAACGTAAATGAATTATCGGAATAATGTGCGTATGATGTATGATCGTGAACGAATGTAAAGTAAAGTATGTTTTGTAATAAAACTAGAACTCACTCAGCAACGCTGACTTTTTATATGTTTTCCAGTTGGCAGGTAATGTCTACTGAGGATGGCACACCATGAAGCTACTCAGCTCTTTTAGGATGGCATTCTTTTGATTAATGTTTTTGCATTGTAATGCGAACAAGCTATTTTGTAATGAATGTTGTATTAACTTGCAAAAAAATTTACATGGAAATGAAAGATGTTTTAGTGTTCCGTTGCGATTTATGAAATACAAATGAAATTATACGTTTTATGAGCGATGAGAACCCAGCTGTAAGCGTCCCGGGAACGGGGCTTTACAAGTTGGTATCAGAGCCAAAGTTTAAGTGAAATGGGTAAATTTCCAAAATAAACCTAATCTTAAACTGAGAATGGGACGGAAAGGGAATGGGATGCCAATCTGAGTAGCTGCGTGCCATCAGGTATTTTCGTAAAGTTAACCGGTTTTATGTGCGCATGGTATGTGGTTATGTGTTGTATGTAGATTTAAATACTGATGTAGTCAGGACAGGTAATACTTGGGGTATGAAGAGTAAATTAAGTGGCTAATCACAACTGACCACTGTAATTAGGGACTTACTATACTTGACATAAACTGAGTTGTTTCCTTGAATGACCGTGTTGGTGTTTGAATCTTTCAGTGTGCGTGTGATGGCCGGAGGTAGATCTTCGAAAGCTTCTAGGGGTGGAGGTCACGGTGCTGAACCGCGACCCAAGAGAGGGAGACCCAGAGTTGAGAGGGTGGTTCATGAAGAACCAGAGACCCCCCATCCGGAGGGTGGCGACGAAAGCGCCAATCTGAGAGCCTCAGTAAAGGAGGCTGTTGTAGAAGAAGTCCATCAGATCATGCAGACAATCTTACCATCTGTGGTGACTGAAGTTATTAAGGCTGTACGAGAAGGGGAAAGAAAAGAAAGAAACAGATCCTCTGGAGAACGGGAACAACCAGAGCCGGAAACGGTTCTATCTGATGACGAAGAGGAAGAAGAAGAGCCTGCGCCGGAGACGGCACGAGGATGTAATTATGGGGCTTTTATGAGATGCAAGCCCCCTACTTTTGATGGAAACGGCACAGTTGCAGCTGCTCACCGGTGGGTGAGGGAAATGGAAGTTGTTCTCGATATCAACGAGTGCCGAGAGGACCAAAAGGTGAAGTTTGCTACCCACTCTTTTATGGATTCAGCTCTGTGCTGGTGGGACAACATTGTCCAAGCTGAGGGTAGTAGGCCATTGGGAAAATGAAATGGCCTGAGCTGAGAAGGTTGGTGATTGAGGAATTTTGTCCTCATCGGGAAATGGACAAGGTCGAAAGGGAGTTCTTGCAACTGGAGGCGGGAACTATGACGCACCAGCAGTACACCACTAATTCAACGAGATGGCACGTCTGGTGCCGGATCAGGTGACACCTTTGTCACGAAAGATTAAAAGATATATTCAGGGTTTGCCAGCGGATATTCGCAGGCACATGATAGCTGCACATGATAGCTGCCTGGCCGAGTATGTTTAGGTCGGCGGTGGATTTGGCAGGGAGATTGTACGATGAGAGAACAATGGTGGTGACTGAGGGTGGCAAGAAGAGCGGTGGTGATCGAAACTGGCGGGGGAAGAGGTTTGGTCGGGGTGATGCCTCGACGGGTAATAAGAAGGCACGAGCGGATGATCGCCGTGTGGTCACATCAAGTGCGGGGTCGAAAAGGTGTGGCAAGTGTGGAAGGGACCATGGCGGGGAATGTAGGTTTGGGTCAACTTATGCTTCAAATGTGGGAAGGCGGGGCACCTGGCAAGGGACTGTCGTATAGTCCGGTGCTATAACTGTGGTGAAGAGGGTCACGTAAGTAAGGATGTAAGAAGTTGAGGGCTGAGAGTTCTGGGATGAAGAGAACTGGAGGTGAAGGACCGAGGGCGAGCGCCAGCGCATTTACCATGACACAGGAGGAAGCTAGGACAGACCCTGATGTCGTGTCCGGTACGTTTCTGGTGAACCAAACTTTAGCTTCTGTGCTATTTGATTCTGGTGCTAGTAAGGAGTTTTATTTCTGCTGCTTTCTGTGCTAAGCTGCCTGTTAGTAGTAGGCGTATTGATGCGCCCTTTGATGTAGAAACTGCCATAGGTAGTCTACCAGGATTTAAGAGATGATAGAAAACTGTGAGGTGGAATTAGAAGGTCACAAGTTTCCTGTTAGACCGTTCGTGATGACCTTGGGTGGTTTTGATTGGTTCTTGGGATGGATTGGTTAGCGGACTTCGAGGCGAACATGTGTGTGTCGCAAGAAGATGATTCGTTGACAGCGCCTGATGGAAGTTTGGTAACGGTTTATGGTGATCGGGTTACTACGATCCCGAAGGTGATCTCAATGGCGGTGGCGGGAAAGTGTATGAGGCGTGGATGTAGCGCCTACTTGGCTTATGTAAGGATGTAGATGCACTAACACCACAACTGTCTGATGTACCGGTTGTGTGTGACTTTCCATATGTTTCCCAGAAGATTTACCAGGGGTACCACCTGACAGAGAAATTGAATTTCAGATTGATCTGATACCGGGTGCCCAACCTGTTGCCAAGGCACCATATCGGTTAGCTTCGACGGAGATGAAAGACTTGATGGAACAGTTGCAAGAGTTGCTTGATAAGGGGTTCATTATACCGAGTATCTCTCCTTGGGGTGCTTCAGTCCTGTTTGTAAAGAAGAAGGATGGTAGTATGAGGATGTGCATTGACTACCGCGAGCTGAACAAGTTGACGGTGAAGAACCGCTACCCCTTACCGAGGATAGATGATTTGTTCGATCAGCTTCAGGGTGCCAGTTGGTTTTCAAGAATAGATCTTCGGTCTGGCTATCATCAGTTGAAGGTGAAGGAACAAGATATCCCTAAAACAGCTTTCCGCACGCGCTATGGTCATTACGAGTTTCTGGTCATGTCCTTTTGGTTTGACCAACGCGCCAGCTGCTTTTATGGATCTGATGAACCGTGTGTGTCGGCCTATGTTGGATAAATCAGTGATTATGTTTATTGATGATATCCTGATTTATTCGAAGAGCGAGATTGAGCATGCCGGTCATGTTCGAGAGGTTCTAGAGACGTTGAGAAGGGAGAAATTGTATGCTAAATTCTCCAAGTGCGCGTGCTGGGTGCGCGTGCTGGTTGCGCGAAGTTCAGTTTTTGGGTCATGTGGTGAATCCTGACGGGATTGTGGTGGACCCGGCGAAGGTGGAGGCGGTTATGCAATGGAGGTCACCAAAGACGCCATCTGAGATCCGTAGTTTCTTGGGCTTGGCGGGCTACTATAGAAGATTCATCCAAGACTTCTCTAAGATTGCTTCTCCACTAACTAAGTTGACGCAAAAGGATGTGAAGTTTGTATGGGGTCAAGCTCAAGAGAAGGCGTTCGAAGAGCTGAAGGCAAGACTGACTCAAGCTCCAGTCCTGTCCCTACCCGATGGAAGTGAAGATCTAGTGGTTTATTCTGATGCTTCCTACTCGGGGTTGGGGTGCGTGTTAATGCAAAGAGGAAAGGTTATAGCCTATGCATCTCGACAGTTAAAGGTTCATGAGGTCAATTATCCTACTCATGACTTGGAGCTAGCAGCCGTGGTCTTTGCACTAAAGATTTGGAGGCACTATCTCTACGGGGCGAAGTGCACCATATTCACCAACCATAAGAGCTTTAAGTATTTCTTCGAGCAGAAGGATCTGAACATGAGGCAGAGGAGATGGTTGGAGGTTATAAAGGGTCATGATTACGAGATCCATTACCATCCAGGCAAAGCTAATGTGGTGGCGGATGCCCTGAGTCGAAAGGAAAGGCCCGAACCGATTCGGGTGAAAGCTTACCAACTAATCATGACCTCTGATGTGATGAGCAAATCAAGGAGTTTCAAGATGAGGCATTGAAAGAAGATCACCTTAACTCGGAAAGAATGAGAGGTCTGGTTGGGGAATTGGGTGAAAACACACTCGGTGTTAGAACTCGATTCGGTCGTGTGTGGATTCCTCGTTTTGGGGATCTACGGGTGAAGATAATGGATGAAGCTCACAAGACTCGATACTCCATTCATCTGGTGCCACGAAAATGTACCACGACATGAAGAAGATTATTGGTGGCCGGGTATGAAGCGTGACGTGGTGGAGTATGTGAGTAAGTGCCTTACTTGCTTACAGGTGAAGGCAGAGCATCAAAAGCCGTATGGGAAGATCCAACCTTTGGATATAGCGGAATGGAAATGGGAGCACATCACCATGGACTTCATTACGAAGCTGCCACGTACTCCGAAAGGGTACGATGCCATATGGGTGATAGTTGATCGTTTGACGAAGAGTGCTCACTTTCTACCGATCCGCAAGACGTATTCATCTGAGAGGTTGGCTGATCTGTTCATCAAGGAAACTGTAACTCGTCATGGTGTGCCAGTGTCTATTGTGTCCGATCGTGACACTCGGTTTACATCTAAATTTTGGAAGAAATTCCACGACGCTATGGGGACGAGGTTACATATTAGCACGGCTTATCATCCCCAAACCGATGGTCAATCAGAAAGAACCATTCAGACACTGGAAGACATGCTCCGGGCATGTGTGATCGATTTTGGTGGAAGTTGGGATGACCACTTACCGTTAGCCGAATTCTCATACAACAACAACTATCATGCCAGCATTGGTATGCCACC
This sequence comes from Flaveria trinervia, assembly GCA_025506515.1. NCBI lineage: Eukaryota > Viridiplantae > Streptophyta > Magnoliopsida > Asterales > Asteraceae > Flaveria > Flaveria trinervia. Next base: position 1,379,063 of record CM046457.1, on the reverse strand, counting down.
ATATGAGATGCTATACGGTAGGAGATGCAGAACACCCGTTTGTTGGGGTGATATTGGTCAGAAGGAATTGGGGAGCGTCGAGGTAATCGAGGCTACGACAGAGAAGCTTGAAAAGATCAAAGCCTTCATGAAGGCAGCCAAAGATAGACAGAAGTCGTATGCCGATAAGCGACGTAGGCCAATTGAGTTGATAAATGTATAAAACATGTATTTTAAACTAATAAACCATTTAGTTGATAAATTAGTTGAACTAGATTATTTAGGTATTTACTTAAAAAAACAAAATTAAGTTTCATGACCTCATTCTAATCACTATGAGCTTAGAAATACCCGCCCGAAACTGATTTAATAATTAATTTCGGGTGGTTCCCGTTTTGAGACTGCTTTTTGAGTATTTTATCTTATTTAGGATATGAATGTGTATTAAATGATTGTTTGTGTAAGAAATATTTGGTTGTCATTTTGTCTTTGCTCCTCGGGTATATATCTCCATATGTATATACTTGGAAGCTTAGTGGAAATGCTGACGAATTTTTCTTAAACAAAAATTATATAATACACATTTATATATGAGATAAAACATTCAAAAAGTAGGTATAGCAGCCTACCCTTTTAAATTTTATATTCGTTGCCTTAGTTTTTATTCATGTTTTCTGGATAAATATTCATCCACTTAAATCGTATTGTGATCATGTATGCCGATAAAAGTTGGCTTCTTAATCCGAATCGTAGATCACCTGAGTATGAGCAAGGACTCAACTCTTTTATCGATATGAGTGAAAAACATATCAACAAATTTGGCCTGATTAGATGTCCGTGTAGGAAGTGTCAAAATACCCAATTATTAGGATGGGTTAAAATGAAATATCATTTAGAAATATGGGGCATGTGTCAGAATTATAAGGATTGGATCTATCATGGTGAAAGTTTAAAACCTGAAGTTGTAGTAGTAGATGATGTTGAGCCAACAAATGAAATGGCTGACGTTATCGAAGACGTTATGAAAGATAGTAGCGGTGTCCGTGATGAGTTTGAGGACTTGTTAAAGGAAGTTCAATCAGAATTATATTCTGGTTGTACTAAGTTTTCTTCCCTTGACTTTTTAGCAAAGCTTATGAATATTAAGGTGGTGGTTTAGTGTGTATGAGATGGATGTATCCGTTTGAAAGGTATATGAAAAAACTAAAGAATTATGTTAGAAACAAGGCAAGACTAGAAGGTTGTATAACTAAAGGTTATGTTGCTGAATAAGCTCTATTATTTTGTTCGAGGTATTTGCGAGATGTTGAGACTCAATTCAATTGCCCTGATAGAAATAAAGATATCGTTATCGAAAAAAGAAAGATATATGCATTGAGTTAAAATGTCGTCCAGCTGGCGCAAAAAAGATGAAATATCTTTCTCCAAGCAAACAACTGAAGTTAGAATGGTTTGTCCTCGATAGTTTTCAAGAAGTCAAAGACCATATGAAGTAAGAGTTCCTATCTTTAAGTTTTTATCATTAGTTAAATATATTTCGTTCCTTACTTTTTATATATATTTATCAACAATATAGCGAATTCAAATCTGAAGGCCACATGAGGATGTCATAACCAAATTTTCATCATGGTATCTCGAGAAGGTAATCCGTGTACAAATTTCTCTTAGGTTTCCAACATGAATTCAAATCTATATTTGATGAAAATACAAATTTCTCCAGATTTTTACTCAGTGTTGTATGCTCTTTCAATGGGTGCGGATGTAAAAGCCTATAATTACACTGCTTACATAGTCAATGGTGTTAGGTTTATGGTACTTGCACGTGATGCGCAACACACAACACAAAACTCTTGTGTTTTAGTGGAACGTGAGAATGGTGAGAAATATTATGTCCAAGTTGAAGAAATTATTGAGTTATGCTATGGAAATGGGTATTCAACAGTCCTATTTCGTTGCAAATGGTTTGATACTCGAATGGGTGTTTCATACGACAATAATATCACCAGTATCAACACCGAATGCGAATGGGACAAAGAAGATCAACTCATATTTGCTTCCCAAGCTAAACAAGTGTTCTATATCCGAGAACCTTCTCGGAGAAACCAAAACAATAATAAGCGGTGGGTCGTCGAGTATGTTAATCATCGTAAAACTTGGGATCGACTGCCATCCAATGATTGCGTCATGGAGAACATTCAAAATATTGATAATGACTTAACAGAAAGTCTTGACGTCATTCACAATCATTCTTCATCTAATAGTGTACTTTTAATTGACTTCACCTAATACTTTCAAAAGATTCCTACTTATATAGTCGATGACGAGACTGTAAGTGAAGTTAATCCATCAAATGTTACTACTAATATGATGTCTGAGGATGAGGGTGATTATGATAAAGAGAATTTTGATTATGACACTGAGTGGTCTGACAATGAGACTAAAGTATATATGGAAGACTCGGATTAAAAGATTTGTTACAATTTTTATATGTATATATTTAATATAAAACTTTGTTTGTATTTTCATGTTGTAGTTAATAACTTTATTCTTATAGTTTGTATATCTTATAATTTTTGCAGACATGATATCTTTTGGATTGTTTTGGTATACCTCATGACTGATGTCATGAGCCATGCGGGTGATGACGCGAGGGATCCACCACTTCCTCCTTTTTGCGGGCCCGGAAGCCATCAGTTGGATGGTAGTATATATATTCTTGTTTATTCAATTATTATTGACATATATATTGTAAGTATTGATTTTTTTATTATAAATGCAGGTTTGCCTTCCCAAAAATAAGAGGGAAGGCAAAAAATAAAAAGTTGCAGCAGGAGTTGGAAAATAAAGAGGGACCTTTATCTCTTCCTTTTGATAGAGCTGTCACGTATACCCCACTCTGTTCGTGAGGTGGGGATATACATGGAAGCTAAATATCCTTTTAATGTACGTTCATGGACCGATTTTTCAGATGCTCAGAAACATGCGTTGGAGGAGCATATGGCGGTAACTTTTATATGTTTTATGTTATTTTTGTATTTATTTAACTAACTTCATTTTTTTTAACTTAAATGTAGTGACACTTTGTTTTTGATGAGATTTTGCGAGATCGTGAACACGCTCAGATTGAGGGTGGCATTCGTTCTGTGTATGTCAAACGATTCAATGATCGAAAAAACAATGCAAAAAGACACTTTGAGCGTGTTGGAGGATATGAAGATGTGAAAAAAGCAAGCCTCAACCGTCTAAGGGGAATGATCATGAAAATTGGAGGAAAGCAATTAATTTTTTCTTAAGTGACGGACACAGATTAGCCTCATCATCAAATAAAGCAAACCGACAACAACAACAATACACTAATCGTGGGGGACTGTCTCGTATAGTAGTTATTGTTACAGGAAGGTAATGTTTTAATTATTTTTATGTGTATTTGTATAAGTATTTATTTAATATACATATACTTATAAATGTTAAACAGAATAAGAGTAAACTTGAGGCGTTTCAGAATGCTCATACCAGTAAAGATGGCACCTTTGATACGGAGATAGCAAAGCAACAATATGTAAGTTTTATATAAAGTAGAGTTTTGAAATATTAAATATGGGACCTTTGTGTGTGTGTGTGTGTGTATATATATATATATATATATATATATTAAATCACTTTTTGTTAATTAATATAGAATCAGCTCAAATGACGGTTTGATGAGCTAAGTCAATCCCAAAATAAAGAAAATTGTTCATCAACACCGAATGAGGTCGAAGTTTTTGAGTCGGTTTTGGGAGAACGCCGCAGACATATTAGAGGGATTGGGTGTAAACCTTCTTCATCTACAGGGTCAAGTTCATTTGTCCATGAGCAAGAACAAATACCTCAGACACTTTTAGAGGTATTAACGTTATATAAGTTGAACGAGTCAAAATGGATAAAAATAAACTTTAATTGCTTAAACTTGAAAGTGTTAAGTATATCATTGTTGGTTTATCTTAAACGGGTCAAAATGGGTAATTTAAGTTGAATTATGTACATTTTGGTTGAAATGGGTCAAAATGATACAAACACACTTGATATAGTTAAAACCATGTTAATTTGATTTAAAACGGGTCAAAATGGGTAAAAATAAACTTAAGTTCTTAAACTTGAATGTGTTAAGTGTATCATTGTTGGTTTATCTTAAACGGATCAAAATGGGTAAATTTAAGTTGAATTATGTACATTTTGGTTGAAATGGGTCAAAATGATACAAACATAATTGATATACTTAAAGTTGGATGTGTAATCTTATAATTTACACTTTGTCATACAACTTATAATGTAGTTTTGTTTTATAGGCTCAATGTAACACCCAGCTATTTCTTAAAAAGAAAAGAAAGAATAATAGTTGAAGAATAAAAGAAAGAAAGGCAATTAAGTCCAAGTGAAGGGACTAAAAGTGTAAAAAGGACAAAAATCTTTGAAAAGTTGGTGTAAAGGTGGGCATGGCCGCCCACCCTCACTTCACATCAACATCTTCTTCGGCTTTAGAGAGAGAAAGACAAGAGGAGAGCAGAAACTCTCAACTTGTGGAAGAAGAAGAAGAAGTGAACGAATTCAAGGTAAGAATTCGTGATTTTTATGTGTTTATGACGGGTTTTATCCCGGTTATGTTTTTATGTGCTTATGGGTTGTGTTTGTGCTTGAGTGTGTGTGTTTTTGAATGTTGTTTCTAGGTGTTTTGAACTCATAACAAGCGGGTAAAAAGGAAGAACACCCATGTTGCACCAGGTGAGTTCTAGACCTTGGTTTTTACTTGTTTTCAAACATCTTTGGGGTTGAAAATGTATTTAAATGATTTTCCAATGTTTAAGTATGTATGCCCGTATGTATTGTACATGATTGAATGTGATTCTTGAATGCTCATAGGTTGTTCATGTTTAGAATAGCCACATTAAGCTTTGAACAGAGGGATTTGATGATTGAGTTGAAAACATATTGGAAACATGTTAAACAGAAGGTCCATGCGCCTAGATAAGGCTCATGCGCCTGAAAATGCCTTAGAAAGAATTAAGTGTAATCCATGCGCCCAAACAGTAGCCCATGCGCCTAAGATTACCTTAGAAATGTTTAAGTACAGCCCATGCGCCTGAACAGTGGCCCATGCGCCTAGAAATGTTAGCCAGATGACTAAGTGTAGGGCCATGTGCCGCAATAGTGCCTATGCGCCCAAGTGGCTCATGCGCCTGAGTGTCCATGTGTCCGAATTACTCATGCGTCTAAGTGTTCATACGCACGAATAGTGCCCATGCGCCTGAATAGTTCATGCGCCTAAAGTGAAAATGTTTAAGTGTTGGCTGATGTGCCTACATGGTGATGAAACGCCCGAACAGGGCTTATGCGCCCAAATAGTTCCCATGCGCTTAAGCACTTAGAAATTTTTATAGAATTTTCTAGGAGTCTGTGCTTTAGGGTTTTGACCGAGGTTGACTAAGGGTTTATTAATGATAATGTTTCATGCATGATATGATTACTTATGATTGTTATTGCTATTATTATTATTACTTATAGTATATGACTTTACGTGGTATGTTATTATCGTAACGTAAAGTATATCGTAATAATAAAGTGAAAGAGAAATAAAGAAAAGAAGAGGAACATTAATGAAAATGTTAACAAGTCTTGCAAGCTTATAGGAGGTACACGACCATGTTGTCGTTAGCTCAACTGTGCTGCGGGTTAGCTATCCTATTATGCACACAGAGTCAATCAATTGAGATTGGCAGGACCTTTGTAGTGTGTCCTGGGTGATTGGGTTGGCCTTGTACACAGTACACAGAACCCTTTCGAGGGATATAGTTGACCCTTTCGAGGGATACAGTTGACCCTTTCAGGGGATATAGTTGACCCTTTCGAGGGATACAGTTGACCTTTTCGAGGATATAGATGGCCTATCATCCGTTCTCCATCGTGCATATAGTTGGAGTATTGCTCACTGGTCCATACAGAAAATGAAACATAAAGATAAAGTTTACAGAACAGACAAGACATACAGTAAAGAGAACAAACAATATTTGTTCATATAGTGATGTGTGCTCGCATATACAGTACAGAGTTGTATTTTATAGAAAAGAGTATTTTCTTATACAACATATAGAAAGTGTTTTATTACTTATAAACTAGAGCTCACTCAGCAACGCTGACTTTTATACATTTTCAGTTGATAGGTAATTATTGCTGAGGGTGGCACGAGGGTGAAGCTACTCGGCAGGAAAAGTCTGACATCCATTCGTACTCTGTGTTGCTGTTGTTTTGTAATACATATAAACAATTCTTTTGTAAACAGTTAATGATGATGTATTGCTTAACAACAGTGTTTTGAATGAAATGAATGGTTTTTTTTTGATAAATTATTTCTGCTGCTTAGTTTGTATAATTATAATGCTTAATGTTTTAACTGCTGTGATTGACCAACTGTGAGGTTTTCGGGAACGTGGCCTTACACTCAAATTGCAAGACTGTTTCAAAATGCGAACTTTATGTCTCAAATGACTCAACTTATTGACTCTCAAAAAGCTACACAACAAGCTGATGAAGATGATTCGAACGAGGAAGATGAATATGATAGCGGTTAAGTAGTTTAAGTTTGTGTTAACGACATTTAATGTTGAAGTTAAACAATGTATTAGCATACTTAATTAGTTAACAATCGTAGTGGACTTCTAATATTACTTGTATGTGTATGTTATTTGTGTTATTGGAGAATCTAAGTTTATTTTTATACATGTTTATTCGGTTATTAAAAATGGAAATTAAAAATATAAAACACAAATAGCGGATCGCCGCTAATAGTCCATTTCCCGGAATTCTTAACAAACACAAATAGCGGGTCACTGTTAAAAAAGTTACTAGCGGCAACCAGTGACAAACGCTACCAATAGCGGCGAAAACTGTTGCCGCTATTAGTCTCCCTTCTTGTAGTGCTTGTTGATCTTCCATACGAATGCTCACTAGCATCATCAATAAATCAAGGTGCTCTTATTACCAAATCCTTTGTTGTACCAACAATGCACTTATTTTTACACGTCAACATAATTTCACCATATCAAATATCTTTGTGTTTGTCAGATTCAACTGTATTGATCTTTGTGTTTTTTGTACGAGTGCTTTGCCGTTGCCAACTCTAACCTATTACAACTCAACTCTCATACAACGGCGACTCAATAGACAATAAGCAAACACTGGATTTGAACGGTGCAACAAATATTAAAAAATTGATAAATTAATTAAAGAACAAATCATCGTCTTCCCTAAGTTACACCCTTATACTAAAAACACATATGTATATATATGTTGGCCATGATTTGTTAATATGTTCAAGAAGTAATTACATATTCTTTACGTAATCCCTATAAACCAATTATCTTCAACTAAACTGGTTAAGGTGAGATACACATGTCATGTAAATAAACAGGAATCATAGGTTCAAGTTTCACTCTGAGCAAAAATTATTCAGAGTTGAGCTAGGGGGTTTTCTCAGCAATGAGTTTTCTCGTAAGGAAATTGAAGGTGCGGTCCAGACTGGCAAACAAATAAATAGGCTCAATTAAGATAACACCTACCCTCCGAAACGGGGTCGTACATTTACCGTTAAAAAAATCCCAATAAGATTTCAAAAGTATGATGATGAGGACAACATTAATTATTGTTTTGTTATAACGAATCAACATTTGAAAGGTTGACTTTGGATTTGAACTAGAACAATGTATCATGTATGTAACCGTAATATATACAATTTCATGTTTTTTGTCTAGTAGTTTTGATTTTGACATATGAACGTAATTTTTTCCAGTGTTCACGGTAGGTGCCATCAATATATAATTTTCTTGTGAATTTATGTCGTCTTGAGGTGATATCAACAGTAAGAAAAATAGTACTTGAATACTTTCGAATGCCGTGTAACATTTGGAATTTATTAAAAGATTTATCAAGCGGACAAACAAACAGGGTAAATTAATAACGTGGGAAATCATGAACATTTGTTTTATAGATGCATCTTCAAGACAATTTTATTTTCTTAAAAAAGTGGGATGAAGGATCTTTTTCTTTTAAGTTTTAAATTTTAAAACAATTTTCTTTTCATAAAAAAGTTAAAGTTTTAAAACTTATTTTTCCTATTCATCAATGTACGGTGAAATTTAAAAATTGTATAAGAAAATAATTACAAGCAACTTATAAGAACAAACTTCGTCTACATTTTTTATTGAAAAAATAAAATAAAATAGAATTTTGCTTTAGCTGCAAAATAGGGTGAGTCACTTAGACCGACCCTCCAAAAATTAAGGATATAATTAAGAAGTGAAAGATATAATGGTAATATATTTTTGTGTGTTTATACGTGTGTGTATATATATTAGATTAGTCATCGTATATTACACGAAATGAATAAATAAAATATTAAATAATTAGTATTCAAAATTATGCATTATAAAATCATGCTTGAAAATAAATATTATTATAATTACATATAAACAGCTACTTTAAGTAAATAAGCAATAATGTATTTTTTGTAAATTTTGTTTTATAAAAAATTGTGATTTGTAAATATTTTATTTTAAGAAAAATGATTTTTAAAGAAAAAATTCGTTGTATTATGTATTTTATAATTTTTTTTAAGAAAAAGTGTGTTTTAATAAAAAAAAATAGGTTTTTATTTATTAATTATATATATATATATAATTTGAAAATGGTAAGAGTAAAATTATTTGTATTCATTATTATTATTATAACTAATATAGTGAAATGAGAAAATTAGTATGATAAGACTTACAGTTGTTTCATGTTTATTTTAGTTTTTTTATAGACAGATATATAAACTAAAAACTCATTAATTAAACGGATTGTAGTTAGTAAATACACAAAGAGTTAGATTATAATATTTTAATAGTAAATATAATTAAAAATTATATATATATATGTAATAGTTCAAGAAATAAACAACTATACTATTTATAACTTTTTTATCTAAATAGTTTTATTTTAGACATTCGTTTTAAGATTTTTTTTATTAAAAATTTAATTTTTTTATCAACACCTTGTTTTTTAACTATGATTTATAATTATTTTGGTTGCTTTAATAAAACTATTTTTAAAATTTTCATGTTTATAAATTTTTAGAAGCAAAACGATTTAAAATACTTGCTTAGAAAAGGTTTAGTGTTTTAGAAAATCTTATATTATATAATTTTTTATTATTTAGATTTTACTTAAAAGATATATTAACTTCCTTAATAAAATATATATTTTTTTAAAAATAGTTTGATTTCAAAAAATCTAGATAAGAGAGAATTATAGCAATTAATAAAATGATTTTTTAATAAGAGAGCGAAACTTGTATTAGTATTTAAATTATTATAATACCTTTTGAAGGAAAAATCAATGTGTGAATATATAAAATTTAACAAATGAAAAAAATGAATTAAAAAAATGACAAGTGATAAAACAACCTTGTTTTATTTGCATCGATAGATTGATAGATGTGTGTTGATTTTAAAGAACATCATGTTTTTGTGCCATCTTCTTCCAATCATATCCTTATTCAATGATTACAATCACCATTCATCACTCTCATTCAATCACCGGTTTCAATCATCACCATCTTCACAAAGCCATCGACAATGCATCACTTACCCTATCCCATTGCAAGTTTCAATAGCCTTTGCCTCCATTTCAATGGATGTGACAGTTTCAGTCACCACAATTATCCCTTCCATTAAATCACATGTCACAGTTTCACCTACATCTCAATTGCCTCTTCATTCAACAATCAATGGTGTACTCTTATCATTTAATCACACTTAAGTACACTGCTGTTTATAGTCACCTCTGTTGGATACAATTTTAATTTCAGCGCAATTACATGTTCCATTGCTTCTTTAAATCCTGTTTATACAGTGGTTTTCTTGGGTTTAATGTTAATTGTTAGGGAATTCTCGAAAATTACTGGATAAATCTGAAGTCGTGTGATCACTTTCAGATCAAACATTTGGAGTGTCTATCAACGTTTGATTGGATAAAATCAGATTGATTCTAGATTTTCGTATGGATTTTTTATTGAGCAATTTTGAGAAGATAAAGAAATCGAATTTCTTTCAAGGGATTTCAAAACCGAATATGCAGGAGCGTATTTTTTAGTTTTCAAGAAAATTACTTCTTGGGGTAAATTACACCTTTAGTCCCTCAAATTCCACAATGCATATTTAGCCCGATATTAAATTTCTAATGCATTTTCGATAAAGGGTTTTTGTCTAAAAATAAAAATTTCCAAACTGACCTGGCAGCTCGACCCCAGCCAGGGGCTCTGCCCCTTGGACCCCGCTTCTCTCAGGGGCGCTGCCCCCTTGAATCTCCCGTTAGGCCCGATGACATTCAATAGTTTTTTTTTGGGTTTAATGTTAATCACATTTTCAACTTCAATTGCTTCTAAAACTCCAGGTTTATGTGTATGATTATGTAGGTATGATATGCTTATGGTTATATGTTGAACTGTTTTAGTTTAATCTCCATTCTTTGGTTTGCTATGTTTAATTTCGATCTAGGGCTTCGATTGTCACACCATTATGGGTTCTTACATTTACTAGCATAAAGTTATTTATTCTTTAAAATCATACAACTATTGTAACTTGTATTCAGGAATACTAATATTAAATTTTACTATGGAATGCCTAAATGTGTTACGTTACTTCACACACATAGTAATCGGTAACGAAAACTACCATCATAAATTGTTACTCTAACACTAATCTCAAAAGGATTAGACTTCAATGTTTATAAGGGTGTTCAAAAATATCCGAATCCAAAATATCCGAAAATCCGAAATTCGGATATCCGAAATTTCGGATTCGGATTCGGATAGTGATTTTGAGAATTTTCGGATATTTCGGATATCCGAAATATCCAAAATATTTTTATAAAATTTTAAAAATATTAATTATTAATTACATATTTTAGATATTTTCATATAGATATTTTAATAAATACTTTAGATATATGAAATAAATTTTAATAAAAATTATTATATTTTAATAAAATTTATCAAATAATACAATTTTTTTGAAATTCGGATATCCGAACGGATATCCGAATCCGAATCCGAAATTTTGGATATCCGAAATTCGGATATCCGAAATTTCGGATTCGGATTCGGATAGTGAAATCCACTATCCGAAATTTCGGATATCCGAATTTCGGATATCTAAAAATGAACACCCCTAGATGTTTATGCATGTATAAAACGTATTCCTTTATCATTATTGACTATACAGCTGCGCCCGTATAGATACAATCAGACAAATAACAAGCTAACAAGTAGCTAACTCAATAAGAATAATGGAAACATTAGCCCTCATTACTATATCACATTTACAAAGGTCGGGTAATTTTTTGTTTAGTATTAATTTTTTGATATGTTTTCTGTTTTGCAAAACAAAAACATCAGATTCGTCTTGGTTCCTGGTCTGTGGATCATTCTCTTAAATCCGAGACTTAGGTTCGAATCTTTTTAGTGGTATGATTTTTTTCTTTTTTCTTTTCTCTTTTTATTCCTAAGAAACTCTCATTAAGTGTCTTAAATTGATGCTTTTTACTTTTAAACTTTTTCTAAGACTTTGAAAAATATAATTTTAACCCTTTTGAGTTTTTAAAGCATCAAGTTTATCTTTTGTATATTTTTACTTTACAAACCTAATTTCCTAATTTCTTACTTTTTTATTCTTATGTACGTGTTGGTCAAAATTCGAGTTTGTTTATGTTTTGACATGAACTTTGTTCGGACACGAGTTGGATCAAATATAAAAACGATTTCATGCTAATTCTTATGCACACTTTAAGTTTGTCTACGTTTCGAAGTATATTTTATTTGGAAAAAAGTGAACTCAAATATAATATATTTTGTTCGATGATATAAATTCGAGTAACTCTACGTTTTGACAAAATCTAGTACGGAAACGAGTTGGGACGATCGAGTATACATTGCGTACGTTGCCGCCGCAAAGCGCGGATATATTACTAGTTTAGGCTAATTCTGAAAGTTCATTTGTGAAGAAAAAACTCAACCATAGCATGATAATAAGAAAATATCAAACAAATACATTGATACTCCCCATATATTTTCCATGCCCACAAGTGTTGGTGATGGCAGAAAACTACCTAGAACGATGAATTGAATGTTGAATGAATTACTGTCAAAGGAATTATCATAATTTAGGTCTAGAAATGTCGTTAAAATAAAGAACAAAGGTAAATTAAAAGTTGATGTTGCAATGGCACCTAAAACAAGAAAGGCCTATTAATATCCATATAGAATAACTATTGATGGGTGCATGACCATCAGCTTTGTCTAAACCAACTAATTTAGCACTTATGTTAATAATTTCTGCTTAAACATTCATCACTCTCAATCCATAATTGATGAAATTATATTGGTTTGATGTCGAGTTCCTGATAATATGAATCTTTATTTGATAATTTTGAAGTTTCTTTATTCATAGTTGTCTATGAATCTGTGATTTTTTCTGCTCTTATTTTCATTAATGTTGATTATATCTTGTATGTTGTCAACTTCAGTTAGACAGGAGGCGGAGGATGATAGACATGAGGAGGAGGAGGAGGAGCTTGACAGGTAGCATAGATGGCAATCAAGTTTCAATTACGCAGTAAGAATATAAGGCTTTGTCCCTAGGAGTCCCTACTTAGTTTCATATATTATAACCGTAATCCTTCAAATTAAATTTTCTTAATACATTGCAGCAAAATCATGTATACCATATTACCATTTGACAAACCATAGGTTCTTAGAGCCGCCTTAATTTGCTATTCGAGCTCCAAGGTTTGTTCGTGGTCGATAATTGTAAACCCTAATTATTTTAGTGTAAAAGCCCTTGATCTTATTTGAAATTTTATACTATAATCGATGATTACGAGCCTAGTTCATCTAAGAGGTGTGTTAATTTGTTTCAAAAAGTATGTTTTTAATCAAAAGGAAGTATGTAGCATAGTAGTGTTTGTGATCGACATTTTAAATTTAGCCACCTAACTTTTGGGTTTTGTTCTTTACCCAATAGCATTCTTAACTTCTATTCATTTTTATTAGCATGAACAGTCCTATTAGTATATTTATCAAATTTAACACTTAGATTTTTATTCGATTTCCCTTGTACGTTTTCTCATTTCGTTCACAATTATTATAATCTTTTATTGAGTGAATTTGAGAGTAAATATATAAACATTATGCTATTGGATTTGTTATTGGTAACAAAAGTAAACATAAGAACTATTATTGGTTAAACTATTGGTATGAATTATTAACGACTATTGATTTATAGTTTGAATTATTAAAATTTAATTTTTCTTTAAATATTTAGATAGACTTTTAAGTATATGAAATAAACATAATGTTCTTTGACCCGAATCCGACTAGTCAATCTAACCGAGATTTGAAGAAACCGCTAAGTTTATCCGTCCCAATTTGTTTTGAAGCCAAAGAACCAGCTGATTTTGATTGGAACCAGATCGGATCATATTTTTTATATATTTTTTTGAGCAATTGCATATACTTCCATCCAAACTTGTAAAATTGCATATTTCTTCAAATCTTGTTTAAAAAGGATTTTAGTTGTGTATTAAAACGTGTGTTTTAGGCAATATATATGGAAATTTTCTGCTGAAGATGAGGATATATGCAATCTCCCCAAGTTCGGATTATGAATTGGAACGTTCAACATAATATTATTATTGAGTTTTATATATATAACGATAAGCTATACATATTAAATACTTACATTGAATATTATATATAAATTACTACATATAATATGCATATATAATAATATTGTCATTCGATTCACTGAATTTAGTTTGACCGGAAAGATGACTGGTTTCCTGTACGATTCAATTTTGAAAAGATTGAGTAAACAAATATCCGTATTAACTGATTATAAACCAATGCAAGACATTTTAATAGATGTGACTTTGATTTGCTTTAGACTCTCGTAGGTAAAGATTAGCGACAAGCTATTAGGATGGAATCTTGACAGTAGCTTTAACCGATTACTCACGGTCCTTTCAATATTTTACTAACAACTTATATAGACTTTTTATTAACGGTTTTAAGAAGAAGTTTCAAATGATTGCTACACATAACTAATAACCTTGAGAGATTACAATTAACTAAAAACCAATAACATTTATCAAAAAATTTAATTAAGCTGATTAATTAACTAATACATTGTGATTCTTGTTCAATTTTGAACAACAAGCAATTTACAGCATCTGCAATATCATCTATTGTCCTCAGTTGGCATCGATCCTCAAGCTGTCAACACAAGAACACCAAGTTATTGTATATTAAACGAAATATCAATCTTTTATTCAAGTTTTCAATCGTTTCAGTCTAATATGTATTTTCTTCATATCAAATAGTTATATGAGGATTAGACTAAATTTTGTTAGTGTGTGTGAATCTGAAAACATTTTGTTTAAAAAAAATCAACTTGTAACTTAATAATTCATAATAACAATTCACCTAGTTTCCCTACTTACTTTCACATTTGATGTTAAAGGGAGTCTGACGTGTATGATGATCATATATTTACATAAATTCACACTTCGGTTTTTGCGTTTTTAATTTTTCTTGTAATCATTATTGTTAACAAAATCAAGTACCGGAATAAGCAAACATATGATGCTTTTTTTACTTAAAACCAACATATTGTTGTCAATTCTAATTAATTGTCAATGAAAGTCATCTATTTTGTAGCGTATATATGGTGTAATATAAAAACAATTAGGATATTAAAACTAACCTTGACATTAACAGTGTAGAGAACCATTTCCTGAAAAGTGGTGACATTAAGATGAAGAATAGTGAGCCACAAAGACTGTAGATCAGCCACAATTGTCAAGAGCTGACAATGTCTTTTCTTAGATAGTATCTTTATGTTAGCTTGGCTTTCCACCAATGTCACTTCGATATCCGCCATAGCCGGAAGCTGAAGCTTGGCGGTAGTGGCTGAACCGCCATCACCGTCAGTGGTTCGATGACAAGAATATGGGGGAATGCAAAGAAATCACCAAATGGCATTGGTGGTGGTGGTGATGGAGAGTAGCCATTGATGGTGGCTCTTTTTTGAACCTCTAGGATTTGTAATTGTTGCTCCAATTCTTTTACAAAATTTATGGCTCCTCCAACTATTGATGCTTGATCAACCTGAATACAATAGGTAATTACAACCCAGAAATAGTTTTTTTTTAACAAATGAACATGATGAATCTAAATATTTTATTACATTGAATAATAGTTTGTAGATATAGAAGAAATGACACCTAGGCTGACAAAAAAATAAAACACAGACAATTAGCAACACAAAACACGAGGTACTTGATTCCCAAAGTAAATTACCCAGTTGACATAGAGAATTCCGTAATGAATATTAAATTAAAGTTTATTGAATCGATTGAACCAGACCGGTGATCGTATAAGTGAACCACGGTGGTCACAACAAGTTTCTATTGAATTTTAGAAGGCGAACAAATATGAACTAAATTACATATTAATATAGGGTTTGGTTATTTGGAACACCTAAAATTATAAATTAACACCCAAAAATTTATATATGGGTCGTATAGTTTCATACGTGTCGTATAAGGGGTCGTATAGTTTTATACGGGGCGTATAACCTCTTTGACCGTCCCCTGAAATTTTCATCGTAGTCAATGTCGAAATTTGTTATACGCGTCGTATAACCCTATATGTGTCGTATAGGGGGGTCATATAATGTTATATGGGACGTATAGCTCTCTGACAACCCCTGAATTTTCCTCGTTTTTAGTGTATTCAACCCTATACGTTACGTATGGTACGTCGCATGTGGACCCATACGTAACGTATAGAAATGTGTCGATTTATCTGAATGAATGTCTATCTATCGGGGACCCTTAATATATTATACTACAAAGGACATACAAAAGATATATTCTTGTGAGTTATCTATTCAAACATGTCAATAATGTTTAGGCATTAATAGTAGTTTTAAGAGACGATGTTTATTGGTGATATGACATATTTGTCTTCTATTGAATTTAGAATTTGAAGCAAAATTCTTTGTGTTCATTCTTACCGACTAAGTTTACGATAATTGAGAATTCTTTTAACAACGCAAATAAATGTAGTTTTCCCTTGGAAGTTATTAATTCATTCGATAAGTCAGTCACACTTAATTTCATTTAATCTATTCTACTAAAATCAATTAATTTTTAAAAAATATCTGATATTTGCAAAAAGTTTAAAAAATTAAAACAATAAATCAAACTTAAGTGATTTATATAGTTATAGAAGTATGAATTAGTAACAACATTAAAATTTCATTATTTCATGATTTACCCTTTTAAACGTTTTTTGGAATATATTTTTTAACTTTCAAATTTTATCATATTATTTTATATTAAATAATCCTTATAAAATTTAATTCCAGAGTTCATATATTTTATTATTTGAAAACATAAAAAGGAACAACTAGTCTCTTTCTGATTCGTCAACTATTATCTGTACAACATTTAGAAGTTTTTGTCACTGTCAGTGTTGTACAAATTTCTTAAGTGAGCAAAATGCTTCTCTAGTTAATTCTAAAAGTTAATTTGATTTACTCCAAACGATAGTTTCTTCTTTCACATTAAAATAATTTTTAATTTTTCTAATATACACACCACACATTATAAATTGACACCACATTATACGTCTCGTATAACACCATACGCGACGTATAAAATCGAAAACATTAAAAACTAGAAAAATTTAGGAGGGCTATTACAGAATTATACGTCTCATATAACCCTATACGATCCTCTATACGACACATAGGGCTATACGACAGTAGCAAATTTCAACACTAACTATAAACAAAAATTGAAAGGTTGTCAAAAGAGTTATACGCCTCGTATATGACTATACGACCCCCTTATACAACGCATATAAAAATTTGAGATGTTAATGTATAATTTTAGGGTGTTTCAATAGTCACATATTAAAATAATAATAAAAACTAAATCAACAACATACACCATGTTAATACCAAGTTAATTTGGATTTTAATAACCTAATATATTATTAGCTGATAATAATTTATATTAAGTGTTTGATAAATAATAATTTAAATTTTCAGATTGTTCTCAAAAAATCATAATAACATAATCATTAGTGATTTACCCTTAATTTCAACTCGATTTCACTCCATTTCATTGAACATTTCTATATTTCATTTACAATCATCATGATATATACAATCGAGTGCAATTAACTGTAAAGCAATTAATGATTTTGCTACTATAAGAGTATTCACATCATGTTATTCTATATTTTTATGAGTGTATCTTTTAATAGTTTTTGAAAACGGTTAGAGCAAATAAGATAAAAATATAATGATAAAAATATAAAAAAATATTATCTAATTTAAAATTAATAAAAAAAATAATAAATTTTATTATACTTATAAAGAAGTGTGTAAGAAATAAAAATTGAATGGTCTAAGATTTGTTTTCACAACAAAAAGTAATTGGTATAGATTATTATCAGTTTATAGTTTAAATTATTAAAATCAGATATCAATTTAACTCTTACCCTTTGAACATAAGAGGCAGGCATGAGTGAGCGGATAACGGCTAGGTATTCGTTCATCTGTTTCCGGCGGTTTCGCTCCACCGTGATATGAGTCATCCTTTGATTCTCCATCTCCTCTTTGTTCTTCCTTCTCTCACCGCGCCTCCGCTTTTTCCGACCGCCCGTCACGACCGTGGCGGTCCGAGATACTGATTCCATCTTCAGATCACCGCCGGAGCAATGCTCCGGCGATGATTTAGGACCCCATTGGTCCTTCACATGCATCACCGAAGAAGATGAAGAGTATAACCCACCAAAGATATGATCATCGTGCAACAAATAATCATATCCGAAGTTGCCAAATTGGCTCATCATTTGTGGATATATTATTGTTTCTAATGCCATTTGTTGAAGAACAAATTAGGCTATTGATTGATTTGAAGACCAAAACAACGGAGGCTTTTGTATCTTTCTTGAAGAATTTGGAGTGCATGTGCATCTAGTTTGTGTTCTTATAAAGACATGATGAACCCTAATGAAACAAAAGAATCTACAGTAAGTCTACACGTGTGGAGAGAGAAACAATTAAGCATTCTTGTAAACAAGTGTACAACCGTGGCTATTTTATGTAAACGATATGATCATGTTTCATGATTTTAAAAATAATCAACAGGGTTACTTTGAGTTACAATATAGTCTCTTTCTTATAAAGTTTGGTCCAATTTTTTTTCTTAATTGTGTGACTATGTTATATAAAGTGGAACCATATCAAAACATAAAAAAATATCACACGTAATGGTATATTCTGGAAATGTAAAAATGTTATATATTCAAAACTAAGTTTAAAATAAATATAAAGTTAAACAAACAACTTGCCACTCATTTTTCCTTTCTAGTTTCAAAATTTTTTATTTGTAAGGGTATTATAGTAATTTTTTGATGTTAATTTAGTTACTTTTTACGTGAAAATTCACAGGAAATAATTTTTTTAATAATTTGACTATTGTTTGTGTTCGTAAATGAAAAAATATGCATATATGAATATGTACATCTATGCATACATGTGTATGTGCATCTATGCATAAAATTCAATGCAAAACAAACTTTGAAGTGTATCTTTAAAATACAAAACAACTTTAATAGGAAAGCGAAAACATAAATAGACAAATTCATAATGGGAATCAAAACCTAAACGGTGTATAAGACTTTTGATTTAAAATATTAGTAATTTTATGGTAAAGAAATATTATAAACAAATATGCTTTGAGTAAAATTAAAAAAAATAAAATAAAATATGTGGCTAAAAATGGTTCTTTTGGTTTTTTACAAAAAGTTGATTAACTTTTTAAAAAATAAAAATAAGAATATATGGCTATAAATGATTTTTTATAATTTTTTAGTTCTTATTTTAAAGCCCCTCTATCTATCTATATATATATATATATATATAACTTGTTTAAAAACTAAAAGTAGTGGAACTCACATCCAAACACAAGGAAAAACAAAAACATCATATTGCTCGTAATGATATATTTAGAATACTATAAAACATTATATATGAAAAGTTATAAAGAAAAATTTGAAGTTAAACAACTCAATGTTAGTAAAAGTTATATCAATTCTCAGATAAAATCAAGCATGCATGCCAAATATATACATTCAAAATTTTATTAAACATTATAACTCAAATTTAATTACATATAAAAATATAAAAAACTAAAAAAACTTAATGTTGATAACTAGAGAGGGAGGGGTGAATACCTTTTCTAACTTTTCATTAACTAAATCTAAACTTGTAGGGTAGACACTTGTTTGAAATCTATTCAAATGATATACAAGAAATACAAAGAGGTTAGGTGTAGAAAGATAAACCTATTATAGAGGTTTAATTGGATATTAATTAATCCATACTATGTGGATTTTGCAATTCTTCAACCAAGAGTTGCTCACTAATTATTTCTTTAAAATAAAAGATATAATCAATGCACCAAGTGTTTCCCTAAACAAAGATAGTGATCACCTTACGTAATTTAATTAAGGCAGTGATTAATTTTTTTTAGTTTTACTACTCTCAAGAGGTAGTAATCACCTCTCACAAATCACTAAAAACTATATTGATACACCTCACAAACTATCATTAATACAATATTAGTGATCATCAAACAATCAAGAATATAAAGATTCAAAGTTGTAGAACAACTCTTCTATTTTGCTCTTTGATCGTCTAACTCTTTTCATTTTGTTTGTTAAATATTGAGGGAATTAGAGAGATGTGTGTTACATATGTGTATAGGAGTCTTAATGTAAATTGGGTAGTAAAAATGGTTAGAAAAAACTTCTATCTATAAGCTTAATATAAAAAACAAGAAAACAAGAGCATTATACATGACATGCTTTTTCTTGTCTTATTGTGTTGTGAACATTATGTATTATCAAATCCATCTTTGCAAACCCATTTTGAAACAATTACACAAGATTTAAAGCTATAAACTACCTTTAATTTACATATAGAAGGCTATGAATTTATATCGCAATCGTATGATTTTTTTTATATTTCATAGAAGGTGTTTGATATTTTTCATTTTGATATTTTTCATTTTGATATCGACTTTAAAACATTTAAGCAATTTATATCTTTAATGTCAAAACATGTCAAAACATATTTGAAGGCATAATGTTTTGAATACGTAGGCATTCATATTAATTGTAGATTTTAATTTTAAAATTCAAATCCTATTTGATGATCAAAACAAAATATATTGCACAATTTTTATAGAATTTTATATTTATAAAACTTTTAACTAGGCTTTATAAGATATCTTTGAAAATAAAATATCATGGATTTATAAAATGACCTGATTTATAAAAAAGACCCTAGATGATGAAATGTGAACACAAGGATGACAAGGATCTAACATTCTTTTCTTCTTCATACATCTTAGGATCACCAACCAACTAAAATTAACATCAAGAAGAGTTATTAAGAAACAATAGTTGACTTCACAACAGGGATTGTCATGATCAAACGATGAAATGTTTGACTAGAGAACCTAAATCAACCTATGAATCTCATTTTTAATTAATTATAGTGGAAAACTTGAAAGAAGACAAAGTAGATTAATTGACCATGGAACTTAAAAGGAAAAATCACGATTCACGAATCAACTAATATGTTACAATTATGTGCCACCAAAGATATTCATTCTATTACCCACTAAACTACCAAATTCAATTCATCATGAAAATAGAACCGAGAAGAAGCCAGTTTTGATGGCTTTGATGTTGATGGAGGATAGTCAACGGGGATATGAGGGTGGGAGGGGGCAGTGGAGGAAGTGGCCTGAATGGACCAAAATCAGCTCCTTCACCAGATCGGTTAGGTAGTTTTAAGCTTTTAACCGCATGATGAATACATCGGCTGATTCATAGCGTTTTACTGGTTGGTCGAGAATCTTGGTTATGGGTCGAACCAAAATTCTATTTATTTTCTCTTTCTCATTGAAGTTTTCTCATACTTCAATGGGTTTAAGGGGTATAGTAGATCGAACAAATGTATAGATTATGTGGGTGGGTCTAATGATGAGTTAGAGTGTTAGATATAAAGTTAACTAATTCATTATTTTTAAGAAGTAAACTACCAAATCATTTATTTAGTTTGACCCGACTTACAATTTCACCCATTAGTTTCAAATCTCCCCTTGCTACTATATGGTTTTAATTTTTTATCATTTTGGTCCGGCATATTAACAACATCAATAATATTTAATCTTTTAGTTTAGCGTTAGTTGACCAAGAAACTCTACCTGCTAGTAAAAATCACCACCACCCACCATTACAACTATGCACACGACCAAACCACCACCCGCTAAACTAGTACCACCATCGCTAAATAGACAAGGTTTGCACCTAGTCTAGCAATCAGAACCCACAGAACACTAACATCTTGCAAATGGTTATGATTTGATCATGATAGTCTCATAGTCATTTTCAACATGTTAAAAATAACTCAAATACATTCCTAACCATATTCCAAACCGCTTTTGTTTTCTTTTTTAAACCGTTTTATTTCACTTTCGGTTGAATAAATGAAAAAATAAAACTATATTTGATTTAATTTCTTATATATCTTTTTATTTGAGATGAAAAGGTTCATAAAAGATCAAGTAATAAAAAGTCATGACATCCAATAAATTAAAAGATTAAATTCTAGCTTTACGACAAGAGGCAACACCTCTCTTTTGTTTGTCCGTTACTATTACTTCCAGTGGAATATTACTGCATAATTATTTAATTAATCATTTCAATAATATTATAATTTCGTATTCACATGACAAACTATATATAAACTAAAAAAGGTAGTGTCTATAGTAATTAACAATGCTAAAGAATCGATCAACCTTCTTGACACGGTTAACAATTGAACATTATCCTCATAAAGAAAACTCTATATTTAAATTGAAAAGATATCCTTATAAGAAAAAATGTAACATGATAAATGTCATCTAAACGGTCAATTAATAGATAATCAGAAAAATGATAGCCAATCAATTAACATAATAGTAAATATTAAGTTTCCTTCATGGATTATGCTCATAATGATTGATAAAGCTTTAAATGTTATTAAAATTCAAATGCATGCAATGACGTGATGCTAATTGCTAACTCTAATTGATCAAAAGAAAGTGCATGATAAGTAAATGATTCCTTAATAACTGTGCAAGTGCATGCAAATATATCTAAAGGTCCTTTGATTTACAAGTGTGTTGTAATGAAGTGAATTTGGAATTGAAATAAAATATTTTTAGAATTGATAAAGTGCTTAGTTAATGGTTGGTAAAAATTTTAGTGATATTGGAATGTTAATGGTACGTATTACATTGGTAAACAAAAGAAAAGTGAATTTTACTGAAAATAGGAAACTTTTTTAATTTCATTCTATCTAGTGATTAAGTACCAAACATGATTTTTGATGAATTTTTTTTTCCAATTTCAAATCTAGAATATTTTATAAATCAAACATAGCCAAATAAAAAGCTAAGAAACGAGTAGTGTTCATTCAATTGAAAACTTAGCACATGTATGTATGACATAGATAGAATGGGTTCAAATGGAAAAAAATTATGAAAACCAATAAACCAATCTATTTGATTTATTAATATCAATAACTTATTATTATTTTTTACTTTTTGTACACGTAGTCTCACAAAAATACAAATTTCTATTTTCTTATTCAAAAAATATAATTAATTAAATTTTATACATCAAATGTGAAGATTTGATTTATTGATTTTCACAATTTCTTTTACTTTTCATTTGAATTCAACCATGTATGCTTAAAAACAATAATACAAAACTACTCATATTCCTCCAAACTGTAGGTCGTATGTTCATTGTGGTGTTTTTACGATTTTTTTTAATCTTTTAATACTATAATTAGTTTTAAAAATATATAACACTTTTTAATAACTTTTAAAACATAGAATTTCACAAAATCTCAAATATATCATTGTGATGTGTTTTATTTATCTACACAGTGTAAAAATTTTTCAAACAAGAGTTATATCAAATATCATATATTTTTAATTATTTTCTGCTTTTTATAACTTGTAATATATATTATGTATTTTAAAATTTTGAATGTACCATTGCAACATGCATATCTATTTCTATAGTTTGATATTAACTTTCTTCAAACTCAAGTAATGCCATCGCTCAACTGTTCGATACATATTCAATATCAACTTAAAACCAATTTTATAACATATAAGGCAACAAATTTATACTAACAACACGAATTCTTCGTTCAAGTACAATTGAAGACCCCTAATTGTTCAAGTACAACTGAAGACCCCTAATTGTTTTGTTCTTATTCAGAATTCTTGACGCACCACCAACAATAATTTCATTACTTGACAACAAACGCTCATATGCCCCAAAAGTTATTCTTAGCCACTTGGCAATCCATAAAATAAACCCTTTTACTTTTTTTAAGAGCATAGTAAAGTGTGTTAAGTTGAGTGTTCTATGATTCTTGGTGCTAGTACCTTATCAATTTTTAGGGGGAAAACCTTTAAATAATTGAGGTTCTAAAGAGGCAACACCTCAATAGCAGGGCCCAAAAGGCAACGGCGTCCAAGGATAGAGCCCTTGACATGATCAAGCAAATATTCTTTTTAATTTTGATAAACTTTGCTTCATTTTAGATGCATTGATTTTTCTAAAATTTGGCAAATTTCGCATGTGAAATTCGGACTAAAATTAAAATGCATTTTAAATGTAATTTGAAATAAAAATGTAATTTCCCTAATGTAGTTTTAAAGCAATTCTTGCCTTGTTCCCGCTATATACGTTCATCTTCATTTGGTCACAATTTTCTCTAGTTCAAAAAATCACACAATCAAATCATATTTGTTCTAATCTTGTTTGAGCTACATCAGATTTATTCGGATTAATCACTAAATAATTTTCATCCAAAAGTGTTATACATGAATCTCAATTTATCCTGGTTATTGACTTCAAATTTTCCTTGTAACACCCGGATCTTTCATTTATTTAAATAAAGAGAGAATAAAGTGAAGAAAAAGGGGAAAAAATATTTTACCCAAGTTGAAAGGTAAAAAGTGTCAAAAGGACAAAAAGGGTTGAAAAGTTGGTGTAAAGTGGGCATGGCCGCCCACTACTTTCCCACAACTCTCAATTCAGCAGAATTCTAGAGAGAGAAAGTGCAGAATTCGGATTTTGGAAGAAACAGGGCTGAAGAAGTGAATTCAAGTGAGTTTTTAGGCGGTTGAACTCAAATTCAGACGAGTTGGAAGAAGTCCTGCTCAAGAGCTGTTAAGGTGAGTTCTAGAACCCCTCATTTACATGTTTTCAAACGATTTTGGGGCTGGAAATACAAATCTATATGTTTTACTGATCTGGGTCTCGGACCCGTATGTTTTTCATGCGTGTTTGATGATGTTATGATGTTATGTGTGTTCATGTTCTTGTTATATGTTGAATCCGAGGGCTTAGAAGGTAAGATCTAAGCTTAGAGCATGAAAATAGTGGTTATAGTATGATTCTGCAGTTTCAGTTCCGATTGGGTTAAGTTCAAAATTGGCCTAAGTGTTAGAAACCAATGCGGATGAGTAATAGTCAATGCGGGTGAGCAATTGACCAAGTCCGGACCAATGCGGATGGGAAGAGTCAATGCAGATGAGCATTTGACTAAGTCTGGACAAATGCGGCGACCCAATGCGGATGACTGTACCAATGCGGATGAGCATTTGGCTAAGTATAGCCAATGCGGATGAACAAAGTAAGTCAATGCAGACGACTGTAACCAATGCGGATGAGTACAGCCAATGCGGATGAGCATTTTGCCTAAGTGTTGGCAAATGCGGATGAGTATTAGACAAATGCGGATGAACAACAGCAAATGCGGATGAGCATTTTGCCTAAGTGTTGGCAAATGCGGATGAGAATTAGACAAATGCGGATGAACAGTAACCAATGCGGATGAACACTTAGAATAATTTCAGGTTTTGAAGGAAAGGTGGAGATGTAAGCCTTGACTTGGGTGGTTCTCGAGGGTTAGGAATATGGACTTTTAAGGTCCTAGATGTTATGTTGGGCATGTATGATGTTGATGATGTTGCATGATTATGCATGATGTATGTTATAAATGTATGATGCAATGCATGATGATGCATGAGTGTATGTTTATGTTCCTTATTGTGATGTATGCATGTCTTCCCATGGCTTTACGTGTTATGATAATGAATGAACGAAGTATTATGTAACGTAAAGTGAAAGATAAAGAAAGAGGAACACGATGATGAATGCATGTATTAATGAACGAATGAAACGTCTTGCACGCATCGGATAACGGGTCCTTCTTTGTGATTGACCCTTAATGTAGAACCTCTACCGCTCACCCCTAGTACTGTGGCATACGTTTAGCTGTTCATTTATTGACTTCGGCCCAGTAGCTAAGACTGATGGTTACTCCTAGTACCGTGGCATACGTTTAGCTGTTCATTTATTGACTTCGGCCCGGTAGCTATGACTAACCGGGGTGTAGCACATGGTATTGGTACGGATGATGTCCGATGCGCAAGTAAAGTCATAAAGAACGAATGAACGAATGAATGAATGAAGAAAATAATAATGGTATTATCTATGTGTATGTACGATGTGTGGTCATGTAAAGGTAACAAATGGTTTTATATGAAAGTAAAGTATGTTTTGCAATAAAACTAATGTTTGCTGAAGATGGCACACCGTAAAGCTACTCAGCCCTTTTGAGATGGCATTCTTTTTATTAATGTTTTTGCATTGTAATGCGAACAAGCTATTTTGTAATGAATGTTGTATTAACTTGCAAAAGCATTTATATGGAAATGAAAGTTTGTTTTAGTTTTCCGCTACGATTTATTAAATACAGTTGTAATTATACGTTTTATGTGCGATGAGAACCCAACTGTAAGCGTCCCGGGAACGGAGCCTTACATTCCTACATTTATTACATCCAAATTATACACTCACGCGTGATAACACTAGTATATCTGACTTTGACTTTGAATAATAATAATTTAACAATTAACTAGTTTATTTTTTGGACTTGATTTTTTCTATAATTTTATTCACTTTTATCCTCATAATTTCTTTTAAACACGATCGATTAATTTTTAGTCGTTTCCATTTTATCCTATCACATATTTTATTTCCAATTAAATAATTTTAGTCCTCAATGAAACAATAAAACGTACTTATGTATCACAATTTGTCTATTATGATAGAAATTAAATGATACATTTGTTTCCTAGCACACATCTGAACACTTACAAAGGGTGATGTTAAATCAAATGATAATGTCTCAATAATTTTCTAAACCGGTTTGTTTGTTGATATACAATAATATATATATATATATATATATATATATATATATATTATATATATATATTATATATATATATATATATATATAATATATATATATATAAGAGAGATATGTATATATATATACACGTATATATATATACGTATGTGTATATATACACGTATGTGTATATATCTATACGTATGTATATATATATAAAAGCAATTCAGCCACTCATTTTTTTATCACATGCATATCACATGACATTTTTCCTTTTTTTAAAACATTCATAATTTTTTTTCATGACATTATTTTTCATAAAAAAATCACTATAAAATTCAGTATTTTTTAAACTTTCCAACGCCTACCATATTGATATACTTTTCTAAAAAAATCGTCAATCCATAATTTACATATGTGTAAATCTAGTTATACATATGTATACTATTTGATTTACACATGCGTAAATCCGATATTACACATGTGTACAACAGTTTTCGTTAAAAAAAACTAGTACTTTTTTTATTTTTTATAAAAAAATTTATGAAAGAGGGAAAGTAGGTGAATATTTTTGTGTTTTCATTTTTTTTTATTTTCATGTTATTTTTTTATTTATAATTTTTTAAATATGTTTTTGTTAATTACAATTTTACCATTAAGAACTAGTAGTTAAGATTGGTTCCTAGAGTTCTCATAAAAAAACTAGTTTATATATATATATATAGGGGAGGGATCAAATGAGAACTAGCTTTTTTTATGAGAACTCTAGGAACCAATCTCAACCACTAGTTCTTAATGACAAAATTGTAATTAACACAAACATATTTAAAAAAATTATAAATAAAAAAATAACATAAAAATAAAAAACATAAAAACACAAAAATGTTCCCCAACTTTCCCTCTTTCATAAAAAAATCTAAATATTTTTTTAAAAATTAATAAAAATTCCATTTGTTTAACGAAATTCGTTTTACACATGTGTAATATCGGATTTACATACACATGTGTATAACTAGATTTACACATATGTAAACAACGGATGTACGATTTGTTTTAGAAAAGTATATCAATATGGTAGGCGTTGGAAAAATAAAAAAATACTAATTTTATGGTAAATTTTTTTTGAAAAAATGATGTCGTGAAAAAATGTACGAACGTTTAAAAAAAGGGGGAAAATGACATGTGATTTGCATGTGATAAAAAATAAATGTCTGAGATTGGTTTCTAGAATTCTCACGAAAAAAATAATTCTCAATTGAATCCTTCCTTATGTGTCTATATATATATATATATATATATATATATATATATTATATATATATATATATATATATCAAGATTTTTAGAGATATGTTCGATCCATATTTATTATTCTTTAATGTCCTATCCCAATCAATTCAAATCCTAACCTACTTGGTCACTTGACAACCAGACATGACCCCTATTTTTATCAATATTGTTTCATGTTAATATGTCTTAATACATACATATACTGTTTAAGATCATATATAGCGGCACATACTATAGTATATTTGTATATTTTAGATATCGATCTATTAGTTGTTAGGATATGATTCATAAAACAAGAATATGATAATACGTCATGACCTTTTGGAGGAAAGCCCCCTCACCAATTGGTCATCGAGATAGGATTTGGATGGTTTAATAACAAGTACAATATTAAACATTACAAAGCTACTTTACACATGATAACTAGCTTAAAAGTTCATTAAAGATTACTTAACACCAGGTGGGCCCTTATCTATTATTTTCATCAAAAGTTCGTTAAAGATTACGATAAAATATAATTTAGAAGAAAAGCTTTTCTAAAGTCATAACCTTTTTTGCAAAATCGTGAACTATAGATACAAGATTATATTGCCAAAATACGAGTAGCTAGATTTAAGATAACTAACAAAACATGGTGAAATGTACACATCACAATGATTATAGTATAATAGTTTATACACCCATCATGTTTTGTTGATTATTCCATTGTCTTTATAACTCATGAATACAAAAATATATATAATAAATAAGTAAACAATAAAAAACAAGATCTTCCGCACAATTCTTCCGCACAATTCTTCCGCAAAAACAGGGTCCTATGAACGGACCCTAAATTTTGCCAATAATAGGACATCATGCTTCTAATAATTCCACTTCTCCATCAAAAACTTTATCAGTAGTTGGATGAATATTGTATTCGAATTTGTTTGCTTAATTGCTTAACTTTTCAACGTAATATTCATGCATAAATATATGATTTTTATAAAATGTGGAAACCTTTAAAAAATTAAAAATTAGTTTTGTTTTCATAAATAAGAAACATATTATTTCCTCTTCTGTTCTACCATATGAGTAGGGTGTTCAAAAATATCCGAATACGAAATATACGAAAATCTGAAATTTGGATATCTGAAATTTCGGATATATCCAAATAGGCTTGTCAAGCTCAAAGATCTAAGACACCGCCAGACTAGCAATAGTTAATGAATGTAAACAAAATATGTATCTCATATAAGACTTACAATAACACAAATAACCATGACAAAAAGGTAAAAATGAATTGCATGTGCATTTACAAGTATCAAGATGTTTATAAGTGTAAGTTGATAAAGTTAACATGTTTCACCGCAAAAAGTGTGAAATTAAGTAAAAATAGGCATGGAGAACTCACATGGACGTATAAGTGTATAAGATGGTAATAAGAATTTAGCGACGTTCCAATGATTCCTTCACGATCCAACATAAGACTTGGGTGGTGTTTGTTTTTTACTAAAACACTTTCTCCACCTCTTCATCTGCGCGCACACAGACGCAGGAAGAGGTTTTGAGTGGGCAGATTGTTTGTTTTTTGGAAGACGTTTCATTAAAAAACATCTGCAGGAGGTCTGCATGGAGAAGATGTGGACATATGTCTTCTGAGATCTTCTAATCTCTTCTCACCTCCCTCACCTCCCATATTGGCCGCCCCACCTCCCCCACCTCCCACATTGGCCACCCCACCTCCCCCCACCTGTTGGACCACCGCCGCCCCACCACCCCAACCGGCCGGACCACCGCCGCCCCACCTCCCCCCACCGGCCGGTGGTGCCGCCGGTTTTAACTTCTTCTTATTTTTGTCGCCATCGTTTTTCCGTCACCAGAGTTGTTTTGCCAGTTCAAACCGTTGGGGGTTCCTTGACCCATGATGGATTTATCGTATTTTATATGAAAATCGAAATGGAAAAATAGGTTTAATCTAATTACAGAATATTTTTTATCATTCTGCAGATGTTAAAAACAAACAATCTTTTTCTTGCAGACTGCAGACGTTTGGTCCACCTCTTCTGCTGTAGATGTATGCAGATGTGCTCCGAAGACTGCAGATGTTTTCCTGTAGAAAAAACAAACAACACCTTGGTGTCTTAGGATTAGGATAAATACATGATTTAAGAGTAAACATAAATTAGGGTTTCATTTGAAATTTAGGGGTTTTTAATAACTAAATCAAATAAAATAAAATAAACAAACAATTATGTTTTGGTTCAATAAAGTTAGAATAAATCAATTAAAAATAAGAATTCACTAATTTAACTTATTGAATTAATAATGATTAAATATAATATGTGAAAAGAAATAAATAATTCAATAATTAATTATTTAAAATTTGATAAAGGTAATTATTAATATTTATTTTAAATGACCTTAAAAATATCTAAAATCATTTTATAAGGTTTGGAGCTTTTATATGATTTATTATAAAGGTCTTATAACTTCAAGCCTTAAAAATAAGAATAAAATATAATAGAAAGTTGTATTGTTTTATAAGTTTTGAGAACTTAAATAAAACTTTAAAGAATAACTTTATTAACTAATTATATATAACATGGTTAAATGAATATTTGAATAATAAACTTTATTTAAATAATAATTGATTGAGTAATGGTTGAGTATAAAATGTGAAAAGTAATAATTAATTTTAGTATTCAATTATTTAAAACTTGATAAAATAATTAATTAGATAATTAACTATTCAAATAACTTGCAAATGATTTAAAAGTATTTAGGTTTGATTTATAATGTTTTTAAAATTTTGAGTAATACTTATAAAGGTTTTATAATATTTAAAACTTGATCAAATAAAAAAATAGAAAATTACATGCTTTAGAATTTTCAGAACTAAGTAAATATTTTAAAAATATTTTTTTTATAAAATTTCAAACTTGTAAATAAATTATATACTATTATAATATTTGACATCTTAGAATAGAATAATTATCAAATTATACTTTCTGAATATTTCAGAAAATAATAATTAAATTTTGAATTAGTATTAATTATTAAGATGATTTTACATTAATCTAATTACATTTAAATGATTCCAGAATTAACAAAATTAGTTGAAATGGATTAAAAAAAATAGATTGTAGGTGCTCGGATTCGAACTCGGTACCTTTTGCATAGTATGTATACATTACCCAGCAGACTACAAGCCCAAATATCTGTGGTTTTAATTTAATTTTTAAAACTTGTGATAATGAAATCCCTAAAATTTCCATATGAACCCTAATTTTATCTTGATCTAATTGATCATCCAAACGATGTTGTTAACGAAATCAAACATGGGGTTTTGACTCCTTACATGAAATCGAGTACATGAAGGTGTATTACTCACTTGACTACGACTGAATTGGTGATGAACAGTCCACGATGAGGACGCGATGAATATGGTGATTGATTTCTTGAGTTTGCGATTGTTAGGGAAAATTGATTGTTCAGAAAGGTTTAATGGGTCGATTTGGATGTTCCACCTTATTATATAGCTTTGATTTTTGATGTTTCGATTCAAATCCGTTTCATTTGGACCTCGGAGGTTTCGAACCTAATCCTCGAGTGTTATCAAGATTTTAATTAACATTAAGTGGGATTTCGAATGCATAACGGTTTCAAAAGTATTTCAGATCAATAACTTGGTTTAATTCGATCATATTCGAGATGTAACTAATTCAATTTTAGCAAAAGGATTTGATTTCTTTGTAACTATCTTAGCCACTTATTAACTCAAATTATGATTGGTGTTGGGTTCGAAACCGATGGACGAAGGTTAACGAATGGTTTATTGGTGTGTAACGGGTCGATTTTGTCTACTTGGGTGTCATCGGAGTTGCGGCCGGACTTGGCCGGAGTTTTTGGACGAGAAAACGAGATTGGGGGGAATTTGGTTTTAATCAACATTTACCCTTTTGGTCCCTGTAGTTTAAGAGGTTATCATTTTATGTAAAATGTTTTAGATTAAATTTTAGAATTTACAAAATGAACCCTAGACTTATAAAACTAATTTGAATAATATATAAAATTAATTATTTGTTAATCTTCATAACTTTTGTAAAGCTTTTAAACTTTATAATTTGATTATTTATTTTCACTTAATAATTTAAATTCATGATTACTAATAAAGATTTATAAGTTTATTAAAATAAAGTTTCATTTTATAACTTTATAAATTGTAATAAGACTTTTCCATTTAATTATTTATTGTAAAATGATTAATAAACTTTATAACCTCATGAAAAAGAATCCATAAATTTTTATAAGTTGTCTAGATGTTTCATAAATGAATAATTTATAATATAAATTGCACATTTATTGCATTTGATCCATTAAAATTATTAAATTAATTTATTAATAAAAGTTCAAAATGGGTTCGGGTTTTGGGTTTTAACTTTGAAAAATGGCGGATGTTACATGTTGTTCCTAGTTTATGAGCTTAAATGTAAAAGTCTTTCATGTCTTACACATATGTAATGAAATGGTTGAATGAAATATAATATGTGGTTGATGTTTATTAATGTTTAATTATTTCATATTATTATTGTGTTAAGTATAATTTATATGTATGAACATATTATATAGGTTTGAGGTTGTTGTACATAGTTCTTAGTCAACAATGATTAAGAAATGTGTTCAATCTAGTGAGGTGAGTATTCATGCTAATAGACCATACTTATGGACCATACGCATGAATACATCATGCTTATGGACCAGTCGCACGACTAAACTAGGAGACTGGATCAGTCGTATGATTGAGAGATAAGATTGACTCAGTCGCAATGACTCAGTTGCATGATTCAGTCGCACGACTGAACCATGCTAATGGTTCAGTCGTACGAATGAAAACTACAAACCTATAAATACCACTTAATTCGTGGAAAAACATAATAATTTCAAAACTATTCGAAACAATCAGAAACACTTACGAATATTCATAAACCCTAGCCATCCAGAACGTCCAAGACAGCCAATCCAACTTCAAAGTTCATTCTTGATCGATTCCTAATCGTTCTTAACGTTTTTTCATTCTTATATCGATCAGGTTAACGTTCTCACCGATTGGATCGCCAATCAAATAGGATTCCGCACTATTTGATCTGGTCTTTCGTAGAATCTGTTAGTATTTCATACGTACACGGCCCTGACAAGTGGTATCAGAGCATTGGCTCTGGATTTTGTGTGGATTCGATTAGTTTTGGTGTTAAAACTCACGTTTTAATTCAAAAGAGTCACCATGTTGGTTCTAAAGGTTTTTTTGACGTTTGCATGCATAAAAGTTGTGTTTTTCATCATCCAGCAGATTAGGATATTCCCTAAAATCGTGTTTTTGTGTCAAAGTGTCAAAATCTTTGATTTTACTAATACAGCAGCTTTCAGTCACACGATTGAACTCAATCGTATACTCCATCTGTGTCACATCCCGGCGGAAGCGTGAAATACACAGGGAGTGACTTGATTGTTCAGAACTCATTGACTTATATTATTAAACAGATGACACATAATCATACAAGTTTCATAGCATAATATTAAAGTTAGGATTACATTAAATCATAATAGTCAAAATTTGAAATAACATAATCCTATTACATCATAAAGATTTAACGGCTACATCTTCAGAGACGATGGAAATGAGCATCCACCGATACACTGAAGTCATACAAGTTTACTGTTAGGTTTACACAAACTTTCCCCACAACCTCTCCCCAGCCATTAAAAACATCAAAGGAGAACATTAAGCTGTTAGTCATGATGAATTCCTGAAAAAGCATACCAAAAACCGTCAACATAAAGTTGGTGAGCTTCACAGGTTTATTAAACAGGTAATATTAATGCATTATATATACAACCAAACCTTACATAGTAATCAGATCATTCATATCTATCATATCATATTTTCATAAATCAGATAACATAGCATCATAACACCCATTCTGTTAATGCAGGAGATATTTCCTAAGTAGCGCTACCAATATATCTAACGGTTCCACATCCGAATTAATGGTTGTAACATAAATTTTCAGTAATAATGCATCAATTCGTAAATTAGTATGCTTTTTCCCCAAAACTTTATAAAATCAAAATGGGCCATGAAACTCACCTTTACTCCAAATGGTAACCTATAAACAAGAAAAATATTTATAGTTTAGATAAATGTGTTTTTCTTCAATATTTTTAGCACCTTAGGTTAATTATTTCATGAGTTAGGCTTTTGTATAAATCACGAAATTTTTACAGTAGACATATCTTAATGTTAGATATAATATACTAAAATTTCATATTTAAATTATTTTCAGGCTATTTCTTATCATTTTTACGTTATTCAAATAATTCTTTAGAAATACCTTCGGGCCTCTAAAGTTAGTAAAATTGTGTCAGAATAACTTTTATAATTCTTATAGTCTCTCAAGATTTTCTTATGTTCTAAATCATAGCAGAGTCACTTTTTATAGTTTTTCTCATTTTGCTCTTATTTGCTAAAAATGTCAGAACATGCTCAAAAATTCTAAGTTTTATACAGACTGTTCTATCCCTTCTCTTATATTTTCTATAAATTTCTCATAATTTATTTCATAATTTAAGTATTTTTCCCGATTTTTAGTTTACAGAAGAGTCAAAAATTCATATTTTTGACATAATTTTGAGTTAGGTCACGGAATTTTTCCAGTAAATTCTATAATTTGTAATGATCAATATATAATTTTTCCATACATTTACTAGGGTCGGTTCTTCTGATATAATTTTTCTTTTTATATTTTTAATTATTGTATATAATTTAATTTATTTATAGGAATGGCACCAAATTTTACAGAACTTTATTTCCTAATATTCTAAATATATTTTCAATGTTTTTTCCCACAATCATAGTTGTTATTATGCAAAACCGAATTTAACAAACCATAACTAGGTTTTTAACCCTTTTGTTGATAATTTCTTGTTATAAATTTGATTTTTAAGATTTGTTTTACTTATTTCAGTTTCTTAAAATATTTCTTTTTGTTCTGAAAAATAAGTTTGATTTTGTATATGTGTTTTATAAGAACCTTGAATGTTTTAATCAAAAGGGTTAATCACATGTGTTTGTTTAACACATGTTTGGTTTTCATAATCTTATTCAAGTAGGGTTTTAGGAGTTAGAACCTTGATTTTGACAGAAGGAGAGTATGATAAGAAGGTGAGGATGGCCTAAAGTCTGCTTGGTTTTGGTGTTCTTGACAATCTTTCGGGAGGTGATGCTTCCACGAGGCTTGGATGTTGCTGCCTAGTAACCGAGAGTGTGTGACTAGTGGTTGACCGGGTGGAGTTGATGATGTTATTTGGTTGAAGAGGTGATGACCGAGAGGGTTGAGAGGGTGGTTTGTGGCTTACGGTGGTGGTGTTCGGAAGTGGTAACCGAGGGGTAGTAGTGGTTTTGTTTTAGAGAGGTGGTGAATATGCAAGTCTTTGGCCGAGGATTGATATGGGGGGTTCTCATGATTACTACTAGTCCTAGGTGGTGAGGTGTTCATTGTAGCCTTGCTTAGTCATGGCTATGTGGTGGTGCATCTAGAAGAACCGAGGAGTGTGGCGGTGGTTTGTCCAAGTTGTGTTCCAACCGAGAGCTTGCAAAAGAGGTGGAGTCGGTTGCCATTAAAGAGATTCATCATTGCTCTTAGGGTGCTAGACTCTTAAGGTGGCATGCATACACATATGCTTGGTCTTTTGGAGAGCTAGGTGGCGGGGTGAGGTGTCCCACCCGAGTTGAGGTGTTAAGCCTTTCTTCAGTCGGGTGTTTTAAGGGTTAATGAACTGATTCTCAATCTTAAAGGATACTTTGGTTTGGGGTTTTAAGTGTAGAAGATTTGTTTAGGTTTGTTTTGATGTTAAGTTCTCTTGATATTAACTTGTTTTTATGGTGTTTTGGTTGGGTTGTATTTGGTGTGTTTATTATGGCATTGTTGATGTATTGTAGTTTTGTATCAAGAAATTATGTTTAAGAATACATGCATACGTACTTCTTGTATTTGCATGTAAGCATGCAATGAACAATACTCATATTCATATGATGTGTATATGTTTTTTAGCAAAAGATGGTATATGCACACGTAAAAGGGTATGCATGCGACCATGCATACGTATATATGTATATATATAAGTGAACAATATACTTATGTAAACAAAATGAAAGCATGTATACGTACATGTATATATAAAAATATATATATATTAACCTAGGTGTGGCTTAGAATATTTAAATGAACTTAGTGTATAAAATTTCTTAATCTAGGGTTGTCACAATCTGCACGACTGAACTCAGTCGTATTCCTTATTCGCACGACTGAACAACTCTAGTCGTTTGATTCCAATCATCTTGTTCATACACACGATTGAATCCAATTGCATGATTGAATTCATTCGCACCCTTTATTCGCACGAGTGAACCATACTCATAGTCCATTCGCACGAGTGAAACAGTCCTGTTCTAAAAGTTCAAAGTTTATTGCAATAGAAGATCAATTTGTTGCCTTTACTGCCGGAAAGGACTCTCGCATCCAAAACCTTTTGCTTCTGGAGAATGAGATTGGTAATCATAATAAACCGCCAAAGCTGATAACGTTAGATGATTAACCACAATGGAAACAATGGTTTGAAATCTATCTAAATGGCGTTGATTCCAATCTTTGGACATCCATTGAGACTAGTTACACAACACCAGTTAGTGCTAATAGAGTCAAGTTAACATTGGGAGGAATGAGTGAAGCACAGAAGATTTTATTCAATGCTGAAAAGAAAGTATATTGTAAGGCCCCATTCCCGGGACGCTTACAGCTGGTTGATCATTGCACATAAAACATACAAATACATTTATCTTTCATAAAGCCTCGCAACGGAATTATCAAAATATACATCTTATTTCAATATAAAAGCTTTTGCAAAATAATATATCGTAATCCATATACAAAACCCAAGTTGCATTACATCACAAAAGCATTATAAATATGGATGCCATCCAAAAGAGCTGAGTAGCCGCCTGTGCCATCCTCAGCAATCATTATCTGCCAACCGGAAACACATAAAAGTCAACGTTGCTGAGTGAGTTCTAGTTTTATAATAAAAACATACTTTTCTTTTGTTAAAACCGTACTTTACTTTCATGCGATCATACATCATACGTACACATAGATAATATCATTATTATCTTCATTATTCGTTCTTTCTTTCAATTTTCATATCTTCCGTACCAATACCATGTGCTATACCCCAAAGTATATGGCTACTGGGCCGAAGTCTATAATAGACAGCTATACATGGTGCCGCAGTACCAGGGTAAGCGGTAGAGGTTCTATACAAATGGTCGATCACAAAGAAAGACCCCAATGTGCATCCTCCTAGGGTAGCGAACCCGCACACCGTTAGGCTAACACCTTTTAATGGCGTGTCCTTTCCATACGTTTGCTTGCAAGACTTTCTTTACTTTTATCATTTATTAATGCATGCATTCTTCCATCATGTTCTTCTTTCATTATCTTTCACCTTACTTTACATAATACTTTCATTTCATTCATTAACATTCTTCGTAAAGCCACGGAAAGATAAACATACATCATAATAAGGAACATTAACATACACAGTCATCGTCATCATACAGGACAACACCATACATACGTATCATACATCATGCATAAACATGCAACATCATCATCATGCCCAACGTAACCTCTAAGACCTCAACAGTCATCTTACATGAACTTATAAGAACTTCCACGTCAAAACTTACATCTGCACTTTTCCCCGAAAGTCAGTCATTAATCTACGCTCTTCCTCGGGTACAACAGCCCTATTTGGGCGTATTCAGTCGCATGGCCTCCATGCGGCTGAACATCATGCGAATGGACTGATGCGGATGAACACCCAGTCGTGCGAATGGACCTCATGCGGATGGACACCCAAGCGATTGTACACCCATGCGAATGACCTCATGCGGATGAAACTAATGCGAATGGGCACCTACGCGACTGGGCCCTCAGTCGCATGACTCCCCATGCGACTGGCCCCCAGTCGTGCGAATGAAACCTCAATCGTGCGAATGAACCTCAGTCTCACCTCAATCGTGCGTATGGCCTCCATTCGGTTGCCTAGCCCTAGCTGATGCAGAATGGAGTTCATCCCGAACCCAATCTGCCATTTTTGACCTCTAAGCTCATCCAACCCATTCTAAGCCCAAATCAACCATCCTAAACCTTAGGAATGCATACCACAACACCATTCAAGCACACACAAGCTCAAAGCAAGACCCAAACGAATCATACGCATACCCACACATACACAAACGGGTCAAACACACATGCACACTAAAAACCCGATTTTTAGATGTATTCCAGCTCCAAATCATTCAAAAACATGTAAAAGAGGGATCCTAGAACTCACATAAGCGACCACAACGAGAAGAGCTACGAATCAACACGCTATACTTTGATTTGGCACTCTTGAATCCACCCGAACCAACTTTTCTTCTTTTTTCTCTCTTCTTTCTCTCTATGCTGAAAATGTGAGTGTGGGGAGAGGGTAATGGCTGCCCTCTCCCTTCAAATGTCACCACATACTGAACTTTCTCTCGTTGGCGAGTTGGTCCCTCGACATTGGACTTTATTTCTTTTTCTTCATTTGTCGGCTTCAAAATAAATAAATAACCGGGTGTTACATATATGTCCTGTTGACTCAGTCGATACCGAAAGACATCTTTCATCAGTTCTCTGAGAGCAAGCAGGCGAAAAAGTTATGGGAAGCATTGGAGAAGAGATATGACGCAAATGTAACACTCAAAGCACTAAAGGCTAAAGCTCTCAAAAAGGATCTTGATCATTTCTCCTCGATAGGGAATAAGAGCTTGGATGACATTATTGATAGGTTCTACCATCTGATGAGTGAGTTGCACACTCATGGTGTGACAACGTCAATTGAAGATAAAGTTTCAAGCTTTGTAGATGGCTTACTGAATAAATGGGATTCATTTGTGTCCAACCTAAGACAACCAATCCAACTTCAAAGTTCGTTCTTGATCGAATCCTACTCGTTCTTAACGTTTCGTTCATTCTTATATCGATCGGGTTGACGTTCTCACTGATTGGATCACCAATCAAATAGGATTCTGCACTATTTGATCTGGTCTCACGCAGAATCTGTTAGTATTCCGTACGTACATGGTCCTGACACGAAGTCACACTATACTTGAAGAAACATCTGTCTACGTTCCACATGATGGCAAACAAGACTTTGGAAGATCACATAGATAAGTTTAATAAACTTATCTTGGATCTTGAAAACATTGACACAAAATTGGAAGACAAAGACCATGCCATCCTCTTATTGACTTTGTTGCCAAAGTCTTTTGAGCATTTTGTTGATACATTGATGTATGGTCGAGAGACATTATCAATGGAAGATTCTTGCAACCATGAATTCAAAGGAATTAAAAACAGGAGTGATGTACAAGAAGATTAAAGTGATGGACTATTTGTATGTGGGAGACCAAAACAAAGGTTCTTAAAAGGAAAGAGTCAAGCTGGATCAAGATCAAGAACTAAATGAAGGTGCTATGTATGCAATTTGGAAAAAACCTCTAGAAACACTATCCGGCAGGAGGAAGAAGGGAACTGAGTCAAGCCTAGTAAAGGGGAAAAATAGTCATGTATCGAAAAGATCTTGGATGGCTATGATAGCTTGGATGTTCTGAATGTGTCTTGTGATGAAGACATGGGTGAATGGATGCTTGACTCAGGGTGCTCTTTTCATATGACTCCTGTAAAAGAATTCTTTAAAGAGTTGAAGATGTAAGATCTTGATAAAGTAAAACTTGGGGATGGTCGGCGTAAAATTCTTGGTAAGGTAGTATCACATTTAAGCTGCATAATGGCACTGAGGTTGATATTAGAGATATCAGGTATATTCCTAGTTTGAAGAGGAGTTTGTCGTATTAGGGACTTTTAAGAAATTAGGATATTATGTTGGGCTGAAAGATGGTAAGGCTAGAATTGTTAAAAGTTTATTGGTATTGTTAACTGGTAGTAGAAGGAGTAACAATACATATAGATTAGAGGGGTCTGTAGTGCATGGAAGTGCATGTGTAGCACTTACTAAGAATGATAGCTCTTTGGTGTGGCATAAGAGATTTGGTCATCTTAGTGAACAAGGTTTCATTGAATTACAAAAACAAGGCATCATTAGTGAGTTTAAGGTGAATGATGTAGGATTCTGTGAGACTTGTGTTTTGGGTAAAAGTAAGAGGGTTCAGTTCAAGAATGATAAAAACATCTCTACTAGTATGTTAGACAATGTCCATTCTGGCCTATAGGGGCCTGTCAGGACTAGTACTCTAGGTGGAGCTAGTTATTTTTTGTCTATTATAGATGATTACTCACGGAGAGTTTGGGTGTATGTTCTTAAGCATAAGAATGAAGCTTTTAAGAAGTACGTAGAATGGAAGACTCTAGTAAAACTCAAAGTGGGAGGAAGGTTAATAAGTTGAGAACTGATAATGGGCTG
This sequence comes from Flaveria trinervia, assembly GCA_025506515.1. Classification (NCBI taxonomy): domain Eukaryota; kingdom Viridiplantae; phylum Streptophyta; class Magnoliopsida; order Asterales; family Asteraceae; genus Flaveria; species Flaveria trinervia. The sequence continues at coordinate 1,338,762 of CM046457.1, read as the reverse complement.
GAATTCTGTAATAGTGAGTTTAATGAGTTTTGTAGAACTCATGGGATAGCCAGATATCTTATTGTACCCGGTACTCTCCAACAAAATGGGTATGAAGACTCCTATGGAGATGTGGACAATAATAAAACCTGACTGTAGCCATTTAAGGGTGATTAGGTCAGTGGTCTACTTTCATGTTAGTCAGGATAAACTTGATGCAAGGGCTCAAAAGGGTGTTCTTTTAGTGTACCCTGAGGCTATCAAAGGTTATAAAATATGGAGGTTAGAAGGAGAAGGGCCTAATGTAATTATAAGTAGGGATGTAGAATTCTAAAAGGGTTGTTGTATAAGGATGTGGTAGGTGTAAACATCCAGACTTAGTCTCTAGAGAAAATTGAGATTAAAATGGAGTATGAGGATGATTCAGACAGGGTTGTTGGGTAAAGCAAAATAAATAAAGGTGAGGTGGATCTAGAGCCTCATATTACATATAAAATTGCCAAAGATAGACCTAGAAGAAAGGTTGTGGCTCCTATCAGATATAGACAGGATCATGATGTGTCAGTTGTTGCCTTCACAACTGTTGAAGAGGAGAGTATCTATGAGTGGGAATTAGTTGAAGAGATGAATTCCCTGGGGATGAATGAAACATGGGAATTGGTTGATAAGCCAACATATTAGAAGTTGGTAGCTTGTAAGTGATTGTATAAAGTCAAGGATGGTGTGTCTGGTACTAAGGGTCCTAGATTCAAAGCTAGGTTGGTAGCTAAAGAATTTACTTAAAGGGAAGGTATTGACTATAATGAGATCTTTTCACCGGTGGTAAAACATACTTCTATTCGTATAATTTTGTCTATCATAGTTGCTCTTGATCTAGAGTTGAAACAACTAGATGTTAAAACAACTTTCTTGCATGGTTCTTAGATGAAAAGATATATATGAAGCAACCTATGGGTTTTGAGGTTAAAGGTAAGGAGGATAAAGTGTGTTTATTGAAGAGGCCATTATATGGTCTGAAGCAGTCACCAAGATAGTGGTACAAGCGGTTTGATGATTTGTAGTGACTCATGGTTTCACTAGAAGTGCTTATGATAGTTGTGTTTATCATAGGAGGTGCTCTAGTGGGAATTTTTGTATTTGTTATTGTATGTAGATGATATGTTGATAGCATGCAAGGTGCAAGATAAGATTGAAGCTACAAAGAAGTTACTCATGATGGATTTTGAAATCAAGGAACTGGTAATGCTCAGAAGATTTTAGGATGGAGATTACCACATATAGGAGTTCTAGACAGTTTAAGTTGTCACATACTTCTTACGCAAATAAAGTCTTGAAGCTTTATGGTATGCATGAGTCCAAAGCTGTTAAAACTACTATTGGGGCTCATTTCAAGTTGTCCATGGAAGACGGTCCTTGTACTAAAGATGTAACCTTTTGTGTTTTTGTTAAATTAATAGTTAACTTTTTTATGCATTTGTAAGGACCAATTCTGTCATTTATAAAATTATGTGGGCCTTTTATGTTTGATTTCTTGTTAATTTACAAGTTAATAAATTGTTATACTTAATAATAATAATAATAATAATAATCATAATAATAAAACTAATAATTGTAATAATACAAGTAATTACAACATTTGCTTATTATGATAAATTTTCATTTAAATCATAATAATAAAAATAAAAAGAATACTAAAAATAGAATAAAAATAATAATAATAATAAATATAAATAATTTATAAAAATTTAAACAATTAATAAGTTATAAAAATAATTAGAGCTTAAAGTTTAATTAAGTGAGGGGGCCTTTCAAATTTGAAAATTTAAATGAAAGTTTTAAACATGAAATAGTAAAATGAAAACCGCAGGGACTAAAGGTGTAATTTCCAAACCCCCCCCACCGGCCGAGCCTCCTGCGAAGCTACGGTGAGCTCCGGCAAGGCCCCAAATCTGTATAACCCGATGAATTACACATCCAAACCATCCCAATCGCTTCGTGAACGTGATTCGAACACCATTATGAACCTTAAACGCGTTTAAACAATGGTTATGAACTCGTATGAACCGAGAAACCTTCGTCTTTAATCATAGATTCGTTCGAACATTAAATACTAATAATAATCCAATTAATTGAACCTAAACGATCGTCTATCTATCTTTAATCGATTACCATATTAATTTCACCTGACAAACACAATTTCAACACAATCGTTTCTCATCTTCATCGCTACCTACAACCGTTGTGTTCATCAACATCCGATCGATCATAGGTGAAACTGATAAAGGCTTTTCATCATTGAAACTACTAGAAGTTTCCTATGCAACGAATGTGATTATCAACATCATTTGAACATCAATCAAACTCTACGTTGGGTCGCAACCTGTTCATTGATTGTTCTTGTACTCTACACTTCAATTCGGGTAATTAAAAACATGATTATACTCAAATTTACATGGGGAATCAAAGCCCCATGTTTATTTCAGCAATCGATCTTGGTTTGATGTTCAATTTAATTTAAATTCATGTTATGGTTCATATGGTTTGGGGATTTTTTGTAACTGTATTTTTAAGATTTATAGCCCATCACTTACCAAGGCTTCGGCCCTTGGTTTACTGGTCACATGCACTCTTCACAACCAAGAGGTCCCGGGTTCGACCCGGGCAACCTCTATTATTTTTAGAGCTTTCTAGCCTTTAAAAAATTACAATTTTGTAAACTTTATTTATTTTTAAAGTCACTTAATAAAATTTTGTATATTTATTTTTTTAAATACTTTAATATTTTTATAAAACAAGGTTATATTTAGTTTATTTTTATAAAAATAGACTTTAAATAATAGTTTAAATAATTAAATTATTATTTAGCCGATATGTTATCTTTAATTATAGATTAATCATGATAATTATAAAAGTTATTTATATTTTACAATTAAATTTCAAAAATAATTATAAAGGATTTAATTCCTTTTAATTTCGCATATCATTATAAAGGATTATTAAGATTTCTTCTATTGGATTAAAATGTATATGTATGATTTCAATAGCTAGCCTTATTTATTTATAAAAACCCCCAAATTCTTATCGAAACCCTAGTTCACGTTTAATCGTTAACTTAATATTAAACTTAATCTTGTAATATATACGTTTAGGTATCTTGTAAAGGAATTTGTTAGAGCATCGTTTATTTCTTATTATCATCTTATATATATATATATATATATATATAATATATATATATATATATATATATATATATATATATATATATATATATATATATATATACGTAATGTGAGTTTTCATTCCCCTCTTTTATTATTTCACACCTTTTTGAGGTGAAACATGTTAACTTATAAACCTACACTTGTAAATATTTTGATACTTATAAACGCACATGCAATTAATCTTTACTTTTGTCATGGTTATTTGTATTATTGTGAGTTTTATATGATAGACATTATATGTTGACAATCATTAACTATTGCTAGCATGACGACGTCATAGATCTATGAGACTGACAAACCTATTTGGTGCTAAAGCCGAGCTTATTGCCAGCTCCTGATGACGTATTCTTGTTCATCATGGGAACCAAGTACACTTAACTAATCGTTATACTTGTAAATGTTATTCTTGGTCAAAATTTGATTGTACCTATATGTTATCTATAAATTTGCTTTATTCGTAACCATTGACATAAATTGCTACTTGTAAACTTTTATATATATATATATATATATAATATATATATATATATATATATATAATATATATATATATATATATATATATATGTATGATTAACCCATAGAAATTCACCAACTTTTAAAGTTGACCCTTTATTTTTAACATGTTTCAGGAAATGCACAAGGTTGATGATGCATGCTTACACCTAGGATTTGAACATAGAAAAAAATAAAATATCTTGAAACTTGAATATTGAACTTTGTTTACTTTATTTCATTGAGACATTTGGTTGTAATGTAATTTAAACTTATGATAATCATATTTATATTTAATGGTAGCGTTATGTGGCTGTGAACAATCTTAACCCTCACATCTCGATGTTTTCGCCATTAAGGTTAGGCTATGACAAAAGATGAGTTAACATATATGGAGAAGGTTTCATATGCTAATGTAGCGAGAAGTCTTATGTATCTAATGGTATGCACAAGGTCTGATTTGGCCTATGCTATGAGCTTGGTTAGTAGGATTATTTCATCACTTGGGAAAGTTCATTGGGATGTTGCTAAATGGATTCTGAGATATATTCAATATACAAAAGATTAGGGATTGGTCTTTGGTCTGAAGAAAGGTGAAGGTCAAGATAGATTTGAATGTTTTGTTTATTCTGACTTTGCAAAAGATCTTGACAAGGGAAGATCCATCACTAGTTATATGTTCAGATTGATGGGTAATGTGGTAAGCTGTAAGCTCAATTGCAGCATGTGGTTGCATTGTCTATTATTGAAGCCGAGTATATGGCACTAACCGAAGCTATAAAGGAGTCATTGTGGTTACAAAGACTGGTTGTTGAGTTAGGGATGAGATTGTCTGATACAGTGGTGTTAAGTGACAATCAGGGTGTTGTACAACTTGTTAAGAAAAGTGTCTTTCCTGAAAAGACAAAGCATATTCATGTTAGATTGCATTTTATTCAGGGAAGTGATTATCAATAAAGAAGTTCTAATAAAGCAAGTTGGGACATATGAGAATTTTGCAGATATTTTTACAAAGGTGGTGCCAAGTTTTAAGTTTGAGTTTTGTGTTATAAAGCTTGGTATTGGTTGAATTTATTATTGGTTTTTTCATGATGCATACTCTAAAGGTGAAGATTGTGGAAAGTTAGAGTTAATCATAGAGGTATAATAATGCTTCGGAATAAGAACACTTATGCTTCAGAAGAAGAAGATTTACTCTTCGGAAGAAGAAGGTTTAAGCTTCGAAAGTTTTCTTAACTTCGGAAGGGATGTTTTATCTTTAGAAGATAAGTTTTTTAAACATGAAAGGGGTAAATGGTAAATAGTTGGTTACGGTTGTTAGGACTGATTCGTGTATATAATGATCAATTGTAGGTTAGAATAGGTTGTGACATCCGGTAAATTTCCGTTACCAAACTCCGTTAGTTCCGTTAAGTCTTGCATACACGTGTCATGAACACACACTAGTTGTCGTTTAACTTTGGTGACCTAATAATAATGGATAATGTTAAATTAATGTGAATCTAATTGATTATGTGATTATTGTGTTATGTTTATTTTTTTTTTTTTTTTTTTTTTTTTTTTTTTATTTTTCCTTCGACGAATTTCTTAGAAAATTAATCGCATAACGCGGAAACGTGCCTATTTATTCGTATGTCTTGTGTTTTTATAAAGATAAGATATATAATGTTTTTCATTAGTTTATATCTTTATATTATTAAGTTAAAAACACTTTACAATGAGTTTAAAGCCTAGTTTTTATAAAATACAAATTACAAGGGTTAAAAGGGTAATTATGTAAATTAAAATTAAACAAAACAAATCCCAAACCCTAATCCCCACCCATTCGGCCGCGACTTCTTTCTCCACACCCTCACCATTGCGATTTCGACCTAGAACAAACATCAAAGCATCGATTTGATTCGATTACAAGGCATACAACAAGTAGGAATCATCAATTGCAAGCTATAACACGTTTAAAGGTTACAACTTTTCATGTTTTTGTGGATTTTGGTTAGGGCCGAACCCTAATTCGTGAATGATAGTTCATGGGGTCGAATTTGATGTTGTTTGATGATGTTAGTATGTTAGTTGGATTGATTACATGTTGTTTAACGTTGATTATGCATGAATTCTATGTTTTTAGTGGATTGATCATGAACTTTGATTATGAAGCAAACCCTAGTTCGAAAATGGCATGATTATGCATGATGGATGATTGTTGATGAATGTATGATGATTAGTAGGTTGTATAAATGTTAAGATACATTGATTTTGCAAGAAATTAGTGAATTGAAGTTGATGTTCATAGGTTACTAATAATAGTAACTTTATTTTTATGTAATGATGATCTAGTGATGGATTTATGTTATGGATGTGTTCATGATGATGATTAGATGTTAGATTGTTGTTATGAATGTTAGAAATCTTTGAATGGATGTTGTTGTTCATAGCTTGCCAAAAGTAGAAACTTTATTGTTAGATTATGGTGATTAGGTATTGTTAATCATGTTTAACAATTGTTATGAGCTTGAGATGGTATAATTATGATGAATTCATGAATACATTGAGTGGTTGATGGATTTTGGAATGTGCTTTCCCAAAAGGGAAACTTTATTTATACAAAATATGAAAGATGATAGTTTGAACATGGTTGGGATGTTAGGAGCATGTTAGTATGATCATGGATGAATTCTAAGGTGATGAAACATGTTAAAATAGTTGTAAGGGATGTTTTGGATAATCATGAATGATATTTGGACATTTATGATCATGTATGATTTGGATGTTGATTAGTAGTAGGACATCATGTTTGGATTAGTAATTGATTGTTGTGTATTGTAGAATGCAATGCATATGTTAATGAATATGGTTATGATCATCATACACGCGTGCGAATCTAAGGCCCCTACTTAGTAGGATTGGTAGGGTTTAGGATGTGAAGTCGTGAGTGGCTTCACATGGTGTCACACCCCCGCTAAGAGCGGAAACACGGGGTTGCAACGAGACGGGAATCGTCATAACACATGATAAGCGATAGAGATGCAATAATAATAATGATGACATGCGTGTCATGACGACACCCGACAACAAGGGGACTTGTGTCGTGTTTAGTCAGTATTCACGACAACATAGCCATAAGCATAAACATGATATAAGATAAACATAGGTAATAACATTGTATGCAATTCCCACAACCCGAGAACAAGTTACAAAGTATATATTGTTTGAAACAGTTACAACAATTGTTTTCAAAAAGACAAGTTTGGCCCGAAAATACATCCTAGGGTCTCCACTAAGGCAGCACACCTAGAATCCTCAGCTAGCATGATCACCTGAAAAGATATGCTCAAAATGGTCAACAAAATTGTTGGTGAGCTCGCAGGTTTAAGTAATAAAAAGTGTAAGTGATGCTGTATAAAGTAAATGATATGGAATACCGTGAATACAGTTATATACACAAGTAAAATCACATGACATGAGCTTTGCAACCAAACCTAGCGACGTACACAAAGAAATTGTCGGCATATATTCACCCAAGGCCCGTACCTGGCTATTGTTGGTACTAACTAGTATACCAACACGAGGGTGGGGGTGTCAACCCAGTAGTACTACCATACCTAACCGTCGGTTCCCACACTGGAATTAAATAGTTGCAAAGATAGAACCACACAGCAGACCCAAGCATGTATCAGATAAGTACTTGCAACACAGTATCACGTTGATTCCTTGTATGAAAATTGTATGTATGTTATACATCATAGAAAACGGGCGAGCATACTTTCCCCCATGTTTGTAAATGTTTGTAAAATAGTATAAGCATAAAAGGGGCCACGAAACTCACATGTAAGTGGTAAGTATGAAAGGTCGAGATTTCAACAGTTGAATGCAATGATCGGTCAAACACCTATTGACAGTTATTGTCAAGCGTTAATGACATGTATAAAGCATATAGTAATGCTTGGTCGGTTCGGGTTGTATCGGTTCGGTCGTAGGTGGCACACACACACAAGCGGACACACGTATCAGATCTTATGTAGATCCAAGTACTACGAGTAGTCGTCATTGCTTATGACATCCTTGTAAAGATCTCATTGTTATGAAAGATGACACTTGTTAAGTATTTGTAGTTTCAATGGGTTGTCGGTAATTGTAAAATGTTAGGTTTATTTCAATTGAAATAGTATGTGCATGTTGATAGCGTTGACTTTAATCTTTGGGGTCAAGCAATGACACTTTTACTGATGTTGCCTTATCATCATCAGACGTTCAAGGGAAATTCACACTCAACATCAGTCACACAACAGGACTAGATGCTAGACCCACGTTCCATTCGTACGAATCAACCTTCAATCGTGCGAATTAGCTACTTTCGTGCGATTGAACCTTCATTCGTGCGATTGGACTCAGTCGCACCACACAACACACACATTCGCACGACCCAACCTCCATGCGCACGAATCAACCTCAATCGTGCGAATTAGCTACTTTCGTGCGATTGAACCTTCATTCATGCGATTGGACTCTAGTCGTGCGAAACACGCACAATCGCATACACTCAGTCGGTCACCTGACTCAATCGCACACAATCATTCATACGCATGACTCAATCGTATACACTCATTCGCACGCATGACTCAATCGCATACAAACACCCAGTCGCACGACTCAGTCGCATGACATGCCTAGTCGCACAACTCAGTCGCACGATTGACTTAGACGCATGATTCAGTCGCACGGCTCAATCGCATGACAGACCCAGTCGCCTGAACTGCAGAATCGCGACTGTGGTCGGGCTGAGCAGCCCCCGAGCTGCTCTAACGCGAGTTTTATACCACGAGGACTTCCAGAAACACTCAACAAACATGAAACACAAGTAGAAAGACCTCACACGCACCCACACGACCTCATGTGCTCGGATGAACCCGAGCACCCGAAACCCTAGAAATCACAGCAGTAAAAAGACAAGAAAAGAGACAACCAAGTCGTCTACCTGCTAGAAATGAGTAGATGAAGCTGTAGATGAAGACTAGACGACGAAAACGAGACCACACGGGTAGATTTTGGTGCTAGAATGAAGAAAATGTGTGTGTAGGGAGTGAAGAGGTGAAGAAGATGAAGTGAGTGAGGAATGGCTGGGAATGGGGTTTATATACCCAGCCCAAGTTGCAAAATTACAAGTTTAGTCCCTGCACTTAACCCTCGAGTTTCCCAAATTTGTTTCGGTTGATTACGACCTTAAAATGTTCGTTATATTAAGGTTAAAGTGTTTAATGGCATTTGATAGTCTAAAATGGTTTTATTAATGACAATGGTCGAAATAAAAGAAAAAAATGATATATTTGGTGGTAATGGTGATGAAATTTATAAAAGTTTTATGCTTAACACACGTTCTCGAAAGAAGTACATGCACAAAGGAAAATAAGCAGACATGATTCCTTAAAGCAGGAGTTCATGAAGAAAAGGAAGAATAATTAAAATATTTCTATGTTATTTATGTCGTTCGACGGACCTTGAGGTGACGGATGTCACAGTATCCCCCAGTTGAGAGAATTTCTTCCCGAAATTCAGCTGGAGTTAGGTCCAAGAGTGTCATCCACGAATAGTGTGGGTATTTGAGTTTCATTTGATCTTCTCGTTCCCATGTAAACTCTGGCCCTTGTTTTGAATTACACCTTACGCGAACAATTGGTATTCTGCTGCGCTTCAACTGTTTGACTTTATGATCCATGACCTCAATGGGTTCCTCAATAAAATGAAGCTTTTCGTCAATTTTGATATCGTCAATGGGTATGTGAAGTGATTCGTCAGCCAAACACTCTTGAGGTTCGACACATGGAAAGTATCATGCACACCGTTGAGTTCTTAGGGTAACCTTAATCGGTAAGCCACTGGAGCCATTCTTTCTGTAATCTCGAATGGTCCAACGTATCTCGGGCTAACTTCCCTTTCTTTCCAATCGAACAACTCCTTTCCAAGGAGAGACTTTGAGTAACACTCGGTCCCAACGTTGAATTCTAGAGGCTTTCGACGATTGTCGGCGTAGCTCTTTTGGCAATCTCTAGCGGCTTTCAGTCTATCTTGATTTGGAAGATCTTGTCGGTTGTTTCCTGAATGATCTCTGGGCCTGTTAGCTGACTTTCACCAATCTCGGCCCAACAAACGGGTGATCTACACTTCCTTCCGTACAACGCTTCGAACGGAGCACACCCAATGCTGGTGTGGTAGCTGTTATTGTATGAGAATTCAATCAATGGCAAATGAGTATCCCAACTACCACCAAAGTCGATTACACATGATCTTAGCATGTCTTCTAGCGTTTGTATGGTTCATTCACTTTGGCCATCTGTTTGAGGGTGATAGGCGGTACTCATGTCTAATCGAGTGCCTATTGCTTTCTGTAGTGTTTGCCAAAATCGTGAAGTGAATCGGCCGTCACGGTCGGATATGATTGACACCGGCACTCCGTTTCTTGTCACGACCTCTTTAATGTACAATCTCGCCAACTTGTCCATTTTGTAGTCTTCTCGGATTGGCAAGAAGTGTGCTGATTTCGTCATTCGATCCACTACGACCCATATCGAGTCATGTCGTTGCTCGTTTTAGGGAGTTTGGTAATGAAATCCATGGCTATATTCTCCCATTTCCACTCAGGAATTTCAGGTTGCTATAGTAATCCCGATGGTTTCTGATGTTCAGCTTAACTTTCGAACACGTCAAGCATCTGCTGACGTACGTGGCAATGTCTTTCTTCAGGCCTAGCCACCAGTACAGATCTTTGAGATCGTGGTACATCTTGTCTGCGCCAGGATGAATAGAATATCGTGTCTTATGTGCTTCATCCATGACCAAGGTACGTACACCTCCCCACTTGGGTACCCATATACGGTCCATGAAGTACTGCACACCATCGTCCTTGCACATCAGTTGTTTATCCAACCCTCGGAATTCTTCTCCCACAAGGTTTTCTTCTTTCAACACTTCACTTTGTGCAATTTGGATCTGGGCTTTCAAATTTGTTTGAATGGTCAATCCCAAAGCTCGAGCACGTAGTGGTTTCGCGTTCTTTGCGGCTTAGAGCATCAGCCACTACGTTAGCTTTCCCCAGATGATACCGGATTTCACAATCGTAGTCACTAAGAGCTCTACCCAACGTCGCTGTCGCATATTGAGTTCCTTCTGATCCAGAATATGTTGAAGGCTTTTATGATCTGTGTATACGATGCATTTGGTTCCATACAGGTAATGCCTCCATATCTTAAGTGCGAATACTATAGCGCCCAACTCAAGATCATGAGTCGTGTAGTTCTTCTCGTGCACCTTAAGTTGTCGCGAAGCGTAGGCGATCACCTTATCTTTCTGCATTAGTACACATCCAACCCTTGATACGAAGCATCACAGTACACCACAAAATCATCAGTTCCGTCTGGAAGGGACAATATCGGTGCATTGCACAACTTATCTTTCAGCGTTTGGAACGCCTGTTCTTGCGCATCTCCCCAATCAAACTTCTTGTCTTTCCGAGTCAGCAATGTCAACGGTTGAGCGATCTTTGAAAAGTTCGCAATGAAACGACGATAGTATCCGGCTAATCCTAAGAACTGCCGTATCTCTGAAGGTGTCTGGGGTGTATCCCATTTCTTTACCGCTTCGATCTTGCCGGGATCTACATGAATCCCGTCTTTGTTAACCACATGACCCAAAAACTTCACCTCTCTCAGCCAGAATTCACACTTCGAGAACTTGGCGAAAAGTTTCTCTTCTCTTAACAGTTCCAGTATTGCCCGAAGGTGTTCTTCATGGTCCTCCTTCGATCGAGAGTAGATAAGTATGTCGTCATGAATACGATCACAAACTTATCCAAGTAAGGTTTGCACACCCGATTCATCAAGTCCATGAACACAGCTGGTGCGTTAGTCAATCCAAACGGCATGACCAAGAACTCATAGTGCCCATAACGAGTTCTAAATGCTGTCTTCGGTATGTCCTCCTCGAAAACACTTAGTTGGTGATATCCAGATCGAAGGTCGATCTTGGAAAAATACGAAGCTCCTTGTAACTGATCAAACAGGTCGTCAATCCTGGGGAGAGGATACCGATTCTTCACAGTTAATTTGATCAACTCACGGTAGTCGATGCACATACGGAACGACCCATCCTTCTTCTTGACAAATAACACTGGTGCTCCCCAAGGCGAGTGACTCGGCCGAATAAAACCCTTCTCCAGTAGTTCCTGTAACTGGCTAGATAACTCTTGCATTTCAGACGGTGCCAACCGATACGGTGTCTTTGCTACCGGTGTAGCTCCAGGAACCAACTCAATACGAAATTCCACCTGTCGTGGAGGAGGCAAACCAGACAAGTCATCTGGGAATACATCTGGGTAATCCCGCACTATAGGGATATTTGCCAATTCCTGTTCCTCCTCTTTCTTTTCCACCACATGAGCCAGAAAAGAGTACCACTGTTTTCGTAAACTCTGGCGTGCTTTCATGCAGGAAATAAGCTTTAATTTTCTCCCCGGTCTTTCTCCTTGAACTTTGAGTACTCCCCCGTCTGACATAGGGATTCGCACTACCTTGTCTCGACAGACAATCTCGGCCCCGTGTTTCGACAACCAATCCATTCCCACAATCACATCGAACTTCCTAGCTCAAAGGGTATCAAGTCTATAACGAAGGTGTGGTTCTCTAACATTATCGAGCACTTTCTAATAATTTCATCAGCCTGAACAATCCTACCGTTGGCCATTTCTACAGAGTAGCTAGTTTCTAGCCTACTAGGGCTCAAATCAAGCAATTGCACAAACTCAGAAGATATAAAGCTATTGTCTGCTCCAGTATCAAACAGTATAGATGCAAAGTGATTATTGAGTAAGTGCGTACCCGTGACAACATTTGGGTCCTGACGAGCATCGTTGGCTCCAATGACGAATGCACGTCCCCGAGCTGTATCCCCTGATTGGTCGGGCCTTGATTTCCAGCTATAGCCATCACTTGCTGCTGGTTGTTTCCTTGTTGACCCGGTGCCCGATTCAGCCTGGGGCACACGTTTCAGTAATGATTGAGGCTTCCACACTCATAACAAGCCCTTGCATTCCCGACGGGGTTAACCGCGTTGACCGGTGCAACCATATACGGCGCTGTTCTGCAGTCTCTTGCAAGATGCCCCGGGCGTCTACAGTTCGCGCACACTCGGCACTGTGTTCCTGGGGGATGATGATAATTGCACTTGTCACATTTGGGGTGCGGACCCACATACTCTCGCCTGCCCTGCGTCACTGCCACAAAGTTTCTGGTTGTCTTGGCTCTTTTATCAAACTTCCCGGCACTCGACCGGCTCGTTTCCCCAAAATCCTTTCTCTTTTCTGCTCCTCTACCCAAAACTCCCGTTCTCACCATTTCATCAGTCAAAGCGCCAGCCTTTAGAATCGCGCTCTGAATAGTAGGAGGAGCGGTAGCGGTTACCATTGCCCGGATTTGAGGCGCAAGTCCCCAAATGTACCTCTCTATCCTTTTTGATTCCGGGGTGACTAGATGTGGAACTAACCTTGCTAACTCATGAAAACGGTCGGTGTAAGCTGCGTGCCCAGCCCCCACCATGGCATGATTCCAGAACTCATGCTCAAGTTTTTGCATCTCATTGAGAGGACAGTACTCCTCGGTGATTAGGGCCTTGAACTCATCCCACGACATTTGCATCGCGGATTCTCTTCCCCTAGCCTGAATCTGAGTGTTCCACCACGTCAGTGCCTTGCCCTGTAGTGAAAGTGGCGTACTTAATCCTTTGACTATCGAGGCATTCGCTGATGTTGATCACGGCCTCCATCTTTTCAAGCCATCTGGTCAGAGCTATGGCTCCACCTTTGCCATCAAACTCTCGTGGTTTACAAGCCACAATTCCTTGTACGAACATCCCCGTCTAGCATTCACAACCCCGGTCTCATTCACAATTCCAGTTTCGTTACCGGCTGTACCACCATTTCGGTCTCCTGATTGCTTTCGTTCCCAGTCGGGTTACCGTTATCCTCATTTTCATTGTCATCGCCCCGTGGGGGTGAGAATTCTGAAGAGCATCGCTCACTTGGGCCACGATAGTCGGAATTAGTGCGGCCAGCTGTTGAGCGATCAGGGCTGCCATATCCGCGTTCCCAGTTCCTTGATTGCTACTGGTTGGAGCATCACTTGTTCTTGGGGTTCTTTCCCCCTGCCTTGCCTCTGCCTCTGCCCCTTGGGGCCTCAATTCCGCTACTATTACTGCGAGTAGATCTTCGAGGCGGCATGTTCTATTCATAAAAGAGGTAACATGTAAGCTTTAGTCCCATAAGATACACAAGTATTCCGTTTATCAAGTTCCAATGTTCATGTTCCGGTCGGTCAAGATCACCATGCAGCCTATTTCAAGCATATTCTCGGTATACCGGTGATGTTTATATATAGGGTTCCCCGCAGCGTTCCCACCACACCCACGATGTACCGAGAATGATGCCCGATCCGGTTACATGACATCCGACTTTCCTTTACATCATATCCATAATAATCCATCAGGTCAACTGAGAGTCCAAGCATGTAATCACGTATAGTCAGGTGGAGGTTGCCTATCTCGCATCCTTAAAGGACTCAGACATAGCCTCCTCGGGTCGGTCTCAGTATCCAAGGTTAAGCGCAGTATATGATCTGTGAAGATCTCTTCGGGTCTTAATACCCGAATCTGGTTATGATAACTTAGCGCGCAGAGGGAACAGAAGATCTAATAGGAGCATCCCATAAAAGAGTGAGCACAAGGCTCTCTCATAGGGTGAAAAGATCACGAAATAGATAGATAAAGAACAAGTAATGAGGAACATGTATGAGACACAAAATGCACACAACCCTGGCATGCAATCTACATGAAGGTTCCTAGGTTATAGTCTAGGTCAAGCGTATTGCCTAATTCTCTATAACCAATGGCTCTTATACCAGTCTGTCACACCCCCGCTAAGAGCGGAAATACGGGGGCAACGAGACGGGAATCGTCATAACACATGGTAAGCGATAGAGATGCAATAATAATAATGATGACATGCGTGTCATGACGACACCCGACAACAAGGGGACTTGTGTTGTGTTTAGTCAGTATTCACGACAACATAGCCATAGCATAAACATGATATAAGATAAACATAGGTAATAACATTGTATGCAATTCCCACAACCCGGGAACAAGTTACAAAGTATAATATTGTTTGAAACAGTTACAACAATTGTTTTCAAAAAGACAAGTTTGGCCCGAAAATGCATCCTAGGGTCTCCACTAAGGCAGCACACCTAGAATCCTCAGCTAGCATGATCACCTGAAAAGATATGCTCAAAATGGTCAACAAAATTGTTGGTGAGCTCGCAGGTTTAAGTAATAAAAAGTGTAAGTGATGCTGTATAAAGTAAATGATATGGAATACCGTGAATACAGTTATATACACAAGTAAAATCACATGACATGAGCTTTGCAACCAAACCTAGCGACGTACACAAAGAAATTGTCGGCATATATTCACCCAAGGCCCGTACCTGGATATTGTTGGTACTAACTAGTATACCAACACGAGGGTGGGGGTGTCAACCCAGTAGTACTACCAATACCTAACCGTCGGTTCCCACACTGGAATTAAATAGTTGCAAAGATAGAACCACACAGCAGACCCAAGCATGTATCAGATAAGTACTTGCAACACAGTATCACGTTGATTCCTTGTATGAAAATTGTATGCATGTTATACAGCATAGAAAACGGGCGAGCATACTTTTCCCCCATGTTTGTAAATGTTTGTAAAATAGTATAAGCATAAAAAGGGGCCACGAAACTCACATGTTAAGTGGTAAGTATGAAAGGTCGAAATTTCCAACAGTTGAATGCAATGATCGGTCAAACACCTATTGACAGTTATTGTCAAGCGTTAATGACATGTATAAAGCGTATAGTAATGCTTGGTCGGTTCGGTCGTAGGTGGCACACACACACAAGCGGACACACGTATCGGATCTTATGTAGATCCAAGTACTACGAGTAGTCGTCATTGCTTATGACATCCTTGTAAAGATCTCATTGTTATGAAAGATGACACTTGTTAAGTATTTGTAGTTTCAAATGGGTTGTCAGTAATTGTAAAATGTTAGGTTTATTTCAATTGAAATAGTATGTGCATGTTGATAGCGTTGACTTTAATCTTTGGGGTCAAGCAATGACACTTTTACTGATGTTGCCTTATCATCATCAGACGTTCAAGGGAAATTCACACTCAACATCAGTCACACAACAGGACTAGACGCTCGACCCACATTCCATTCGTACGAATCAACCTTCAATCGTGCGAATTAGCTACTTTCGTGCGATCGAACCTTCATTCGTGCGATTGGACTCAGTCGCACCACACAACACACACATTCGCACGACCCAACCTCCATGCGCACGAATCAACCCTCAATCATGCGAATTAGCTACTTTCGTGCGATTGAACCTTCATTCGTGCGATTGGACTCTAGTCGTGCGAAACACGCACAGTCGCATACACTCAGTCGGTCACCTGACTCAATCGCACACAATCATTCATACGCATGACTCAATCGTATACACTCATTCGCACGCATGACTCAATCGCATACAAACACCCAGTCGCACGACTCAGTCGCACGACATGCCTAGTCGCACAACTCAGTCGCACGATTGACTTAGACACATGATTTAGTCGCACGACTCACTCAGTCGCACGACTCAATCGCATGACAGACCAAGTCGCCTGAACTGCAGAATCGCGACTGTGGTCGGGCTGAGCAGCCCCCGAGCTACTCTAACGCGAGTTTTATACCACGAGGACTTCCAGAAACCCTCAACAAACATACACAAACATGAAACACAAGCAGAAAGACCTCACACGCACCCACACGACCTCATGTGCTCGGATGAACCCGAGCACCCGAAACCCTAGAAATCACAGCAGTAAAAAGACAAGAAAGGAGACAACCAAAGTCGTCTACCTGCTAGAAATGAGTAGATGAAGCTGTAGATGAAGACTAGACGACGAAAACGAGACCACACGGGTAGATTTTGGTGCTAGAATGAAGAAAATGTGTGTGTAGGGAGTGAAGAGGTGAAGAAGATGAAGTGAGTGAGGAATGGCTGGGAATGAGGTTTATATACCCAGCCCAAGTTTGCAAAATTACAAGTTTAGTCCCTGCACTTACCCTCGAGTTTCTCAAAATTTGTTTCGGTTGATTACGACCTTAAAATGTTCGTTATATTAAGGTTAAAAGCGTGTTTAATGGCATTTGATAGTCTAAAATGGTTTTATTAATGACAATGGTCGAAATAAAAAAAATGATATATTTGGTGGTAATGGTGATGAAATTTATAAAAGTTTTATGCTTAACACACGTTCTCGAAGGAAGTACAGGCACAAAGGAAAATAAGCAGACATGATTCCTTAAAGCAGGAGTTCATGAAGAAAAGGAAGAATAATTAAAATATTTCTATGTTATTTATGTCATTCGACGGACCTTGAGGTGACGGATGTCACACATGGCATGTGGTGAGTGGTTTGATCTTTGTGTGACATGTTAGTTGTGTTAAATAGTGGATATGTAATGTTCTGATTCGCAGAATTGTAGGTACTTGTTGTATGAGATCTAAGTGATACAAATGGTTAATATAGGATACATATTTCTATTTGAATGAACTATGTATGTATTGTGTATGATTACTTGAATGGTTTACAACACAAAAAGTCACCACGGGTCCAACGGGGTGATCGATGTCAAAGTACAATCAAATAAGATGTTAAAATGTGTGTGTTCTATTCACCTAAACTAGTTAGGGTAATAGGTTTCAACCTCGTGGATTAGTGGTCAGTGTATTGTAATTGTTATAATAACAATTAACGAAATTATCAAATTACTTAAACTATTGCCTCTTGGCTGTAAAAATGAATCTTGGAATGATTAAGAACTTAATTAAGAAACAAATTGTAATAATGAAAATTGATTAGAAGATTATTATGAAAAAGGGTAATCCACCCCGGGATTCAGGTTCGGTTTGGGAATCGCTTAGTTCAACTTGGTGGAAAATCCTTAACGGGGATTCTATATGTGTAATGATTAAGTGGCAGAGATAACCAAGACTAACGGGTCTTAGTACACCATGTCAATTGAATTAATAACCAAAACCTTGCAATCACACAACTTGCGCTTAATTATATGAAATTCAAATCAAGATTAACTAAAACAATTGTTTAAACAATCAAGACACAAGTTAAACTCAATAAAGAACTTAACAGGTTCTAAAGTTTAATCCCAACACAATTTGAACATAAACGAAAACCTAAAAACAGAAACCTATCACCCGAGGTAGATCACGAAACGTTTAGCCTTGCATCTTCATGAATTCGGCAACAAGATCGGATTGGAACATGATTTGATGGATTCGAATGAGTTGGAGAAATAGAATTGACCTCAAGAATCGTCCAAGTTCGTCCCCTCTTGCTCCCAATGCGAATTAGGGTTTTTAAAAATTATTAATCCCCTTTAAATATGGTCAAAACCCGGGAAAATTAGTCAACCTTCTTCACACGACGTAAGTTACGTCCAATAGGACGTAACTTAGGTCCTCTTCTGAATTGTACGTCCTATCCTTCTGTCCTACGTCCTCATTGACTTCCTTGTGATACCGACGTAAGCTACGTCCAAGAGGACGTAACTTACGTCCTCTCTTGGACATCTCTTCTTTTTTCTCCTTTCTTTCGTATTCTGCACCTGCAATTCAC
Source organism: Flaveria trinervia (assembly GCA_025506515.1). Classification (NCBI taxonomy): domain Eukaryota; kingdom Viridiplantae; phylum Streptophyta; class Magnoliopsida; order Asterales; family Asteraceae; genus Flaveria; species Flaveria trinervia. The sequence goes on along the minus strand of CM046457.1, from coordinate 1,320,294 downwards.
AATCGTCCACCGTAATCACATTCTATGATAATTATATAGCAAAATCATGTATTTAGCTACTTAAAACACATACATGTCATGAATGCATCACATCCACACACTTATCATTTGCTTGCCCCCAAGCAAACTCACTTATGACATTACACTATCATTAAACAAATACGATCCAGCCATGTGTTCACCTTCTGTTAACTAAGGTCCCAAGTCATATCCACTTACAATTCATTCATGAAGTTATAGCTTTGTAAGTACATATATTGCTCGTTTGAAATATGATCTATCTAATCAACCCGAACAAGCTTTCTAGTCTTCCTTATGCATGTAATCACACCTCTCACAAGTTTCACTCCTCTCGGTTTAGTATCTGGTCTAGCAAAATGCGTGCTAGTATATCAGTGTAGTACTCTCAACCAAGAACAATTCATGATTACCATAAGCTTGCATAATGATCGTGACTCCTTCATATAACAGAAACCATGCACACATCAAAAGGGCTTTGAAAGGTTGTAATGTAAGGCTTAGGGTTTAGGTATGGATAAAGAATTTGGAGTGGCTAAAGGTGATGAAACCCAAATAAGAATGGTGAACATACTAAACAATAAATCACCACTACACAGTGAATTTGGGTAAGCTTGACCCATATTCAACATTATTATCACTGAACATGACCTTGATCTTGTGGTCATTTTGACCCCTTATTTCTTTTCTTTTTTTTCATTTTATATTGATTATATCTGAACACTTTACTGCTTCTAACAATATTATATCTAAAATTCAAGCAATACTTATCAGATTTCACACATGGGCTTAACAAGTAAAAAGGTTTGAAAAGGCTAATGGGCTGATTCGGGTTTAACAAAGGAAGAGGTTGGGGCTCAAAGTGGAAACTAGGGGCTCATTTTAGGGTAGGATAATACAACTGAAAAAAAAGGCTAATAAAACAAAGGTTCATCCTAGTGCCTTAATCATCTATGTGCAACAGTTTGGTTCATGATCTTGAAACGTCTCACTTATGCAAGTTCTAGAATAATGTAATTGTTCTGGTAAACACACATGAAAGGAAAATGAGAAGATAACCTGTTGTTCTAAACTCATGCATAGGCTCAATCCTCACAAAAACGATGGTAGATAGGTTAAGGATGTGACAGCATGCATAAAGAGTTCACTATCTAGCTAGTCCGCCTAGTTAGCATTCCAATCAATTTTCAACATTACTCCTTTTGTAGTAAGATGACTATGACTAAGGACCCTTGCTTGTTCATAGGTTAACATGCTTTCACGATTTACATTGAGAAATTTAAGCTTTCATGTATCAATGAGTCACTTAGGGGCATTTTAATGTTAACTCTTTCCCCCATCCCCACACTTAGACCTTACATTGTCCTCAATGTATATTTTAGAAATTATAGGGTGAAACAAGGATATCATCCACATTCCATCCTTTTCCAAAATGGAATTACAAGGCTGATTTTCCACACATGCGCCATGACCACCATACAGGATCCTAATTAAACACATTCCCCTAACATCACACTTAACACACCACCAAATACAAAAGAACAAATAATTGTTCCTACTTAATCATACCATCTACTAATTAAAACATAACAAATAGTTCAACATAATTATTCAATGGGAAAAAGCACGTGGACCTGATCGTAGGATCAGCGAGTGCATCAGTAACCACCAGATGGTGGTCCTGGGTATGGCTGTCCAAAGATGCTCTCGAAGAATCCTTTTCTGACCTCTCCCATGTCGAATACATCTGCCTGAGTTGAGCTTGATCCACTTGTTCCCTCAGTCGGTGGTGTAGTAGTTGGCAACCACACAGATGGTGTGGATTGCGGATAAAATGGAGCCTGCTGCGTCTGACTAAAGGGCATGAGATCCGGGGATTGCCAGTCTGTAGTAGGAGGTGTCACTGTACATGGTAATCCGTGCATATAGTCTTCTCGGTGGCGAACTTCTTCATTGTACATGTAATCCTGATTCCGGTAGAACTCTTGAGAATACATCATATGCTGCATGTACATCCTGTTTCTTTCTATTTCCTCTGTTTGTCGATCAAACATCCTCTGGTCTGGCTCCGCCCACCTTGTAAACCCCACAGGATGAGCTTGTGCCACTGCAATTCTAATCCTCTGTTGATAAGGATTATCATCCTCTTCCACTTCTTCTCTAACTGGAGTCTGTCTATGCTTCCCTTCTTCCTGTAAGGTGTCACCCTCTCGCATACCTGATATCCCATCTATCACCTCAAGATATCTCCCACTTTTCCTATCAACTAACTTATGCATGTCACCATCTCGCTCATAAGACCATCCCATTGGCAAATTGCTTATCTTGAAGGGCACATGTATTACCTTTTTGGTAGCTCGACTGGTAGAACATTTTGCTTTTTAAAGAACTTAGCCAACAACCGACAATGTGGAATAGATTTTCTGTCAGACTTCTCTCGCGATTCCCAAATACCCCAAAGGATTAAATGTCGTGCTGATAGGGCCGATTTTCCCATGACTAGTGCATGGAGGACCATTACTTCATACACCGCACTTTAGCCTTATATCCTAACCGAGGTAACACATTTTGATTTAGAAAGATCAACAACAACTTAGGAAGTGGTTTCAGATTTGCCCGATTAAGCGACCATCTTGCAAAGTTTATCCCTTCAGGAACATCAAACATTTCATGGATCATGTTTCTTCACACTTCTTCTTTAGCTACTTTGCACGCTAGCATTGCATCAGAAGGATATGTATACGGTGTCCCATCGGCTGTTCCTGTGTCAAAGTTTGCAATCCGATTTAAGTTAAAGAATGACAAGCTTACTGTTTTTCCATTTACCTTCCCAATGAGTTGGGTGGTAGATGGCGGGGAATGTCCGGGCTCCTTCCTCAATGTTGACATCCATTCCAAGATAGCATTTACATAGATGTCTTCAACCCCATCATTGTTAAAGCTTGAGTGTTGTTCCAACCAATCGTGTGAAACATTCAACCACTCCAAAGCGTTCGAAGTCAGATCGATAAATCTGTCGCTCACAGATCATGAGTTTATCGGTTGATACTTGACTCTTTTTCATCTTCTTTAGATACATCTCTGCTTGAACACCTTCCCCCTTGAACGATGAAAGACGTCGATTCTTCCGCCAGATAGGAAGGCGTCATCTTCGTACTCTTCTTCGTCTGGGTCTACTTCTTCCATCGCCTCAGTGTCGGATTCTCACTCAGACCTATATCCTCCATTGCTATATCCTCCTTTTCAGATTCATCATTTAAGATTGTTCTTGCTTTCTTTGATCGGGATGAGGATGCAACTTTTTTCCCTTTCTCCTTCCTGCTGCAACTTTGGTTCGCACCATTGATCCTTCGTGTTTTAGAGTGTGTAGGAAGATAAAGGTGAGAACTTGACTCAATTCCTCTAACACTATCACAATGCTTCATAACTTTGTGTACACAAAACGCACAAACCGTATCAAATCGCAAAACATTACTCCATGGGTTTTGTAGCTCTCGAAAAACTAAACAAAACCCCTATAAACTTGCTTGATTCGGTGAAATATGGAAGAAGAATTGCTCAATTTTGAAATTAGGGTTTTGGTGGGTGTGGGTGGAGATGATGAAGAATGGTAAGAGAATGGGAGGAGAGAGGTTAGTTTTGGGAAATATAAGTGAGAAAATTCGGAATAATTAGGTGGTTGGGGAGGTTACATGACTTGTATGATCAAAACACCCGTTTAAAATCGCCCATCTCCACACGACGTAAGCTACGTATTCTAACGTCTGTTGTGGACGTAAGTCAGTTGGCCGGGACGTAAGTGAGCATAAGGACGTAAGCTTACGTCCATATGGACGTAAGTTACGTCATTTCCACAAAAAATTATTTTTAATTAATTACATATATTTATATATATATATATATATATATATATATATATTATATATATATATATTTTATAACCTGTTTTCACGCACCTCGCACCCCCTTTTTTTTGAAGATGTAAAGTCGCCCTCGACTTTATAATGAATTTAAGTGTACCGTTCGGGCGTGAAAACACGTTAAGCCATAAGCACACGATACGTAAAAGATACAATACGAATGCAAAATACTAAATTAAATACGAGCCTTCGGGTTGCCTCCCGGAAGCGCTAAGTTTTGTAAGTCTTCAGCCGGACTTCTCGAATTCCTTACGCATTTGGCTCAAAGATCGATGAAGTTAATACTAACTTCACCGATTCCTCCAAAACTGGATTTAAATCTGTATCTTCCAGATATGGTTTTAGACGATGGCCATTCACGACTTGTCGTAAATGATCATCGAAGTCTTCAATCTCGATCTCACCATAATTCCCAATGCGCTTAATGACATACGGTCCAGTCCATTTACTTTTAAGCTTACCTGGAAAGAATTTCAACCGTGAGTTAAATAGGCAAACTTTCTGTCTTACCTCAAATAGCATGCTCTTCAGTTTGGCATCATGAACTCTTTTCATTCGTGCCTTGTAAGCACGAGCCGTCTCATACGCTTCATCCCGTAATTCTTCCAATTCGGCCAAGCTCAGTTTCCGTTGTTTACCTGCAACATCATAATTAACATTAACTTCTTTCACTGCCCATAATGCGCGATGAACCAACTCCACGGGGAGATGACACCCCTTTCCATAAACCAAGCGGTACGAAGTGGTACCAATAGGCGTTTTATATGCAGTTCGATACGCCCATAATGCATTATCGAGTTTCGCAGACCAATCCTTACGGTCGGTTCGTACCGTTTTTTGTAAAGTTTCTTTAATTTGCCTATTTGATACCTCAACTTGTCCACTTGTTTGTGGATGATACGGTGTCGCAATTCGATGGTCTACACCATATTGTTTAAGAAGCTTGTGAAAATTGAAAATTTTAAAATGTGATCCCCCATCACTTATGATCACACGAGGCACACCAAATCTTGAGAAGATGTTACTTTGAACAAAGTTACAGACAACACGATGGTCATTTGTTTTAGTGGCTATTGCTTCTACCCATTTAGACAGATATTCGACTGCCACTAAAATGTATAGGTTACCCAATGAATTTGGAGATGGGCCCATGAAGTCAATTCCCCAGACATCAAAGATGTCGACCACTAGAATTGGCTGCATGGGCATCTCATTTCTCTTTGAAATACTACCCATCTTTTGACAATTTATAATTTTTAGCAAACTCATAGGCATCCCGAAAGATCGTTGGCCAAAATAATCCAGTAGATAACACTTTATGGCCTGTTTTCTGGCCACTAAAGTGACCTCCACATGCAGATGAGTGCACAAGACCCAACACGTCTTTGATTTCAGAATCCGGGATACATCGCCTGATAACCTGATCAGGTCCCACCTTGAAAAGATCTGGATCATCCCAAATATATTGCTTAACCTGCGCCATAAACGTTTGTCGTTTCCATTTTTGCCAATGTTCTGGAATAGCACCTGCAGCATAATAATTAACAATGTCAGCAAACCAAGGTAGTTACAGAAATAGCAAATAAATGTTCATCTGGAAATGTCTCATTAATCTCCAAGGTGTTCTCCATGTTAGTGCTGACAATCCGGGATAAGTGATCAACAACCATGTTCTCACTACCCTTTTTGTCCCGAATCTCTAGGTCAAACTCTTGCAGCAATAAAATCCATCTGATCAACCTTGGTTTTGCATCTTTCTTCTCCATTAAATAACGCACCGCACTATGATCCGAGTAAATAATGACTTTACTTCCCCAGATATAAGACCTGAACTTATCAAGAGCATAGACAACTGCAAGTAATTCTTTTTCAATAGTAGTATAATTCAATTGAGCACTATCCAAAGTTTTACTCGCATAATAAATTGCCACCGGTTTCTTATCTACCCGTTGCCCCAAAACAGCCCCAATTGCAAAGTCACTAGCATCACACATTATTTCAAAAGGCAGCTCCCAGTCTGGTGCTTGCAAAATTGGAGCTTCAACCAATTTCTGTTTTAACGTGGTAAATGCTTTAAGACACTCTTCATCAAACACAAATGACATTTCTTTCAAAAGCAAATTACAAAGTGGTTTTATAATTATACTAAACCATTTTATAAATCGCCTGTAAAAACCAACGTGTCCTAAGAATGATCTAATGCCCTTGACATTTGTGGGTGGAGGTAATGTTGAAATAACTTTAATTTTAGCATGATCAACCTCAATCCCACGTTGTGACACCACATGACCCAACACAATCCCTTCTTTCACCATAAAGTGGCTTTTCTCCCAGCTTAAAACCAGATTTGTTTCAACACATCTTTTTAAAACTTTAGTTAATTGAATTAAACAACTTCAAAAGATGGACCAAAAATTGAAAAATCATCCATAAAGATTTCCAAAGACTCCCCAATCATATCTGAAAAGATACTCATCATGCACCTTTGAAAGGTGGCTGGGGCATTACAAAGTCCAAATGGCATTCGCCTAAATGCGAACGTACCATATGGACAAGTAAAGGTCGTCTTTTGTTGATCATCAGGATGGATTGCAATCTGATTATAACCTGAATACCCATCTAAAAAACAATAAAACTTCTAACCTGATAATTTCTCAATAATTGGTCAATGAAAGGAAGTGGAAAATGGTCTTTAGAGGTAGCAGCATTCAACTTCCTGTAATCAATACACACTCGCCACCCGGTAACAGGTCAGGTGGCTACATGTTCACCATCCTCACCTCTCACAATCTGAATGCCTGATTTCTTAGGCACTTTGTGTGGGACTTACCCATGTGCTATCAGAGATTGGGTATACAATTCCAGCATCCAACCATTTGAGAACTTCTTTCTTCACCACTTCTCGCATGTTGGGATTGAGTCTTCTTTGGGTGTCTCTCGCTGGTTTTGCCTCTGCATCAGTGATGATCTTGTGCATTACAATAGATGGACTTATACCCTTGAGATCCGCGATTGTCCATCCAATAGCGGCTTTATGCTCTTTCAAGACCTTTAGTAATAACGCTTCTTGATCTTCTTCCAAATCTGCTGCAATGATGACTGGAAGTGTTTGATTTCCCCCAAAAATACATACTTTAAGTGACTCAGGAGCTCTTTTAGTTCCACCTTGGTGGAATCACCAATGATGGTTTCAACTGAGAATCAATGTGATCCGGTAAAGGTTCCACCTGATGTGTCCATAGTGGTCTTCCTTCATGCACAACTAGTACTTCAAGTTTCTTTTCTTCTTCACTCAAATCATATGCATGCTCAACATCCAATCTGTCAAAAAAAAAATACACGGCTCCTCGATGTTTTCCTTATTGTCATAAGGCTTACACCTGTCCATAATGTCCGCCATAAAAATTCATTATCGACAGAGGAGTTAGTTACTTTATCATACACATTAACACTTAATTTACGATTACCAAAAGTCATGTTAACGGTTCCGTCTCGACAATTGATTTGTGCATTAGCGGTTGCTAAAAATGGTCTACCAAGTATGACATTAGATGTTTGGTTTTGTCAATTGAGGCATAATCAAGAACTAAGAAATCAACTGGATAGTAAAAATCATCCACCTTAACAATGACATTTGTTACTATTCCACGAGGAAGTTTTAACGTGAGATCGGCCATACAACTATGGTATTGGCTTTCTGTAAAGGACCAAAATCATATTGATCGTATAAACTCCCGGTAGAATACTAACACTAGCTCCAAGATCGAGAGTAACGCCGTGCAACTTTAAATTCACCAACTTGAATCGAAATGATGGGCGCTCCTGGGTCTCTAAGCTTAGGTGGAAGATCACCTGATAAGATAGCACTCACATTGACCGGAACATCAAGCTTCTTAGGAAACTTGTGGGTTCGTTTTTGAGTACACATATCTCTCAGATATTTGGCATAAGTAGGAACTTGTTTTATTGCATCCAAAAGAGGTAAATTAACTTTTCCTTGTTTTAAAACCTCCCACATTTCTTCTTGTTGTGGGCCTTTTTTTTTTATGTTTTCTTTGGTTCATTTAACGCTGAAGGATAATGAATAGTGTTATCCTCCATTACCTTATTCTTACCGTTTTGTTCATTATCTTTTAAAACTGGTTTACTTATCTCTTGAAAAGTTTCCTTTTTGGTGATTTTGATAAAACAGGTTCCTGTTCATTTTCACTATCACTATCAACCTCCTCCACTACCCCCTCTACGAATGGTGGTGGAGGGACAACTTTGTTATCATAAATTTTACCACTACGAAGAGTACTTACCTGGTTGATTTGCACATTCCTGACAGTTTTAGTGGTAGCTCCTTGATGTTGAGGATTGATGGTGGTATCACTTGGTAACTTTCCGGGGTTTCGCTTAATTTGAGCCACGTCTTCAGCTAATTGGCCCACTTGCTTGTTTAGAGCTTCATAAGCTTTATCTCTGATTTCGTTCTCCTCTTATTCTCTTGCATATTCTCTTTCACCATGTTCATTAAAGCATCTAACTTTGCATTTGTAAAGTCTTCACTACCACTTTGTCCCGATGGAGGATTTCCTTGATAACTTCGTGATGAGCTCCCTTGTTGACCTCCATGACTGTAGTTCCTTGATTGTTTCCTTGAGGATATGAAGTTCTTTGATACCCACTTGGGTTGTAATTCCCTTGTGTTTGATTTTGATAAGTTTGACCGCCTTGATTATTGCCTTGAAAATTAGGGTTCATCTGATTTGAAGCATTACCATATTTGAAATTAGGATGATTTCTCAATCCAGGATGATAAGTATTGGAACTCATATCGAATTGCTTCCTGTCTCCATAAATTTGATTGACTTCCTCACTCCTTCCCATTACCAAAGGACAAGATTCACCATTATGACCTATCTCACCACAGTCTTCACATACATCATAGCCCACATTTGCAACTCCTTCATGCCTGTTCTTCCTAGCTTGGCTAATTGTTTCTCCAAAGATGCAATTTCTCTTTGGTCTCATAATCAATTGTGGTTGATCTTGTTGAATTTGATTTGGATCGCCTACTAGCAGAGGCTTGTGCTTTGGAGTTCCTACACATCCTCTCTAAAAATTCCCAATCGGCGTCCTCATGATTAGAAAGGAATGTGCCATTGCTTGTAGAATATAAATACTTCCTCTCTTCATTGGTCAATCCATCTGAAAAAGCCTTAATCAACTCCCAACGTGCAATTCCATGATGTGGGCACATACGGATCTGTTCCTAAACCTTGTGAATGCTTCATGAAACTGTTCTCCTGCTTGTTGTTGAAAGGATCGAATAGCATCTCTTGCGTCACTGGTTTACCCATAGAATAATATTCATCCAAAAGGTTTGTTGCATTTCTTGCCATGTGTGGATACTGTTGTCGGGTAAAGTAAGAAACCATTGCTTAGCTCTATCCTTCAAGGTGAATTTAAACAATCGTAGCCTCACTTCATCTTGTGTGAAGTGATTTCCACCAATGGTGCTACATATGGCATTAAATTCAGCAAGATGCACATATGGTTCTTCTGTTGCAGTGCCTCTAAATGCAGGAAGAATGGTGAGATAATGAGGGCGTACATCAAAAGCTCTTCCTCTACGATTTGTAGGTGCAATAGGATTTGGATTTTCAGAAATAGCAGGTCTGAAATGGCTATCCACACCTCGTACTTGAGCTCTTTGAGGTCTTCTTGGTTGATTGGCATATTGTTAACCCTACCTGTTGATTGATAGGTGGTGCATTCCATCCATGTTGATCATTCCCCCAATTGTTATTTCCATTCTGTCCATTACCACCAGCAAAATTCCATCCCAAGCATCATAATTTGCATCACTATGAGGTTCTTCATTGTTATTCCACTCATCTTCATAATCTTCATCACCCGTATGGACACTATGCATACTCACATGATCAAAGTCATTCCTTGATTGAGGTTATGTTGATTCATATTGTTGTTGGGTGGTGGTTGATTCAAGTTATTGTTGCGGTTGTTATTCGGTGGTGGGGGTGGATTTGGGTTTTGATTATTAGGAGGGGGGTTTGGATTTTGAGGTGGTTGATTATTTGGGTTTTCCATTTGGGTTGAATCAAATGAACTGTCAGTTACTTGATCAATGGCTTGTGAAATTGATGTAACCGGTAACCCTGATCGATGTAGAACACGATTGTACCTCGCTGATTTCTCTATCTCTGGATCGAACACTAATGGTGATTTCCTCCCCGAATAACGAGTATGCATGCAATCTGTCACCTACACACTGAAAAACACCAAGCGTAACAAGGAAATAAAGAATTAAAGCAAAACAAATAACAAAAACTAAAAACAAATCAAATAACAAAACACCAAGCGCACCGATTCCCTGGCAACGGCGCCAAAATTTGATCGATGTCGAAGTACCAATAAAATAAGATGTTAAAATGTGTGTTCCTATTCACCTAAACTAGTTAGGGTAAGTAGGGTTGTCGAACCTTGTGGAATTAATGGTCAGTGTATTGTGAATTGATTTATAATAAACAATTAACGAAATTATCAAATTACTTAAACTATTGCCTCTTGGCTGTAAAAATTGAATCTTGGAATGATTAAGAACTTAATTAAGAAACAAATTGTAATTAATGAAAATTGATTAGAAGATTATTATGAAAAAGGGTAATCCACCCCGGGATTCAGGTTCGGTTCTGGGAATCGCTTAGTTTAACTTGGTGGAAAATCCTTAACGGGGATTCTATATGTGTAATGATTAGTGGCAGAGATAACCAAGACTTAACGGGTCTTAGTACACCATGTCAATTGAATTAATAACCAAAACCTTGCAATCACACAACTTGCGCTTAATGATATGAAATTCAAATCAAGATTAACTAAAACAATTGTTTAAACAATCAAGACACAAGTTAAACTCAATAAAGAACTTAACAGGTTCTAAAGTTTAATCCCAACACAATTTGAACATAAACGAAAACCTAAAAACAGAAACCTATCACCCGAGGTAGATCACGAAACGTTTAGCCTTGCATCTTCATGAATTCGGCAACAAGATCGGATTGGAACATGATTTGATGGATTCGAATGAGTTGGAGAAGTAGAATTGACCTCAAGAATCGTCCAAGTTCGTCCCCTCTTGCTCCCAATGCGAATTAGGGTTTTTAAAAATTATTAATCCCCTTTAAATATGGTCAAAACCCGGGAAAATTAGTCAACCTTCTTAACACGGTAAATTACGTCCAATAGGACGTAACTTAGGTCCTCTTCTGAATGTACGTCTATATCCTTCTGTCCTACGTCCTCATTGACTTCTTGTGATACCGACGTAAGCTACGTCCAAGAGGACGTAACTTACGTCCTCTCTTGGACATCTCTTCTTTTTTCTCCTTTCTTTCGTATTCTGCACCTGCAATTCACAATCGTCCACCGTAATCGCATTCTATGATAATTATATAGCAAAAGCATGTATTTAGCTACTTAAAACACATACATGTCATGAATGCATCAACGGGTCAACTAGGTCAAACATGTCTGTTTTTCTAAAATCTTGAGTCCTTGGTTGTAGTGTACTTAGGGTTTCACATGTTCTTTGATTTCACGTACTCATGTACTTATATGATCTAGGTAACCTCTGAAGGTTGTCTGTCTATTCTGTTTGACAAGTCAAACTCTGTGTATCTATACGCATATCAGGTGAGTTCATGCCCCACTTTTTATTTACTCTCTTGGGGGAGATAGCATACTGGTAAATCACGAACGCTTTATAAATTCAAGTTGTGTACAATATTATATAGTGTTGATATCATGGAAAAGTCCTCACACTTTCGAATTGTTAATATTGAATAGTGGGGAAATTTGGGTAGTACTACTGGGTCTGACGAGCCCCACCTGTGTGACTCGAGGTCAACCGGGTTCAAGTTGTCCTAATGAACATTGTCACGACCTGTTAAGTCGTGGCATGAGGCAACAACGTAACACAGTCAGCTTCAATTGCGAAATCACTATGAAATAATATTTATTATTAATGGACTAACTATCTATTACAATGCGCTACTTGTATATTTCTATTATTAAACTGTTTACGTTTGATTATCTCTTGAACTCACCAACCATTGTGTTGACAGTTTAGTATGTTATTCTCAGGTCATTAGCTTGCTTGCATATGAGCACTGCATGGTTCACTGCATTCTAAGACTCGGTCTCCAAGATAATTTTATCATTTTAATGATTAATGATTACTCTTTTGGGTTGGCACATGTTTTGCCATAATTATACTTTTATTTCTTTGGGTTGTTTTCAAAACGTTTCCGCATTGTTTAATTTATTTACTTTGGTCGATTTTATTTAGATTATGGCATATAGAGTCGTTCTAAGTAACTATTGACTGTGATCCTGGTTTGTTCACACGCCTCGCGGTAAAACTCCGCAAGTGGATTTTGAGGGTGTGACATAGGTGATCGTAATTCTCATAGTATTTTATAGTGTTCATATAGTTATCAATAAAACGAATCATTTCAGCAGTGAATTCTTTCTTCAATATTGTTCTTGCTTTCATCGGTTTTACAACAGTTACGGATCTACACATTTTGGGGATTGTGGGTAGGCTAACTAGATAGATTTTTTCTAGCTTTTATATAGTAAACATATAAAATATTAATAATATAATTCATAGTAATGCACCATTGAAAACGTATATGATTGTAATTCAAAATTGTTTTAGGTTTTATAATGCACTTCACTTAATATCTGAAAGATTTAAATTTTACTAATCTAAAAGTTTTGTTTATTTTAGAAATATATTCATATAAGATATGTATATGAGAGAACACCTGCTTTTTTTCGAATACTTCTTAAACTATGAATTGTAGTTTAGGTATCATATATGTTATTTTTTATTTTATTTTTAACAGCTAATTGGATTTCAATAATCTAACTTATAATTCACTGACTAATTATAATAATTTATACTTATAATTAATCAGTAACACTCTTAATTTATATTTTTATTGTGAAACACATTCTCGTTCGCAAAATATTTATGTATTTATATTTGATTTCACTCGATTTAACTTACAACAATGATTATGAAAAAATATACATATTAAAAATACATTCCTAGGAAACTTATGCAAGTGAAATTGGCGTTGACAAAAAAAAATTCAAAGCTATGAATGACACTAGTAAGTTATTACTATGGATTATTATTAGCTACAACTAGTGATTTAAATTATTATAATTTAAATCTTTTAAATCCTTTTAACTAACAAAAGAATATTCACTTAAAAATTTATTTTTATAACTAAATAAATATTATTTAATTAAGTATTATCTTATTAAATTACTTAAATATTGATAATAATAATAATAATAGTAATAATAATAGTAATAATAATAATAATAATAGTAATAATAGTAGTAATAATAGTAGTAGTAATAATAATAATATAATAATAATAATAATGATAAATAATAATAATAATAATAAATAATAATAATATAATAATAATAATAATAATAATAATAATAATAATAATAATAATAATAATAATAATAATAATAATAATAATAATAATAATAGCGGTAGCGACAACAACAAAAGTATTAGATTGTGCTCTACAAAAAGACTCGATGATACATGACACGCGTGGGTCAACCCACTAGTAACTTTAATGTATGAACTAAAACTAGTACCGGACAAAATCATACAATATTAACTAGCTTAGAAAACAAAACTATTTGGCATTATTATTAAAATAAATCTTCTATTAAATAGAGTTTGTTTTTATAAGAAATGGAGAATGAATGATGAACAGGAGTAATAGAAAATGACAGTGACCTGACAAACAAGGGACATATATTGCTCAAACAGCGGCTGGGAAAGAAAACCGGTGGTTTGATTCACATGGAAACCATGGATCCATAAAATGGCAGACCAACTATAACCTATTGAGTACAATATATTATTTTAAAAATTATTTATACTGATAATTTGACAAGTATCATATCATTTTTTAGTTATTTTGATAATTTGATAAGTAAGTATCGTATCAGTTTTAATTTATTTTCATTGTTAAATATAATTTTACCTGAATAATAATTAAATATTTACTTACTCGTAACTCATTTCCTAGTTTGCTTGTAATAATCAATGTGAACAATTGAAGTTTAAAAACATGATTATTCGATTCTGTTTTTATTGACAAGGAAAGTAAAAATTATACGCCTAGTTAATCAAATTTTCCGTATAAATCATTATTGACCAGCAGATCGTAATTTTTATATTAAAATCCAATATGTATTTGCTATCGTTTTCTTTTATTTCTTTCACACTAACGTCTTGTCCTTTAGTTAATAGATATGATATTGTGCTAAGCCCATATTAAATTTACTCTATAATATCACTCACATCTTAATATTATGGCAATTTGAATCTTAGTATTGATGAAGAATGATTCAAACCTAGTATTATGCGCTGGAGCTGTTGAACAAGTCATGCACACGTGAAAGTTATTTAGTTTATGTTTTGTTTTGAATAAAAGCTTAACTGCTCCAAGTTGTTAGGCTGCGCAAGTCTTTAGGGTTGTTGAGTATTTTACGTTGATTTTTACCTATTTAAAGCAAGCTAGTTTAGTTTGTAATGCATGCACTCAAAAACTATTCTTGAATAATATTGCTCCAGTTCATCACAAGCTTCTGTTTGTTATCTTTATTGTGTATTGTTTGTGAGTATCTAGGCTTTTATACCAACATTTTTGGTATCAGAGCATAGGTTCTGATAAACTCTCTCTGCCTTATCTTTTGTTCCATTCATAACCCTCTTCCCAGATGGCTGAGAACTCTAGCTCATCAAACCCAACAAATCTGACTATCCCAGTGTTTAAAGGTGATGGATACGAACACTGGAGCCTTCGTATGAAAACTATCCTGAGGTCTCGAGAATTATGGGAGGTGGTCTATCTCGGTGTAATGCTGCAGGTGATGGAGCAAATAGTAACAGAGAAGCAAAAAAGAAGAATGCTCAAGCCATAACTATAATTCAGCAAGGTGTGCATGACAGCCTTTTCTCACGAATTGTTGTTGCTGAATCGGCTAAAGATACATGGGAGATTCTGCGGTTAGAGTTCCAAGGGGACTCTCAAGTTCAAGCAGTCAAGTTGCAGGGCCTTCGAAGGATGTTCGAGAACTTGACCATGAAGGATGATGAAGCGGTTGGAGACTACTTTTCTAGAGTCATGAATAATGCTGGACAACAGAGGTCTTATGGAGAGGAATTTACACATCAAAAAATTGTAGAAAAAATTTTGAGGAGCCTGTCTCCTAAATTCGACTATGTCATTCCCTTCATTGAAGTTGTCTATGACCTGCCAAAAGTCACACCAGTCAAGTTAATAGGACTACTTCAGTCTCAAGAAGAAAGAATAAATAGCAGAAGCACACTAGAAAAAATAAACAAACCAATCGACAAACAAGATGAAGTGGCACTCCAGGTGGTGCAAGATCAAAACAAAGGCTCCTTTCGTGGACGAGGACGTGGCAGAGCATCGTTTAGAGGAAGGGGCACTGGTCGTGGTAGAGGCTCCTTTGATAGAAGCAAAGTGCCTCAATGTAATGTATGTAAAAAATATGGGCACTTAAAGAAAGATTGTTAGTACAATGAAGAAAAGCAGGTCAACGTGGCAAAGAATGAAGATCATATGAACCAGCAGATATAGAAGATCAACACCTACTTCTAGTTGTTACACCATCAGACATCGATGATCATTTCATACTTATAACCAACACTTCTCAACTGGGTAACACTAATCACTTATGGTTCATTGACTCTGGATGTTCTAATCACATGACAAGTTGTAAAGATAGCTTCACAACTTTGGATGAGACATTCAAGTTGGAGGTTCGGTTGGGTGACAAGAAGAGACTATCTATTGAAGGAAAATGTACAGTTAAGATTCATATAGGAGAGGATACTTTCAAGTTGTTGGAACATGTCTATTACACTCCAAGACTTCAATACAACCTCCTTAGTGTTGGTCAATTGATGCGTAAAGGATATGCACTGATCTTTGATGAAGGAAAGTGCACTATCATAAACAAGGCCTCTGGTAAGAAGTTGATGGAGGCTGGAGTTGCCAATAACAACATGTTTATACTTGATGCTACATGCATGTTGTCAGTACAAGTCAATGCTACTAACAAGCTCGATGAAGAAGCACTTAGATGGCACTGCAGATATGGTCATTTACACTTTGATGGACAAACACCTGCATGACAAGGAAATGGTGATAGGGATACCACAAATCAATACTTCCATTACTTGTGAAGCTTGCATTCTTGGTAAACAAGCACATCAGCCATTCAACTCCACGTCATGGTGTGCAAAACACAAGTTAGAATTGATCCACACGGACTGTAACATCTGACCCATTTCTATTTGTAATCCGAACTCGTTTATTTCAATGAATGAAATCCTTTCGTTGAACACATTTATGTTGTTATATAATTCAAATAATAATCATGTGTCTTTACAAATTTATAAAGTTATCATAAAGCTTAGTTATTAATGAATAAAACAAATTTAAATATTTTTTTTGTGGTTTTCAAAGGGTTAAATAATAATAATAATGTTAATAGTAATAATAATATTTATAATAATAATAACAATGAAAGCATTACTCAAAATTTAACCCTAAAAAGTTTTGGGTTGAAAGGGTAAACAAGTGAAACTTGTTTTACAAAACTTTAAATAAGAAATAATAAACTACATAAAATCTAGGGGGCCAAAGTGTAAAATTTCTTTTAAAACCAACCCCCCACCCGTCGACCCCCTTCCCCCATCTCCGGCCAACTCCCGGCCAACGTCCGGCGATCCCACACACGTCAAAATACGCGGTTTCAATCGAATCAAACACCCCCATTAACTTCGCTACCTAGATTCAAACCCTTGACCCCGTAAAAATTCAATAATCGACCTTGTTACGCGGCTAAAAATCAAACCCAATCATACCATCTAAAAACCGAATCAAACTCAATTGGAAACTCGAGTGATTGACTCAATTAACCAACCTGTAAGCGCGTAATCACAATGATGAACATAATCAACACACCAATTTAACATAAAGCCTGTACAATCACACCCGCATTCAACTCAATCACCCGAAAAACGAATTGAACTCGTACGCGTTATTATACATCAAATTACTCTCATATAATAGAGGGCAAACCCTCCAAATCGCACCCTCAAACTCTCTGTCACTTCAATTCGATCGAAACACACACACAACATCGATTCAAGGCCATTTTCAAGCCGAAGCTCAACTCGAACTCGATTTCACCATCCCGACATCATACCGGGTTAATCATAAGGAAATCGTTGGTACCTAATCTATCACGTTCGCATTCTAACCTCATTAATCAAGTGAGTATTCATTGCCCATTTTATTGTGTTTATATTTGGGGAAATCATGTGACAATATAATCAAACCTTGTTATTACATTTATCTCATTTATAAATTCAATTCGTTACGGGCTATGTCTTTGCTTGTAATAATGTATTCATAGTTAGATAAATTGGATGATAACACAATTAGCAACTCATACAACAACGGTAACGATGATAGATCTATGGTTTGACAACCCACCCCATTTGAATATTCGAGTGGTGATTGAAACCGGATCCACATATTCTATCACGACTTCGTCTGCGGATCAAGTCAGTTTAGTCAATTGGATTAATTGTGTTGATTTGTCTTTTATGCTACATTATTATACTATAAGTCTTGACATTGCCATGAGAATTGAATTATTCAATCATTTGATCAACCTATATGTATGTATATCAAACTGTGATTACTCACCGGCTAATTCATAGCTGACTCGTTATTTTCCACATGATTTCAGGTTAAGCAAGTTAGTGGACTTCTACATGCTCATCTAGGACCCGGACTTAATCAAATTAAAAGACATTTATTATTATGCCATTTGGAATTTATTGTTTAAATTGTATTGGAAATCTTAATGAAAGTGACGTTTAATATTACCTTGGTTTATTTAGTTCCATGTGCTATGAACAATCGATTCCCATTAGTCCGCCCCGATGATTCCGCCATCGGTTGGGGTGTGACACGGACCTCTGTGGGCCAATGAAGGTGTTAAGTCTAGGTAACAGTTTATATTACCTGTTGTTTATTGATGATATGTCTCGAATGTGCTGGATCTATTTTTTTGCTAACAAGCATGAGGCTTTTGCAAAGTTTAAAATATTTAAAGCCATGGTAGAAAGAGAAAGTGGAAGTAATATCAAAGTGTTGCGATCTGATAGGGGAGGTGAGTTCTGCTCTAAAGACTTTAATACATATTGTGAAGAAATAGGAATCAAAAGAGAACTCACTGTTCCCTACACACCTCAACACAATAGGGTGGTAGAGAGGAAAAACAAGACGGTTATGAACTTGAAAAGAAGCATGCTACAAGACCGTGAATTACCTGGTTTCTTATGGGCAGAATCTGCTGCCACAGCAGTTTATGCCATCAACAGATTCCCCACAAAGGCCCTTGTAATCAGACACCTTATGAAGCATATACAGGTACGAAACCAACTATAACTCATATGAAAATTTTTGGGTGTATCGCGTATGGGTTGGTTCCTGTTCAACAAAGAAATAAATTAGATAATAGATCTAAAAAGGGCATCTTTCTTGGGTACTCAACACAAAGCAAAGGGTACCGATTGTATAACCCACACATAAAAAAATTCTCATGCAAAAGAGATGTGATTTTTCTTGAAAATGAAAAATGGTCATGGAATAATAATGACGAAAGTCCTATCACATATACTTTTTTGTAGATCCATTTCCCATTGAATCACACTCTTTATCCAATAGTACCATGCCTGAAAGTACTACCCATTTGCATAACCCTACTCACCTAGAGTCAAACTCTACTTTTACTACTATTCAACCTACCTTCCCCTCCACTCCAGAAAGCACTAGACATGCATACCACTATTTCAACAACAACCATACATCCCATGTTTCATCACCCATCACAAACCATGAACCACTCGATTTACCTGGCCCCTTAAAAAGAACTTCTAGACCACCTGCATGGCTAAAAGATTATCATGGTGGAGAAGGCCTATCAGATGAGGATGGTGAGTTATTAACTTGTCAGTTTGCTCTTAATATTTCTAACCCACTTAATTATTGTGAAGCTGCAAAACATAAAGAATGGCAAGATGCAATAAGGGAAGAACTACAAGCTATTGAACGAACCAAACCTGGCAACTAGTACCTCTTCCGCCTGGTAAAAATGTAGTTGGTGTCAAATGGTTATTTAAAACTAAACTTGATGCTAACGGTGAGGTCCTAAGGCACAAAGCCAGGCTAGTTGCCAAGGGTTACTCTCAACAACAAGGAATTGATTTTCAAGAGACTTTTTCTCCTGTAGCTCGCTTTGAGACTATACGAGTTATGCTTGCGGTTGCTGCTCAAATGGAATGGGACTTGCATCAACTTGATGTCAAGTCATAATTCTTAAATGGTGATCTATATGAAGAAATTTATGTTGAGCAGCCTGAGGGATTCACGGTGAAGGGAAAATCTGAAATGGTTTATAAACTAAACAAGGCTTTGTATGGCCTAAAACAGGCTCCAAGAGCCTGGTACTCGAAGATTGACGGGTATTTTATGGATAATAGGTATCAAAGAAGTCACAACGAGCCTACTTTGTATGTCAAAAGGAGTAATTCAGGTGATGTCATCTATGTGTGTATGTATGTAGATGATATAATTTGTACATCTTCATGTGGCAAGATGATCAGTGACTTCAAGCATGGTATGAAACAAGTGTTTAAGATGATCGATATGGGTTTACTCAAGTACTTTTTGGGTCTTGAAGTCAGGCAAACTAAGGATGGAATTCATTTATGTCAAGAAAAGTATGCTCATACTCTTCTTGATAGATTTAGGATGAAACACTGCAAGGTAGAAGTCACTCCAATGAATTATAATGAGAAACTTCTTCTGAATGATGGGTCTGACAAGGTTGATGAAGGGGTATTTCGAAGTCTAGTAGGTGGTCTTATTTACTTAACACATTTGAGACCTGACTTGGCTTATTCAGTAAGCTTAATTTCAAGGTTCATGCAGGAACCTTCAAAGATTCATCTTGGAGCAGCAAGGAGAATTCTCAGATATGTAGCTAGCACATCAAATCTTGGTATATGGTACAAGAAGTCTCAAGGAATAAGGTTGATTGATCATAGTGATAGTGACTGGGCTAGTAGTCTTGATGATAGAAAAAGTCTTTCTGCCTATGTTTTCTCACTTGGTAGCGGTGTTGTGGCTTGGAGTTCTAAAAAACAACATACGGTTGCCTTGTCGAGCACTGAGGCTGAGTATATCTCAGCAACTAGAGCAATGTGTGAAGCTATATGGTTAAGAAGGATTCTTGAGGATCTTGGCTTCAAACAAAGTGAGCCTACTGTTATTTATTGTGATAACAAGTCAGCAATTAATCTGTCCAAGAATCCTATGATGCATAGTCGTTCTAAGCATATTGAGTTTAAGTATCATTTTATTCGTGAAATGGTTATTCAGAACACACATAATCAACTTGCAGATGTCTTAACAAAGTCCTTAACAAGAGAGAAGTTCGTATTCTTCCAACACAAGCTAGGAGTTATGGAGTTTGAATCAAGGGAGGGTGATGAAGAATGATTCAAACCTAGTATTATGCGCTGGAGCTGTTGAACAAGTCATGCACAAGTGAAAGTTATTTAGTTTATGTTTTGTTTTGAATAAAAGCTTAATTGCTCCAAGTTGTTAGGCTGCGCAAGTCTTTAGGGTTGTTGAGTATTTTACGTTGATTTTTACCTATTTAAAGCAAGCTACTTTAGTTTGTAATGCATGCACTCAAAAACTATTCTTGAATAATATTGCTCCAGTTCATCACAAGCTTCTATTTGTTATCTTTATTGTGTATTGTTTGTGAGTATCTAGGCTTTTATACCAACATTTTTTAAACAATAACAATTCATACTATTAATTTAGACAGTAACATTAAACATTCACTTTTATTATTAATAATAGTCCAAGTATAATAATCAAAAATTAACACATGATTTGCTCTCGATTACATTTACAGTAATTATAATAAACGAAATAAAAGAACATACAAGCTAAATCAAACATAAAATAAATATAAATCGAGTGTAAATGTATAATAATTATGATACAAGGATTGCCATTGCTAATAAACATAAATTAGTTAGGAATGTCACCTAGGGGTGTTAAAAATATTTGAATCCAAAACCGAATCCAAAATATACGAAAATCTAAATTTTGGATAGCCGAAATCAGATAGTTATTTTTTTGAGAATTTTTGGATATTCAGATATCCAAAATATCTGAAATTTTTTTTCTAAAAATCTAAAAATAATAAATATTAATAATTTTTTGATGTTTTTAGATATTTTGGATATTTTAATAAAAACTTCAGATATCTAAAAATGTTTGAATAAAAAATTATTATACTTTTAAAATTATTCAATAATACAATCTTGTTTAGAATTCGGATATCCGAATTCGAATCCAAAATTTCGGATTCGGATTTTTGAATATCCGAATTTGAACAACCTTAGTGTCACCGGCAAATTAATAGTATGAACAATTATCATCTAATAAGTAATAATTTGATTTATTAAAATCTAATTTATCAAATAATTTTTAAAGCATTTTTTCTATATAAAATATCGCACTTCATAAAATGTGTTTTAGTTTTCTTATATATTAAAAGATTTCATCATCATTCTAGCTTGTTTCCACTGGAGGAATATCCGCTAGATGTGATGATACACATAATATTTAAAAATTATAACAATCATAATAATATCATAATCAAATTAAAGAGAATAAAATGCTTAGTTTTACAATATTTATTTTTTTAAATGGTAATTAACATATGACGAAGTTATAATTATTTAATAATTATTGGGAAGTTGCTTGACAATTATTTTTGATTTCTTGTTTTACTAACTTAGTGTCAAACGATTGTATCATATGTTTTAACAGTTGTCACTAAAATCATATTAAATTAATTTTTTGTTCTCCCCACATGTATTATCTAACTTTTATAATAATAATAGAAAGATGTAAGTCTACACTTGACATAACTCTGGACCTTATAATCCCAATTTTTTTGTTTCTTTCTATAATTAAATAATTTTATTAACTACTAAATGAAGCTACTTAATTCTGTATGGGATTAAATATTTATTTTAAATTAATTAAGAAAGAGATTTTTTTACAAATGTAATCTTTAAAACAAGAATTTTTTATAAAATACGAAATTTTCTTATAAATCAAAATTTTTTTTGTAGTATGAAACATTTAAAATTTAGAAACGAAAATAAATAAAATTTAGAAGCTTTAGTAAGAAACAATTTATAAAAAGAAAGGTTTTAAAATGGTTTTTTGAAACAAATGTTTAGATTTTTATTTTATTTTCTGAAAAAAAAACAATAATAGCTTAATTTTTTTTCAAAAGAACTATATCATTGTATTATTACTTATAATAATTAACTAAGTTAGAGTTTATGTATTAGAAGGGTGGAATAAATAAAACATATCAAAATTATTAGTTTTATGAATATTTTATTTCTAGATGTTATTATCCATTGGTGAATAAAAATATAGTGAATATTTAAAAGTTATAATACATAATGAATTAGAAATTATTACTCTATATTTAATATGTATTAATAAATTATTATAATAAATACATTTATAATTTAGATGCTTAATATTTTAGTTTACTTATTTACAATAATAATCATTAATACGAGAGACACAAAAAATATATTAGTTTTAACATATTTTAGTTAAAAAAATGTTAAATTAATTGTTTTTTATAATTTTCGTATTTATTACGAGAAAGATGCGGAAAAATGATTTTTTTATATGCTAAAATGATGACACGTATCATATGATATACTAAAATGATGACACATGTCCTAGGAAAACATTTTTTATTATAAGTTATAGATTATAGATTATATTTAATTTAGATCATATTTTCTGAAATATTATTTTATAATTTAAAAATATTATTTGTTACTTACTATTTAATATTTTATTTATTTTACTTGTTTAATACATTGGGTACTAACCTATAATATAGAATAGAAACTAATATAAATGCAACCAAATACATAATTAAGTATACTTTTAAAGATTTGATTCCTTTAATTGACTAAACTTTCAACAATTTTTTAACTTGACCTTTTAAAATATACAGACAAAAGTTAGGGATTAAATAAGTGCAAATTGCATATAACAGTATACTTTCCCTTAATTAACATTAGACTATTCTCAAAAAAGTTACAAACTTGATCACATCACAACTTGTTGATTGGTTTAGCTTATGACAAAATATGGAATAGATATTCTTGTGAGTTGGGTTTAAAAGCTAAAATAATAACAATAGCGTCTGCAATTTGTATACTAAAAAATGGCAAACAAATTCTTCCCAAAGTAATTGGATTGACGAGGATCACGGTGTAACTCATGATGTCCATCATGCTTAGTTGAACTATAACCAGTGACACGTATAATGATTGTGAAAACTGGTAGGATGGATGGCTTTTTGAATTGCTGAAGGGGATAAACTTTTTATGAACAACAAAGATAAATTATTTATTAATAAAAATCAGGTTAGCCATAAACTAAAACCCAGAAAAAACAATCATGACACCCAAATTTGAGAAAATACCACATCGATACAAATCAACTCTTAGTCATCGATGACCATAAGGACTAATGGACTGCCTTTTCAGCCTTAACCCATAATAAGCATAGGACTTTAGCATCCTTCACAATCTTAAAAGCACCGGACTTTTTTTTATTGAAGGCTACTTCATTCCTTGATCTCTAAATACACTAACAAATAACTTGGATACATCGTTGATTAGTCTCTTCAAATTTTCATCTTCCGACATCGTTTTGTATAACTCCAACAAGCCTCTAAATGAGAAGGAAAATATGAGAGGAATCACCACACATCACGCAGATAGAGGAACGAATAGGAACATTCCTTTTGGCCAGCGTTTGGAGAGTAGGAATGTGATCCATTCCCAGTCTCCATTTAAAGAGAACAACCTTAGAAGTCATCCAATTATTCCAATAATACCTAAAAAAAGAATTATTACGGTCACTATAAACCATCAATTTCTTATTGTCTTTAACCAGGATAAGATTAGACTTGAACCCCTCAACGTACCATTCATCAAGCTTATTTAATAAAAAACATTCTTAAGGGTTAGAATTAGATTATTAAATTCATTCAACAGGTCATCCTTCAAGCCTCGTCTCCACCTACAATGCCACTGATGTGACCATTATTTACGTTATAACAATCACTTATTAGAACCCCTTTGCATAGCTCATTGGCAAACAAATTTGAAAATCTTTCCTTAAGACGTTTCCCAACCAATGATCAAGCCAAAAGTTAACTGAATTACTACATCCAATCCTCCCAATAATCAAATTACTAAGTTAGAATATTGTAACCCATTATATCCATCTCAATCTTAAAAATATTCCTTCATACAAAATTCCAGTTCTAAGAATTATGACGAATTGAAGATATTTTATTACTTTCCCCTCCCCCCACAAAAAGTTACGTCTATTAATCTGTTCAAAAAATTACTGAAGGGGGTAATTAAGTTGGTGGGTGGTTGTATTTCATAGATGTGTAGGGTGTTTAGGATAGCCTACTAAAAAAACATTATATGTCTTAAAATTTTGCATTAGTAGATAATTTTTGGTCCTGTTTTTTAGTTTTCGAACTTTTCTTTAGACCTTTTCAATAAAAATAGACAAACGCATATTAGTACAAACATATATTTTAAACTTCAAACCATGAATCTGATGTCTCGTTGTATACAAAAATTGTAAGTGGAACTTAGATCTTGAATTTTTATTGTTCATTTTAAACTCTATAAAAAATTAGGTTAAACAAGTCGGGTTTGGCTCATATGATTATATATGAATTAAGGTTAGGGTTAATTTTTTTTTCTAAGAATAAAAATTTGGGTCGTGTTCAGGTTTAATATTCCAACCCACGAACCCACCAACCGTCAACCCGGCACGATTGAAACCATGTGTTGTCTTATCACGTAACAACTGTATTTCTAAAATCCTTTTGAATTTTCCATCATGTTCCATAATTCATAAATAGATAGAATTGTGAAATAACAAAGGGTTTACATTTACAAAACATATATTACTTAATGTGACGGGCAAAATTTGGAAAACCATAGCTACTCCCTTGTGTTGAAACGTTTTGGCATCACCAACTATTCTTGCATTCTCATCAGGTTGCAGCGTAGCAATTGCGGAAAGTATTGGAAACGAGTGCTTGTATTTTCTATGTAAAATTGAGTAAAGTTGTGCATACTCTTTCTCATGAGTTCATGACAAGACGAAAATATGAAAACTGATCATAATTAAGATGGTCATTCAATTCGGGGAAACAACCACATAATATTCAAAGGATGGATGGTAATGGAATTCTTCTACTTACTATGGCATCTCGGGATAACTTTTTCTTCGGTATCCCTTCACACAAAGAAGTTGTCTTTAATAGGCACCATGGTGTTCCAAACAAGGTGGGTTAGATGATCAGGAGCCATAAATGACGAGGATGCATGCCTCCTCGGTGGCCAATTTCACGAATTTGGAAGCAAACTGGTTGCATCATTAGTTCGATCAAAAGGGAAGGGGGAGTATGTTTAGAGTTGTGGTGAATAGCTGATATAGGTTTCAACTATGGTTTATATTATTCTATGTTTTGATTTTCACTACTATTTTGAAAGAAGGGCGCTAGTACCTAAAAGTAATCTTTTACAACTTTTATACAAACATATACATCGTTTAGTGAAACGCTTCAAAACTATATGTTGTTTAAAATAATAATATTTTTTTACGGCGTAAAGGTAAAACGTGTAAAATTAATAATTTTTTTAAATTGAATTTTTAAAATTCTTTTTACAGCGTAAAGATAAAGCTTGTAAAATTAATAATTTTTTATAAATTGAATTTGTAATAATGTTTTTACAACGCTTACGAAATATACATTTTACAATGTGTTTTTACTTTTTTTTTGTCTATTTTCCTTTTTCAATTCACTCTTAAAGAATAATATTTACAGCACTTTTTTTACTCTTTTTTATATATTATTTGTTTCTATTTACTGCTTTGTATTTTTTAATTTAAAAACCAAACAAAAAACATATATTTATATAAACACCACATAAACTTATATATACAAATATTCAAATGCCTGTTCAAATGCCAATGGTACAAGTATTTATAAATTTACAAACGTTAAAATGTTTTCATAAACCGGTGTACAACCAATGCATCTTTGTAAATGGATAATGTAAATTACATCAATATCAATATCAAAAATAATAGGAAACTGTATCACTTTCAACACTTCCATTTTGGTTTCAACCTACCTGCAAAATATAATATTTATCATATTAATAATTAAAAGATTAAAGAAAAATAAAAGTGAGAAAAACAAAAACAAAGACAAGTAAAGAATATTTTACTTCACGTTGTCTGTTTACACTTTAATCATAAACTCTAACTAGAAAATAAGTCCATAACGAGTGCAAGAATCAATGAAAATTTTAAATACTTGATTCACGAAAACAATTGCTCCCTAGTATCGTGATCATCAATTGACCATTAAACCCTGCAATAAAAAGATCACAAATTTCTCTCTTGATGGCAAAAATTCTAATAAACATGCAAATAAAATAAATATTTATATATACATGCAAATGTCTAAGCATCTAAAGCTTAAAGCTTTAGTCAAAATTATAAAAAGTCTTATTGTTCACCATATGAGATACTATTAGAAATAATAAAGCAAATATGATTGAAAACTTGGATTTAATGAATTATACCTCGTTAAACCATCACAATCCAAGTGCTTTTGAGATAACACGAAAATCAATTTACGTAAACGGTACCTAAAAACACTTACAAAACCCAAAATATCTTCCATGTGCTTTCGAAAGTACAATAAAACAAATAAAGAAATTTCAGGTGAAGAATTCGAATACATATCATTAAATAAAAACCAAAAAGCTGCAACGTAACAAGTACTTTGCCAATCATCAGTCCTTAATCACTAACATAAAATTCTAAATGAGATATAATAATATAAAAGTCCCGAAAAGAGGACAATCTAAAACTAATTTCTAATAGATTAACTTTAGATGAGCATAACTAAAAAGTTTCGTATATAATTTTATATATATGTAGATACAAGAAAAACATATGAAATAATTTATAAATCAATGTTGAAAAGAAAAAGAAATAACAATAATTACGTTAAATTACATGAATCAATCCAAGAGAAGTAGTTGATGGAAAGAATGATCTTAGTTTGATATTCACTTCTTTGCTTCTTCAATAATTAATTGAATTAGAATGAGATTGATCTAAGAATATGAAGCATAGGAATAATTATAGTTCAATGTAGTTAGGTTAAAAATAAGAGAAAAGAGAATATGTTATCTGTTTCATCTATTAAACAGTTAAAAGTAAGATAAAACCATGTAAATAGTTATGTTATTAAAATATCAATTTATTTTTTGATTAATATATATTATATTTATGTTTACAGAGTTGTAAATGATAACAGAGCTCCTCGAGCGTTGTAAAATGTGTGAGATAAAACTGTACAAGTGGTTATTTTTTTAAAATATTACATTTTCAATTAGAGCGTTATAAATGGTGTAGAGCTCTAAATGATATGAGTGTTAAGTGATGTCTTTTAAAATAACGCTATAAATGGGGGTGTTGTTTTCAAAATATTTTCTTTACCTACATATGCAAATTACTAATACATATTTTACAGCGTTATAAAATTGATACCGTTGTATATTGCGTTTTCTCTAGTAGCGGCGATATTAGATGCCTTGAGTGAACCAATGCCCACGATGTTGTGTTTTTTATAACATAATACGAGTCCAACTAGTCCAATGAATTCTTCAAGAAGAATTATCACCACACACTGAAAAACTCTTCTAATCCAGGTTTTTGTTTTTATAATAAAAAACACGCCAAATCACTATTCTAATACGTTGTTTAACCTTGAATCTGGATTTAAGAAAAAAGAAAAGAAGAATTCAATTCAGGTTTTTCGTGTTTCTTAGGGACCATTCTCCCTTAAATAAAGCATCATCGGCAAATACAAGATGAGAAATAATTGTCCCAGAGTCGATATGCCATGAACATACCCAAATTAGCTATAATCATAAGATCATCCAAAGCTTACATTGCTAAAATAAACTAATAATATGGTATTTGGTCACCTTTAACCAATTTTAATGTGGAATTTTTTCTTTGGAGATCCATCAAGAAGGATGAGAAATAGTTGTCCCACAAGCGATATGCCATGAAATATACCCAAATTAGAAGTTATAATCATAAGATCATCCAAAGCTTTCATTGCTAAAATAATCTGATAATATGATATTTGGTCACCTTTAACCATTTTTAATGTGGATTTTTTTCTTTGAAGATCCGCCAAGAAGGATAGATTCATGAGCCATGCAAACACAACCATAAATCCAAGTACTCCAAATAGGAAGGGGTCTCATGTGAAACATGATACCAGATAAAAATTTCAATCAATTTATTAAAAGATTTTCTCAAAATCCACTTTAAAAGCATGGCATTAAGTTTTGACTTTTTAACCAAGAAACAAAAGTTATTTATGATGGGAGGACCCTTCATGATGCTTCTTTTAACAACAAAGGTGGTTTGGGAATTATCAATAATGGAGTCAATTATTAAGTTGAGCCTATTAACAAGAATTTTAGAGAACTTTTTTCAATAAGAGCAATCACACGATAATTTGTGAGATCCAAAGGGTCTAATGTATTGGAGATAAGGCAAACGAAGGAGTTGCATCCATAGCTTATCAAACCAACTTTATGAAAATAGTTCAGGATAGCTTTAAAAAAACCTCAAATAATAACAACAAGAGCTTGCGAGAAACTAATCAAAAATATTATTTATTAGGAAAAAGTTTAAGTAAAAGATGTTAAATGATTTAAATTACTAATTAATTAATTCTTCTTTCCTTTCTTCTCCCTAACAAGGTTTTTCACACATGTGTGAATGGTACAAACTTAAAATCTCTTCTCTAGTTCATGGGTTTTAACATTACTAGAAAAATAACCTTGGTATAAAATTTTTTAAGCAACATTTAAAAAAAAATTGCATTAACTTAAGTAAAGATTGCATTTGCTAACGAAGAGATTACATTATCTAATTAAAAAAAGTTGTTTTAGATCTAATGCAACTTCACTTAATGCAGTTTTTTATAAAAAAATTGTTTTAGCCTAGTACAACATTTGAAGACTTAATGTAACTTTTTCAAGGTCTAATGCAACGTATTGCAAGAGATGCATATTCAAATATGTTTGACATCAACTCAAGCTTTAGTATTAATAAACGACAGTTCTATGCAAGAATTTCAAATGGGTAGGGTTTTGAGGCAAGCAAACAGTTAGATCTTTTTTTGTTCCTATTGCTAATGGAGGGTTTACATGTGCTATTGGAAGATCTTGTGAGATTTGGTCTATTTAAGAGTGTTATTATTGGTAAAAATAAACTTCTTGTGTCACACCTACTATATGCAAATGATATTATTAATCTGATGTGTGCCCTTTTGAATTGAAACTTAACCATCAAATATCAAATCATTTTGAGGTGGGGTTCAATTCTAGGTAGGTTGTTCAGAACTTTGGACTGCAAGCATGACGGGTTGTAAATTAAAGTCTCTTCATTCAATTATGTGGGCGTTCTAATTGACTCAAATATGACATTAGTGAAGGGTAGGAATCTAACAATTGAATTTTTTTAAAAAGAATAGTGTCTTAGCAGAAGATGAACATCCTCTCCAATACCAGTCGTTTGACTCTTATAATGTTAGTTCTAGTCGCAATGAGTACATGTGGTTTCTCATTATTTTTGCTTCCTTCTAAAGTGAATAATCTATTAGTGATGATGAGGGCTTGACTATTTTAGGTTGTAAAGGGGAGTCGGAAAATATAAAGTGACTTTCACTGGAGTTAGAGTTGACAAATTTTTAGTGGGATGGGCTTGCTATTGCCACGTTAAATTATCTTAGTTACGCGCTCCTCCTTAAATGACAGTGGAGGTTCTGTAATAATCTAAATACATTATTGGAGTCAATCATAAAACCTATTGCCAGTTTTACTCGTGATGTCAACAATAGAAAGAAGTGTAGCTAAAGGAAATGATATATGGGACAAATTACTTAGCTATTAACAACCTTAATGATAGTGATATTTTTCTTTCTTAGTTGTGAAAATGAAAGTGGGTATTGGTGATTCATCATGTTATTAAATAGATTCATGGATTGGAGGTCCTCATTAGTTCAAAAGTACCCCAGCTAAATTACTGAATTTAGAAATTCATAATGAGTGTTTGATTTATAAGAGAAAAATGCAATTATCGGGTTTGAAATTGCCTAAGATAACTAAGGGGAGTACGTGGAAGTCTCACAGCTTTAGGATTTTTTATTAAACCTCTCAGTGTATCCATCATACGAAAAAAAAAATTATTAAATAAGAGACTTAGATTGTCAAGATAATTTTGTGGATAAATATGTCATATGTTTTCTTGATAATAAGATTCTCCTGGATGGTATTCTCCCCATAATATGGAACAAACACCTACCTAAAAAGGTCAACATGAGTGAACCTCTCTAACAAAGGTATTGATATTCCAAGAATTTGATGTGTTTTGTGTCCTCATAACGTGGAATCATTTGAAAATGCTTTTGAATATTGCTTTATTGCGAAATCACACTAGAAAAGCATTGCTAGATTGTTAGACCCAAACTCCCTATA
This sequence comes from Flaveria trinervia, assembly GCA_025506515.1. Taxonomy (NCBI): domain Eukaryota; kingdom Viridiplantae; phylum Streptophyta; class Magnoliopsida; order Asterales; family Asteraceae; genus Flaveria; species Flaveria trinervia. The sequence continues at coordinate 1,289,391 of CM046457.1, read as the reverse complement.
CTTATGTTCTTAGTTGGATTTTTTTATTCTTTATAAGCAAAATGAGGACATAATAGAAATCTTCATGACTACATCAGAGGTGTTATGGAGTTTCAAAATGAAGTTGTGAGCTTATATTTTATCCTACTACTAGTTTCTCGGGTGGCGAAAGTTTATGGTTTAAACTTTAAAAACTTTATATCTATGTAATTAAATAGATTCATGGATTGAAGGTCACTCATTAGTTCAAAAATGACCTAGCTTATTGAATTTAGAAGTTCATAATGAATGTTTGATTTATGAGTGAAAAATGCCATTATTTGGGTATGAAATTGGCTAAGATAACTAAGGGGGAGTATGTGAAAGTCTCACAACTTTAGGATCCTTTTATTAAACCTCTTAATGTATCCATCATACGACAAAATAAGATTATTAAATAAGAGACTTAGATTGTCAAGACAGTTTTGTGATTAAATATGTGATATGTTTTCTTGATCATAAGTGTAACATCTTGTAATTTTGTGAATTAAAAGTTAACTTTGTTAAATTCTTGTATGGACCAATTGTGTCATTCATGAAATTTATGGGTTGCTTATGCATCTTAATTTAATTGGTCTTTTAATTCTTTAATTTGTTAGGGTTATAATAATAATAAAATAATAATAATAATAATAATAATAATAATAATAATAATAATAATAATATAATAATAATAATAATAATAATAATAGTAATGATAATAACAATAATGCTAATATTAAGAACTAAAATAATAGTAATAATAATAATAATAATATATTAATTTATAGATTACTAATCTTTGAAATGTTTAAAAACTTAAAGTAATTTAACTAAGGGGTTAGTTTGCCATTTTTAAAACTTCAAATGCAAGGTTGGTGCATAAAATAATAAAAAAACAAAACTACTGGGACCAAGAGTGTAATTCTAAAAAAAACCCGAAACTCTTTTCCCCTCTCTCCCGTAATTCTGGCCACCGCACACCGGCGGAGCTCCAGCGAGCTCCGGCCACCTTAAAACCATTAAAAACGGCGAGTCTTGAACCCAAATCATCCATGAGCATGATTCGAACATGAATGCATCAAATAATTGAGATTAAAACGTCAGTTACCATCCATTCAAATGCATAATTGATGCATCTTAAAATCCATAGCCGTTTGGGCAATAAAGTCTAATAATAATCCAATTACGTTAACCTGAACGACCATCTCAGTGATCTTAAACGTTCCCGACACTTGATTTCACCTAAAAACATACAAAAATTACCCATTCGATTCTCTCATCATCGCAACCTGCAACCTAATCGAAACCTGTCATTCGACCTGTCTAATTCGAAATTGATAAAGGGCTTTGCATCAACACATCATTCGAAGCTGTCCTCAAGTTTAATTCCATTATCATCGACATTTTATCATCGATTAAACCCAAGCCAACCGCGACCTGATCTTCGTAGTATATACCTTTAATCCATCATCAACCGGGTAAATAAATACATTTATATACGCGTAATTACACGGGGAATCAAAGCCCCATGTTAATTCCCGTAAACACCATCGATTTGATCTTCATTTTGGTTCAAATCAAACTAGGGTTCTTATGATTTGGGGTTGTTCTGTAATTGGTGTTTTTAAAGCTTTAAAACCGAAATTTAGCACGGCAACTGGCCTTTGGTACACTGGTAAGATGCAAGACCCATACACAGGAGGTCTCGGGTTCGAACCCAGGGAGCCTCACATATTTTTTAGGCCTTTTTGGCCTTTAGATTAAATACTAAAAATTTTTAAAACTTATAAAAGGTCATTTTATAAACTTTGATCATTTTAAAAATCATTTGAATAATTTTCTGTAAATTGTTACTTAAAAAGAAACACTTTTATATTCTAAAAAGATATATAAATAGTTTAATTTTATAAAAATATAGAGTTTAGATAATATTTTGTTCACTTAAATATTATTATTTCATCCGTTATCTTCAAATTGTTGTTTTAAATGTGGTTACAAAATTTTATTTAATCTTTATACATGTATTCAAATTGTTATAAATGTTATATTCTTATATATATAACATGCTGTAAATTTCTTTGAGTTTAATAAATATAATTAATTCTATTTTGTTAAACATAATTATTTGACAAGCCCCAAATACCAAATTGAAACCCTAGTTCTCGTTAAGTCGTTAAATTAATTATAAAGTGTCACGTGACGGTTTACGTTGGAACGACGCATAATATTTTCTTATTAATCGTCAACTGTTGATCATGTGAGTTTTCTTGCCCCTTTTTATGTTTTCACACTATTTTGGGGTGAAACATGATACATATACATCATACACTTATAAACATTTGAAACTTGTAAAGCACTTGCAATTCATCTTTATATTTTTTGTCATGGTTATTTGTGTGTTGTAAGTGTTTATATGAGATACATAGTTTGTTTATAATCATTAATTATTGCTAGCCTGGCGACGTCTTAGATCTTTGGGCCTGACAAGCCTATTTGGTGCTAAAGTCGAGGTATTGTCGGCTCCTGATGAAGTATGCTTGTTCATCATGGGAACCAAATACACTTAGCCAATCTTATATACTTGTAATCAAGTCGAGGTTTGGTTGTAACGATATGTGTTCTATAACCTTACTAACTTGTAACCTATGACATGAATTGCTACTTGTGACCTTATCATATTATGTATGAAAACCTTGGAAACTCACCAACTATTTTTAGTTGACCTTTTATTTTTATCATATTTCAGGTAACTCTAAAGTTTAAAGTGGTCTTTTGAAGCTTGCAATAAAACTAGGACTTGGACCTAGTTAAATAAATAAAATGTTTATGTTATGTTTTGTTTTATTTGGAACTATTTCATGTTTTGAGACTTATGATTGTAATATCTTTGAAACTTATAATTTTAATATTTACATTTAATATAGCGTTATGTGGCTGTGAACAATCTTAACCCTCACATCTCGACGTTTCCGTCGTCATGGTTGGGGTGTGACAAATTGGGGGTTTGTGAGCAGGCCCCGGCACAGCATCAGCTTTCAAGCATGAGTCGGGGATATTGCAAGAGACAAGATTCGAGTGATAAAGAGTAATGAACGAAATATCATGTATAAAAGAACGAACGTATGAATGAACGTAAATGAATTATCGTAATAATGTACAGAATAGGATCCTCGTCATTCGACCTCAGTAATCGTGGCTGAGTGTCACGAAGAGGGTAAAGTCTGACCGGATCGAGAAAGAGAAGTGAACGATAATGTAATACGTTGAATGAACAAAGTTAATGAATGTAATGATGAAGATAATAATGATATTATCTGTATGTACGTATGATGCATGATCACGAACGGTTGTATAGTATAGTATGTTTTGAAAAGAACGGTTTTAACACAGAAAAGTATGTTTTATTATAAAACTAGAACTCACTCATCGTCGCTGACTTTTGTATGCATGATAGTTGGCAGGTATATGTTGATGCTGAGGAGTTGCAGGCATGGATGCATAAGCTACTGGGAGCATTTTGAGGCTGGCATCCGTATTTTGACATGTCATGTATTTTGAGATGAAACTAATGTTATAAATGACATGTTTTAGTTATAAATGAAAGTTTTAAATTCCGCTGCAAAATTAATGTATGTTTTCTAATGTTTTATGTGCGATGAACCACCAGCTGTAAGCGTCCTGGGAACGGGGCCTTACAAGTTGGTATCGGAGCAAAATTTTAAGAGAATTGGGTAAATATTTTCAAAAACCTAATCTTAAACTGAGAATGGGACTAAAAGGAAAAGGGATGCCAATCCTAGTAGCTACGTGCCTGCAGGTAAAGGTTTTATGTAAAAGTTTTATGTAAACGTTTTATGTAAGTTAATGTTAACCGGCATTATGTGCGCATGTATGTGGCTTGTGTGCTATGTGTAGATCTAGATACTGATATAGTCGGGATAGAAAATGCTTAGGGTATGAAAAGTAAAGTAAGTGGCTAATCACAACTGGCCACTGTAATTACGGACTTACTATACTTGACATAAACTGAGTATTACCTTGAATGACCGCATTAGTGTTTGAATCTTATAGTGTGTTGGAAGATGGTTGGTGGTAGATCTTCGAAAGCTTCATGAGGTGGAGGTGATGGTAGACGTGGTGCTGAACCACAGGTCACAAGATGAAGGTCTAGGGCTGAAGGAGCAGCCCATGAGGAACCCGAGACTCCTCATCAGGAGGGCGGTGATGAGAACACTAATCAGAGAGCCTCGATGAGAGAGGCGGTCAGGGAGGAAGTGCATCAGGTTATGCAGACGATCCTACCGTCTGTGGTGACCGAAGTTATGAAGGCTGTTAAAAATGGGGAGAGATAGGAAAGGGGTAGATCTTCGGGCGCAAGGAGACGACCCGAGACTGAAACGGTTTTCTTCGATAACGAAGAGGACGAAGAGGAAGAGCCTGCGCCGGAGGCAGCACAAGGTTGTAATTATGGGGCGTTTCAACGATGCAAGCCCCCAACTTTTGATGGAAACAACACTGCTGCTGCTGCTCACCGATGGGTGAGAGAGATGGAAGCGGTATTGAATATCAGCGAGTGCCGGGAGGATCAGAAGGTGAAGTTTGCTACCCATTCTTTTGTGGACTCAGCCTTGTGTTGGTGGGACAATATCTTCCAGGTTGAGGGAAGCAGGGCTATCGGGACGATGCGATGACCAGAGTTGAAAAGGCTGGTGATTGAGGAATTCTGTCCTCACCGCAAGATGGACAAAGTTGAAAGAGAGTTCTTGCAGCTGGAGGCGGGAACGATGACACATCAGCAATACACCGCTAAAATCAATAAGATGGCATGTCTGGTGCCGGATCAGGTGACACCTCTTTCGCAAAAGATCAAGAGGTACATTCAGGGCTTGCCGGCGGACATCCGTAGGCACATGATCGCTGCCCGACCAAGCACGTTTAGGTCGGCGGTTGATTTGGCGGGGAGATTGTATGATGAAAGATCTTTGATGGCGATTGAAAGTAGCAAGAGAGGAGACGGTGATCAAGGATGGAACGGGAAGCGATTGGAACGTGGCAGGACCGCTCCAGGTGACAAAGGTGCACGAGTGAATGATCAGCGTGGGATCATAACTGGTGCGGGGTCAAAAAGGTGTGACAAGTGTGGACACCGGCACCCCGGGGAATGCAGGCTGGGGGGCAATGTCTGTTTCTGTTGTGGAAGGACCAGACATGTGGCGAAGAACTGCGGTACGGGGAGGTGTTATTCCTGTGGCGAGGAAGGTCACATGAGCAGGGATTGCAAGAAGCCGAGAGCGGTAGGTTCGGGAACGAAGAAGATCGGAGGAAGCTCCGGTACGAGGAAGGAGAACAGAGGGTGAAGGCTAGAGCCTTCGCTATGACCGGGAGGAGGCTATGTCAGACTCCGAGGTAACGTCAGGTACGTTCTTGCAAGTTTAGATTTATGCCTCCATGCTTTAGTTGTGACGCTAGTAGTAGTTTTGTTGCCGCTATTTTCTGTGATGTTGCACGTTAGGGGTAGGGAGATCGATGAGCCCTTCGATGTAAGAATCGCTATTAGTAAGTCTACCAGGTTACCTAATGCCCTAGCGGATTGCGTGATAGAATTGAGAAAGAGCGCTTGTTCCTGCTAGGCTGTTCAAGACAGACATAGGTAGGTAGACAGGCATCTCCGGGTGAGTTGATCAGTAGTCTATGACTTAACCCCAAGTGCTGCAGAAAGATGGATTGCTCAACCGTGCGAAACTAGAGTTCGGTGACGACCTATGACAATGAAGTAAGAGGAAGGCTTTGACCGGGAAAGCGGATTGTTTGATTTGAGAATCAAGTAAAGCTAGTACTAAAGTGTAGAGGGTCATTCCTAGTTGTTGCTCAGGTAGGAGAAGTGACACATCGACTGGAGCTACCCGATGAGTTAAGTGGAATTCATCTGATGTTCCATGCATCTCGTCTAAGAAAGAGCGCAATCGATGTGGATATGATCATGCTACTATAGAATACTGAGATGGAAAGAGTATCTAACCACGAGGGCAACTGGTGACCATTACTAATATGAAGGAGAGAATAGACTAAGGAGGATGATGGTTTCACTTGTGCAGGTGCAACGAAGCCTAAAGGGATTTGAGTTTAAATGCAAGATCAAAGAAGAGGTGAGACAGTGTTTGTAACATCTTGTATTTTTGGTTTAATTATAAGTTAACTTTGTTAAACTCTTATTATGAAATTTGTGGTTACTTATGCTTACTTGTTAGGTTGCCATCAATTTTAATATACCACTTAATAATATACTATTAAATAAATAGTAATAATAATAATTATAATAGCACTAATAATAATATCATTAATACTAATGATTAAAATAGTAATAATAATAATAATAATAATAATAACAATAATAATAATAATAATATTGATCATGCTAATAATTTGAACAATTTATTATGCTAGTAAACTTAAAATGGTTCAAACTTAAAGTACAAGGGTTTTATTTGTCAATTTATAAACCTAAAATAAAAAGTTTATTCATAAAATGATAAAACCTAAAAGTGCAAGGGCCAAATTGTAACATTTTAAATTCTTTCTCTTTCCCCGCAAATCCGGCAACCGCCGCGGCCACCGCCGGCTACGGCTCCGACGGGCCCAAACGCGATTAAAATCCTTCGAATCGTGAATCAAACCATTCCAAATCAAGTCTGGAACCTGAATCGAACTTGTAACTGCAAATATTATCACCTTAAACATTCGTTTTACTATCGAATCACTCGGTAACTGATTCACATTAAATCTCCAAGCCGTTCGATCATTAACACATCATAATAATCTAATTAAACCAACTTAAACGATCACCTATCAATCCCTAAACGATTACAATCCTCAGTTTCATCTGAAACAAGTTCCAACATCAAATTCAAACTCTCATTCATCACGGTTCTACAACTCTATCAAAACCCAAGCTCTGAACAAGTTTAACTTGAATTGACAAGGGGCTTTACATCCGGATCATCATTCGAAGCTTTCCACGAGTTCAATTTGATTTCCATCATCGTTTGAACATCGAACTAGTCGTACGTGTGTCGCGGCCTTAGCATCGTCTGCTCATCATCAGTTCATCTTCAAATCGGGTAATTGAACACATGGTTACGCTCGAAATACAATGGGGAATCAAAGCCCCGTAATTAACTCGAGCATTAACATCGAATCGATCTTCAATTTTGGATTCGAACAAACTAGGGTTCTTAGGGTTTGGGGAAACCTTTTAGTCTGTGTTTAAATGAATTTAACACCAAGATCTACCGCGGCTGAGAGCCTTGGTTCACTGGTTAAGTCTTGTTCCCTACGTACATGAGGTCCCGGGTTCGAACCCGGGCACCCTCATGTAATTTTTTTAAAGCCATTTTGGCCTTAAATTAATTATAGAAAATTTATAATAATTATAAAAATGACTTTTATAAAACCCAAATATTTTTAAAGTCATCTAAATATTTCTTAAAAATTTATTCTTGTAAAACATTTTAATATTTTAATATAAAATTATTTACAAATGTAATAAATAAATTTTTTTATAAAAATTAGATTGTTTTATGATACTTAAAGTTATTAAATTAATATTAGACCTTATGTTTAAGGATTTATCATGATAATTATAGAATTTAAATATAATTTTATAAATAAAATCACAAGTTATTTACAAAGGATCGATTTCCTTAAAAATAAATTTTATAAATTTCATAAATGGTATTTTTATAAGAATTTATTAACTTTATAAAAATCCCCAAATTTCTAATACCCTAGTTCATGTTAACTCGTTAATCTTATTATTAACCTAAATCTTGTAATATTTATATTTAGGTGCCTTGTGACGTTTTATCTTGGAACGACATATATTATTCTTATTGATCTTCATTATATACTTATTTGACATGTGAGTTTCCCTTGCCCCTTTTTACATTTTTCACACTATTTTGGGGTGAAACATGATACTTATACATCGTACACTTATAAACATTTGAGACTTGTAAAGCACTTGCAATTCACCTTTATATTTTGTCATGGTTATTTGTGTGTTGTAAGTGATTATATGAGATACATAGTTTGTTTACAATCATTAACTATTGCTAGCCTGGCGACATCTTAGATCTTTGGGCCTGACAAGCCTATTTGGTGCTAAAGTCGATGTACTGCCGACTCCTGATGACGTATGCTTGTTCATCATGGGAACCAAATACACTTAGCCAATCTTATATACTTGTAATCAAGTCGAGGTTTGGTTGTAACAATATATGTTCTATAACCTTACAAACTTATAACCTATGACATGAATTGCTACTTGTAACCTTGTTATTATTATGTATGAAAACCTTGGAAACTCACCAGCTATTTATAGTTGACCTTTATTTTTATCATGTTTGAGGTAACCCCAAGTTTAAAGTGGTCTTTTGAAGCTTGCATTAAAACTAGGGCGTGGATCTAGTTAAATAAATAAAATGTTATGTTATGTTTTGTTTTATGTTTGAACATATTTCATGTTTGAGACTTATGTTTGTATTTCCTTTTGAAACTTATAATTTTAATATTTATATTTAATTATAGCGTTATGTGGTTGTGAACAATCTTAACCCCCACATCTCGACGTTTCCACCGTCAAGGTTGGGGTGTGACAATGTTACCCGTAACTGTTCGAGAAGCGACGGGTTTCGGGGACGAAACCTCTTTAAGGGGGGTAGACTTGTAACACCCCGAAATTTCTACTTAAACGGAAGGAAAAGAAAAGTAAATAGAAAGAATGAAAATTATGCACAAATGGAAGGGGATAAAGTGTACAAAGTACAAATCTTATTATTTTAAGATATTTAAGGGCATGGTCGCCCATATCAAGCAGAAAGCTGCTTTGATCTTGGAAGAAGAAGAAGAGAGAGAGAGAGCCCGATTCTTGAGAGAGAAAGAGGAAGAAGAAGCTAAAAAAGGTAAGTCTTTTCTAGTTTGAGCTCGGTGTCAGTTGAGTATTGAGTTCTTGACCGAAGTTCTAGTTGTTTAGAGTTTACTTTCGGGATTCAAAGAGCTGAATCGAAGTGGGTCTTGAATGGGAAGAGTGTTGCTTAAAAGCTGCTCAAGGTGAGTTTCTAGAACCCCTTTTTTACCGATTTTCAACTGATTTGAGGCTATTATGCATACTAAGTAAACATTTTGAAAGAAACCGTGGGTTTATAGCTTTATGTTCGAATGTTGTATGTATGTATGTATGTATGTATGTATGTATGTATGTTATAGTGATGATTATGGGTTAGTGATGATGTTTAGCATGCTTAGATGGCCTTAGTATGTTAGATCTGTGTTTGGGTATGCTTAGAATGATAATCAGGTGAAATTGGTAGCATAGAAAAGATTTTAGAATGTTCTGATGAACATGAACAGTAGACCATGCACCCAGAGGTGGCTCATGCGCCCAAACAGTTGTCCATGCGTCCAGCATGAGTGGCCAGACGCCCAAGTGTTGGCCATGCGCCTAAATAGTGCCCATGCGCCTAAATAGTGCCCATGCGCCCAAGTGATGAAAAAGGCTAAGTGTGGATTATGCGCCTAAACAGTGCCCATGCGTCCCAGTGAAAGAAACAGCTAAGTATTGGCCAAGCACCTAAACATTGTCCATGCGCCCATGTACTTGAAACGGCTAAGTGTTGGTGATGCGCCTGAACAGGGCAGAAACGCCCAAACAGTGCCCATGCGCCAGACTGTTTATACTTAGAATTTTTATGCTCATACACCTGGAAGGACCCATGCACCCACTTTGGACTTGAGATTTTCCAAGTGGATTTCAAGGGGTAAAATAGGAAGATAGGCCTGGTTATGATGTGATGGCCTATGTTTGATGTGTGTTATGTATGTATGATGTGCCTGTATTAGTGATGGTGTATGTTTATGATTTTGTATGTTCCATATTATGTATGTATGTCTTCCCTTGGCTTTGCGTTGAACATTAATGAATGTAATGAAAGTATTATGTAACGTAAAGTGGAAGATAATGAAAAGAGGAACGTAATGAATGCATGCACAAATTAATGAATAAAGAGAGAAGTATAGAGAGGCCTGAAAGCAATATGTACAGAGGTGCACAGCTCTAAATGCCTTAAGCTCTACCGCGCGAGGTTCAGCAAATCCTAAAGTGTGCACGTAAGGGTTCCAGTCTTTGTGACTGACCTTCAGAGGTGTTACCCATTTCTATGAGGGTGTTATCTATTTCTATGGGGGTGTTACCCATTTCTATGGGGGTGTTACCCACTTCGGTGGGGGTGCTGTTACCCACTTCGGTAGGGGTGTTGTTACCCACTTCGGTGGGGGTGTTGTTACCCACTTCGGTGGGGGTGTTGTTACCCACTTCGGTGGGGTTGTTGTTACCTACTTCGGTGGGGGTGTTGTTACTCGAGTTATGTATAACTTCAGGGGTGTGGCATAAGGCCAAGCATAGATATGAGGTGAGCGACTCTGTGTTGCAACAGACTCGATAGAGGTCTTGGACCATGAGACGAGATATGAGGTGAGCGACTCTGTGTTGCAACAGACTCGACAGAGGTCTTTGACCATGAGACGTGATATGAGGTGAGCGACTCTATGTTGCAACAGACTCGACAGAGGTCTTTGACCATGAGACGAGATATGAGATGAGCAACTTTGTGTTGCAACAGACTCGGATGGAGTTCAATCCCTGTGATTGACTCGTATGGGATCTTTTTCGCGTATCCCGGTGTTGTGTCAGTCTTTAGACATGAGTCGGGGGTTTGTGAGCAGGCCCTGGCACAGCATCAGCTTTCGAGCATGAGTCGGGGATATTGCAAGAGACGAGATTCGAGTGATAAAGAGTAATGAACGAAAGATCATGTATGAAAGAACGAACGTATGAATGAACGTAAATGAATTATGGTAATAATGTACAGAATAGGATCCTCGTCATTCGACCTCAGTAATCGTGGCTGAGTGCCACGAAGAGGGTAAAGTCTGACCGGATCGAGAAAGAGAAGTGAACGATAATGTAATACGTTGAATGAACAAAGTTAATGAATGTAATGACAAAGATAATAATGATATTATCTATATGTACGTATGATGCATGATCACGAACGGTTGTATAGTATAGTATGTTTTGAAGAGAACGGTTTTAACACAGAAAAGTATGTTTTATTATAAAACTAGAACTCACTCAGCGTCGCTGATTTTTGTATGCATGATAGTTGGCAGGTATATGTTGATGCTGAGGAGTTGCAGGCATGGATGCATAAGCTACTGGGAGCATTTTGAGGTTGGCATTCATATTTTGACATGTTATGTATTTTGAGATGAAAGTTGTAAATGACATGTTTTAATTATAAATGAAAGTTTTAAATTCCGTTGCAAAATTAATGTATGTTTTCTAATGTTTTATGTGAGACGAACCACCAGCTGTAAGCGTCCCGAGAACGGGGCCTTACAGTAACTCTAAAAAAACCCAAAACTCTTTTCCCTCTCACCCGTAATTCCGGCCACCGCACACCGGCGGAGCTCCGGCGAGCTCCGGCCACCTTAAAACCATTAAAAAACGACGAGTCTTGAACCCAAATCGTTTGTGAGCATGATTCTAACATGAATGCATCAAATAATTGAGTTTAAAACATCGGTTACTGTAAAGCCCCGTTCCCGGAAACCTCACAGTTGGTCAATCACGGCAGTTAAAACATTAAACATTATAATTATACAAACTTAAGCAGCGGGAATAATTTATCAAAAACCATTCATTTTATTTAAAACACTGTTGTTAAGCAATACATTATCATTTAACTGTTTACAAAAGAATTGTTTTACTGCATTACAAAACAACAGCAACCTATCAGTCTTTCCCTGCCGAGTAGCTTCACCTTCGTGCCATCCTCAGCAATAACTACCTGCCAACTGAGAATGTATAAAAGTCAGCGTTGCTGAGTGAGTTCTAGTTTATAAGTAATAAAATACTTTTGTATGTTGTATATGAAAATACTCTTTTCAGTAAAATACAACTCTTTACTGTATATGCGAGCACGCATTAACTATATGAACATATACTGTTTGTTCTCTTTACTGTATGCCTTGTCTGTTCTGTAAACTTTTATCTTTATCTTTCACTTTCTGTATGGACAATGAGCAATACCCCAACTGTATGCGCGATGGAAAACGGGTGATGTGCCATCTATATCCCTCGAAAGGGTCAACTATATCCCTTGAAATGGTCAACTGTATCCCTCAAAAGGGTCAACTATATCCCTCGAAAGGGTCAATTGTATACTGTATACAAGGCCAACCCAATCACCCAGGACATGCTGCAAAGGTCGTGCCGATCTCAATGGATTGGCCATGTGTGCATAATAGGGTAGTTAACTGTTGCGTATTCTACCTTGGAAGAAATTGAAGATTTCAATATTATTGAAGTTGAAGATTTGAAGCACAAAATCAACAAAAATATTAGCCTAGGGTTTGTTTTGTAATTATTGTAAATACTAGACTAGTATATATATTAGCACATATTATCAATGTAAAGGGTGACTAATTCACCACTTGTTAGGGTGAATTAAGTTCATCATCAACAACAATATATCATCATCCTTCAAGAATGATGATTTCAATAATATATCAATAAACATCAAACATTAAACATATTGGTGTTCTTCATTTGTGTTCATCATTATGTTCTTCATCATGTTCATTATTATTATATTTTGGCATCTAATCATTCAAGTTCTTGTCTTTATCAATATGAATCCTAATCATTCAAGTTCTTGTCTTTATCAATAATTTCAGCAAACTAAACATAAAATCTCATCAAAATCAATATAAATCCATCAACTCCGGCTCTGATACCAATTGTGTGTTCCCGATATGAACGGGAACAATGAGCATGGATCTTAGGATTCATATTGATAAAGACAAGAACTTGAATGATTAGATGCTAAAATATAATAATGATGAACATGATGAAGAATATAATGATGAACACAATGAAGAACACCAATGTGTTTAATGTTTGATGTTTATTGATATATTGTTGAAATCATCATCCTTGAAGGATGATGATATATTGTTGTTGATGATGAACTTAATTCACCCTAACAAGTGGTGAATTAGTCACCCTTTACAATGATAATATGTGCTAATATATACTAGTCTAGTATTTACAATAATTACAAAACAAACCCTAGGCTAATATTTTTGTTGATTTTGTGCTTCAAGTCTTCAACTTCAATAATATTGAAATCTTCAATTTCTTCCAAGGTAGAATACCTAACACTAACCCGTAGCACAGTTGAGCTAATGACAACATGATCGTGTACCTCCTGTAAGCTTGCAAGGCTTGTTAACATTTTTATTTATGTTCCTCTTCTTTTCTTTATTGCTCTTTCTCTTTATTATTACGATATACTTTACGTTACGATAATAAACATACCACGTAAAGTCACATACTATAAGTAATAATAATATTAGCAATAACAATATTAAGGAACAATCATAACCATGCATGAAACATCATCATAAATAAGCCCCGGTCAACTCTCGGTCAAACCCTATAAGCACAGACTCCCAGAAAATTTTGTATAAATTTCTAAGTGCTTAGGCGCTTTGACACTATTGGGGCGCATGAGCCCTGTTTGGGCGTTTCATCACTATATAGGTGCATCAGCCAACACTTATCATTTTATCACTTAGGCCCATGAACTATTCAGGCGCATGGGCACTATTCGGGCGTATGAACACTTAGGCGCATGGGTTATTCGGACGCATGGACACTTAGGCGCATGGGCATTTTGGGCGGATTGGCACTATTGGGGCGCATGGCCCTACACTTAGTCGTCCGACTAACATTTCCAGATGCATGGACCACTGTTCAGGCACATGGGATATACTTAAATATTTCTAAGTCAATCTTAGGCGCATGGGCTACTGTTCTGGCGCATGGATTACACTTAAATCCTTCTAAGGCATTTTCAGGCACATGAGCCTTATCTAGGCGCATGGACCTTCTGTGTACCATGTTTCTAGTATGTTTTCAAACCCAATCATCAAACCCATCTGTTCTAAGCTTAACATGGCCATTCTAAACATGAATAACCTATAATCATTCAAGAATTAACATCCAACATGCACAATACATACGGGTAAACATACATAAGCCTTGAAAATCGTTTTAATACATTTTCAACCCCAAAGATAGTTTAAAACAAGTAAAAATCGGGGTCTAGAACTCACTTAATGCAACTTGGGTGTTTCTTCCTTTCTAACCCGCTTGCAAATGAGTTCAAACACCTAGAAACAACACCAAACACACACACCCGAGCACATACACAATCACATAAGCTCATAAGCATATAACCGGGATAAATTCCGTCATAAACACTTAAAAACCTCGAATTTTATTTCTCTTCTTCTTCTTTTCTTCAGCCGAGAGTTCCTCTACTCTCTCTCTCTAAAACCGAAAGAAAGTGTGATGTGAAGGGAGGGTGGGCGGCCATGCCCACCTTTACACCAACTTTTGAAAGATTTGTCCTTTTTGGACACTTTTAGTCGCTCCACTTGGACTTTATTGCTTTTCTTTCTTTTATTCTTCATGTCTTGTCTTTTTAAAGTAACCGGGTGTTACAAGTCCACCCCCTTATATAGGTTTCGTCCCCGAAACCTGTTATTCCTCGAACAAATAAGGATAATGCTGCCTCACCTCCTCCTCAGTATCCCATGTAGACTCGGATCCCTTCCTGTGCTTGCACTATACACGCATAAGAGGAACCACTTTATTTCTCAGCCTCTTCTCTTTATGATCGATGATTGTCACTGGTTGCTCCACATAATTGAGCCTTTCGTCTACTTTGATATCCTCCAGTGGAACAATCATGTCTTCATCAGCTAAACACTTTCTCAGATGAGATACATGGAATGTCAGGTGAATCCCACTTAACTCATCCGGTAATTCCAACCTATAGGCCACCTCTCCTACTCGAGCAATGATTCGGAAAGGGCCTATATATCTTTGTCTCAAATTGCCCCACTTCTTGAATTGGATAATACCCTTCCAAGGTGAGACCTTCAACATAACCCGGTCACCCACCTGGAACTCGATCGATCTGCGTCGTTTATCGGCATACGACTTCTGTCTATCTTTCGCTGCCTTCATGAAGGCTTTAATCTTCTCAAGCTTCTTAGTCGTAGCCTCGATTACCTCGACGCTCCCCAATTCCTTTTGACCAATATCACCCTCAACAAACGGGTGTTCTGCATCTCCTACCGTATAGCATCTCCTACCGTATAGCATCTCGTATGGTGGCATGCCAATGTTGGCATGATAGCTGTTGTTGTACGAGAATTCAGCTAATGTTAAATGGTCATCCCAACTTCCCCCAAAATCAATCACACATGCCCGAAGCATGTCTTCCAATGTCTGAATGGTCCTTTATGACTGACCATCAGTTTGGGGATGATAAGCCATGCTAATATGTAACCTCGTCCCCATGGCATCGTGGAATTTCTTCTAGAATTTAGAGGTAAACCGAGTGTCATGATCAATGGACAACGGCACACCTTTCGGATGAATGAGTTACAATCTCCTTGATGAACAAGTCAGCCAACCTCTTGGATGAATATGTCTCGCAGATCGGTAGAAGTGGGCACTCTTCGTCAAACGATCAACAATCACCCATATGGCATCATACTCTTTCGGAGTACGTGGCAAATTTGTTATGAAATCCATGGTGATGTGCTCCCACTTCCATTCTGTTATATCCAAAGGTTGGATCTTCCCATACGGCTTCTGATGTTCAGCCTTCACTTGCAAACAAGTAAGGCACTTACTCACATACTTCACCCCATCACACTTCATACCTGGCCACCAATAATCTTTCTTCATATCTTGATACATCTTTGTGGCACCAGGATGAATGAAGTATCGAGTTTTGTGGGCTTCATCCATTATCTTCGCCTATAGATCCCCAAAATGAGGAATCCACACTCGCCCAAATCGAGTTTTAACACCAACTGTGTTTTCACCAAATTCCCCAACCAGACCTCTTATTCTTTCAGAGTTTAGATGATCTTCTTTTAATGCCTCATCTTGAAACTCTTTGACTTGCTTCATTACGTCAGAGGTCATGATCAATTGATAGGCTTTCACCCGAATTGGCTTGGGCCTCTCCTTTCGGCTAAGAGCATCAACCACCACGTTGGCCTTGTCCGGATGGTAATGGATCTCACAATCATAATCTTTTATGAGCTCCAACCATCTTCTCTGCCTCATGTTCAGATCCTTCTGCTTGAAGAAGTACTTCAAGCTCTTGTGGTCAGTGAAAATGGTGCACTTCGTCTTGTACAGATAGTGCCTCCAAATCTTCAATGCAAAGACCACAACTGCTAGCTCCAAGTCATGAGTGGGATAATTGACCTCATAAACTTTCAACTGTTGGGATGCATAGGCTATAACCTTCCCTATCTGCATTAACACACACCCCAACCCTGAGTAAGAAGCATCTGAATATACCAACAAATCCTCGCTTCCTTCGGGTAATGACAAGACAGGGCTTGGGTTAGTCTGGCCTTCAACTCCTCAAAAGCCCTTTCTTGCTCTTCTTCCCACACGAACTTTACATCCTTACGGGTCAGCTTAGTCAACGGGGAGGATATCTTGAAGAAGTCCTGAATGAACCTTCGATAATATCCCGCTAACCCCAAGAAACTACGAATCTTGGATGGCGTCTTTGGAGACTTCCATTGCATCACAGCCTCCACCTTAGCAGGGTCTACCATAATCCCCTCGGGATTTTTCACGTGACCTAAGAATCGAACTTCGCGCAACCAGAATGCGCAATTGGGGAATTTTGCATACAATTTTTCCCTTCTCAACGTCCCTAACACCTCTCGAATGTGATCGGCATGCTCCTCCTCGCTCTTTGAATAAATCAGGATATCATCAATAAATACAATCATTGATTTATCTAACATTGGCCGACACACTCGATTCATCAAGTCCATAAAAGCAGCTGGCGCAGTGGTCCGACCAAATGACATAACAAGGAATTCATAGTGACCGTAGCGCGTGCGAAAAGCTATTTTAGGGATATCCATCTCCTTCACCTTCAGCTGATGGTAACCAAATCAAAGATCTATCCTTGAAAACCAACTGGCTCCTTGGAGCTGATCAAACAGATCATCTATTCTTGGTAAGGGGTAGCGGTTCTTCACTGTCAACTTGTTTAGCTCTCGGTAGTCAATGCACATCCTTATACTACCGTCTTTCTTCTTCACAAACAGGACTGGAGCACCCCAGGGAGAGATATTCGGCCTAATGAACCCCTTATCGAGCAGCTCTCGCAACTGCTCCATCAGTTCTTTCATTTCTGTCGGAGCTAACCGATACGGTGCTTTGGCAACGGGTTGAGCACCGGGTATCAAATCAATCTGGAACTCAATCTTGCAATCAGGTGGCACGTCGAGTAAGTCTTCCGGGAATACGTCCGGAAAGTCGCACACCACTGGTACTTCGGATAGTTGCGGTACCGACGCATTCACATCTTTTACATAGGCCAAGTAGGCACTACATCCACGTCTTATGCACTTCCCCGCCACCGCCATCGAAATCATCTTCGGGATTGTAGTAATGCGATCTCCATGAATCGTAACCAAACTCTTATCGGGCACAACTAATCGAATCATCTTCTTGCGACACACGATGTTTGCTTCATAGGTTGCTAACTAGTCCATCCCTAGTACTACATCAAATACACCTAGGGGTATCACGTGTAACCTAGCAGCAAATCTATGACCTTCTAGTTCTATGGCACAGTTCTCTATCACCTCAATAATTCTAGTGGACTTACCAATAGCAGTTTCTACATTGAATGGTGTACTGACCTTTCTACTACTAACAGGTAACTTAGCACAGAAAGTAGTGGAAAAAAACTCCTGCTAGCACCAGAATCAAACAATACAGAGGCACAAGTTTGGTTTACTAGAAACATACCTGACACAACATCAGGATCAGCTCTGGCTTCCTCCCGGGTCATAGTGTAAGCTCTAGCACTTGTCCTCTGCCTTCCTTCCTCCGGCTTCTTCTTCTCTGCTCCAGAGCTCTCCGCCCTCGGCTTCTTACAGTCTCTAGCGATGTGACCAGGCTGGCCACACCTGAAGCATACGTTCATCCCCATCCTGCACTCACCAGTATGCTCCCTTCCACATTTGTCACACCTCCTCAGCCCTGATCTTGATGACACTCCATGGGTTCCCCTTCACCTTCTTGTTGTTTGAAGTAAAACCACCACATCCAAATCTCTTCCTATTCCTATTCCTTCCATCCCCACTCGTCCTCTTCACCTCAGCCACCACCACCTTGCGCTCATCATATAATCTACCAGCCAAATCAACCGCCAACCTAAAAGTGCTCGGCCGGGCGGCGATCATATGCCTACGGATATCCCCCGACAGCCCCTGGATGTATCTTTTAATCTTTCGTGACAGTGGTGTCACTTGATCGGGCACTAGCCGCGCCATTTCATTAAATTTAGTGGTGTACTGCTGGTGTGTCATCGTTCCCGCCTCCAACTGTGGGAAATCTCTTTCTACCTTGTCCATCTCTCTATGAGGACAGAATTCCTCAATCACTAACTTCTTCAGTTCAGGCCACCTCATTCTCCCAATGGCCCTGCTACCCTCGGCTTGGACAATGTTGTCCCACCAGCACAAAGCCGAGTCTACAAAATAGTGGGCATGTACTTTATTATTTTTGTAATAGATAAGGATGTGAGCTATGGTATGTCATAGTCACTAGTCAAAAGGCAATCTACCTTTTGACTCTACAATTGATTTTGTTTGCCTTTCTGCCTTCTTATCGATGTAGGAGGCATTATCAAATCTTGAAAATGAATAGTAGACATATAATCGTTGGAAGTTAACCCATAAAGAGGGATCTTTGTCGCGTATCCCGGTGTTGTGTCAGTCTTCGGACGTGAGTGGGGGGTATGTGTACAGGCCCCGACACAGCACCAGCTTTTGAGCACGAGTCGGGGATATTGTATGAGACAAGATTCGAGAATTTCACCTTCTGATCTTCACGACACTCACTGATATCAAGGACAACCTCCATTTCCCTCACCCACTGGTGAGCAGCTACAGTAGTGCCATTTCTATCGAAAGTAGGGGGCTTGCATCTCATAAACTTCCCATAGTTACAGCCTCGGGTCGCCTCCGGTGCATGCTCCTCTTCTTCCTCCTCCTCATCAGAGAGGACCGTTTTTGGCTCTGGTTGTTCCCGTCCTCCTGAGGACCTGTTTCTTTCCTTTCTTTCCCCTTCCCTTACTGCCTTGATCACTTCGGTCACCACAGACGGTAGAATTGTCTGCATGACCTAATGAACCTCTTCCACCACAGCCTCCTTTACTGAGGCTGTTAGATTGGCGCTCTCGTCGCCACCCTCCAGATGAGGGGTCTCTGGTTCTTCATGAACCACTTTCTTGACTCTGGGTCTCCCTCTCTTGGGTCGCGGAGCAACACTGTAACCTCCACCACGAGAGGCTTTTGAAGATCTACCGCCAGCCATCCTCTAAAAGCACACTATAAGATTCAAACACTAACGTGGTCATTCAAGGTAACACTCAGTTTACGTCAAGTATAGTAAGTCCCTAATTAC
Source organism: Flaveria trinervia (assembly GCA_025506515.1). NCBI lineage: Eukaryota > Viridiplantae > Streptophyta > Magnoliopsida > Asterales > Asteraceae > Flaveria > Flaveria trinervia. Next base: position 1,269,737 of record CM046457.1, on the reverse strand, counting down.
ATTGGCCAGTTGTGATTAGCCACTTACTTTACTCTTCATACCCCAAGCATCTCCTATCCTGACTTAATCAGTATCTAGATCTACTAAGAGCACATAATCAAATAGCATGTGCACATAATACCAGTTAACATTAATAAAAGACATACCTGATGGCACGTAGCTACTCGGGCTGACATCCCTCCATTTGTCCTATTTTCAGTTTAAGTTTAGGTTTTAAAAGTTTATTTAACCCAATTCTCTTAAACTTTGGCTCTGATACCAACTTGTAAGGCCCCGTTCCCGGAACCTCACAGTTGGTCAATCACGGCAGTTAAAGCATTAAACATTATAATTATACAAACATAAGTAGCGGGAATAATTTATCAAAAACCATTCATATTATTTAAAACACTATTGTTAAGCAATACATCATCATTTAACTGTTTACAGAAGAATTGTTTTACTGCATTACAAAACAACAACAACCTAGAATACGAATGGATGTCAGTCTTTTCCTGCCGAGTAGCTTCACCCTCGTGCCATCCTCAGCAATAACTACCTGCCAATTGAAAATGTATAAAAGTCAGCATTGCTCAGTGAGTTCTAGTTTATAAGTAATAAAATACTTTTTGTATGTTGTATATGAAAATACTCTTTTTAATAAAATACAACTCTTTTACTGTATTTGCGAGCACACATTAACTATATGAACAGATACTGTTCATTCTCTTTATTGTATGCCTTGTCTGTTCTGTAAACTTTTATCTTTATCTTTCACTTTCTATATGGACTAATGAGCAATACCCCAACTGTATACGCAATGGAAAACGGGTGATGGGTCATCTATATCCCTCGAAAGGGTAAACTATATCCCTCGAAAGGGTCAACTGTATCCCTCGAAAGGGTCAACTATATCCCTTGAAAGGGTCAACTGTATACCGTATACAAGGCCAACCCAATCACTCAGGACACGCTGCAAAGGTCCTGCCAATCTTAATTGATTGGCCCAATGTGCATAATAGGGTAGCTAACCCGCAACACAGTTGAGCTAACGACAACATGGACGTGTACCTCCTGTAAGCTTGCAAGACTTGTTAACATTTTTATTAATGTTCCTCTTCTTTTCTTTATTGCTCTTTCTTTTTATTATTATGATATACTTTACGTTACAATAATAAACATACCAAGTAAAGTCACATACTATAAGTAATAGTAATATTAGCAATAACAACATTAAGGAACAATCATAACCATGCATGAAACATCATCATAAATAAGCATCGGTCAACTCTCAGTCAAACCCTAAAAGCACAGACTCCCAGAAAACTCTGTAAAAATTTCTAAGTGCTTAGGCGCTTTGACACTATTGGGGTGCATGAGCCCTGTTTGGGCGTTTCATCACTATATAGGCGCATCGGCCAACACTTATCATTTTATCACTTAGGCGCATGAACTATTCAGGCGCATGGGCACTATTCGGGCGTATGAACACTTAGGCGCATGGGTCATTCGGACGCATGGACACTTAGGCGCATGGGCCTTTTAGGCGCATGGGAACTATTGGGGCGCATGGCCCTACACTTAGTCGTCCGACTAACATTTCCAGATGCATGGATCACTGTTCAGGCACATGGGATATACTTAAACATTTCTAAGGCAATCTTAGGCACATGGGCTACTGTTCAGGCACATGGATTACGCTTAAATCCTTCTAAGGCATTTTCAGGCGCATGAGCCTTATCTAGGAGCATGGACCTTCTGTGTACCATGTTTCTAGTATGTTTTCAAACCCAATCATCAAACCCATCTGTTCTAAGCTTAACATGACTATTCTAAACATGAATAACCTATAAGAATTCAAGAATTAACATCCAACATGCACAATACGTACGGGTAAACACACATAAGCCTTGAAAATCGTTTTAATACATTTTCAGCTCCAAAGATAGTTTAAAACAAGTAAAAACCGGGGTCTAGAACTCACCTGATGCAACTTGGGTGTTTCTTCCTTTCTAACCCGCTTGCAAATGAGTTCAAACACCAAAAAACAACACCAAACACACACACCCGAGCACATACACAAACACATAAGCTCATAAGCATATAACCGGGATAAAACCCATCATAAACACTTAAAAACCACGAATTCTTACCTTGAATTCGATTTCTCTTCTTCTTCTTTTCTTCAATCGAGAGTTCCTCTTCTCTCTCTCTAAAACCGAAAGAAAGTGTGATGTGAAGGGAGGGTGGGCGGCCATGCCCACCTTTACACCAACTTTTGAAAGATTTGTCCTTTTTGGACACTTTTAGTCCCTCCACTTGGACTTTATTGCTTTTTTTTTCTTTTATTCTTCATGTTTTGTCTTTTTAAAGTAACTGGGTGTTACAGTTACCATCCATTCAAATGCATAACCGATGCATCTTAAAATCCATAGCCATTTGGGCAATAAAGTCTAATAATAATCCAATTACGTTAACCTGAACGACCATCTCAGTGATCTAAATGTTCCCGACACTTGATTTCACCTGAAAACATACAAAAATTACCCATTCGATTCTCTTCTCATCGCAACCTGCAACCTAATCGAAACCTATCGTTCGACCTGTCAAATTTGAAATTGATAAAGGGCTTTGAATCAACAACATCATTTGAAGTTGTCCACAAGTTTAATTCCATTATCATCGACATTTGTTCATCGATTAAACCCAAGCCAACCGCGACATGGTCTTCGTAATATATACCTTTAATCCATGATCAACCGGGTAAATAAATACATTTATATACACGTAATTACATGGGGAATCAAAGCCCCATGTTAATTCCCGTAAACATCATCGATTTGATCTTCAATTTTGGTTCAAATCAAACTAGGGTTCTTATGATTTGGGGCTGTTCAGTAATTGGTGTTTTTAATGTTTTAAAACTGAAATTTAGCACGGCAACTGCCCTTTGGTACACTGGTAAGATGCAAGACCCATACACAGGAGGTTTCGAGTTTGAACCTGGGGAGCCTCACATATTTTTTAGGCCTTTTTGGCCTTTATATTAAATACTAAAAATTTCTAAAAATTATAAAAGTTCATTTTGTAAACTTTGATCATTTTAAAAATCATTTGAATACTTTTTTGTAAATTGTTACTTAAAAAGAAACACTTTTATATTCTAAAAAGATATATAAATAGTTTAATTTTATAAAAAGATAGACTTTAGATAATATTTTGTTCACTTAAATATTATTATTTCATCCGTTATCCTCAAATTGTTGTTTTAAATTGTGGTTACAAAATTTTATTTAATCTTTATACATGTATTCAAATTGTTATAAATGTTATATTCTTATATATATAACATGTAGCAAATTTCTTTGAGTATAATAAATATAATTGATTCTATTTTGTTAAACATAATTATTTGACAAGCCACAAATACCAAATTGAAACCCTAGTTCTCGTTAACTCGTTAAATTAATTATAAAACTTTAATCTTGTAATTATATAATTAGGTGTCACGTGACGGTTTACGTTGGAACGACGCATATTATTTTCTTATTAATCGTCAACTCTTCATCATGTGAGTTTCCTTGCCTCTTTTTATGTTTTTCACACTATTTTGGGGTGAAACATGATACATATACATCATACACTTATAAACATTTGAAACTTGTAAAGCACTTGCAATTCATCTTTATATTTTGTCATGGTTATTTGTGTGTTGTAAGTGTTTATATAAGATACATAGTTTGTTTACAATTATTAACTATTGCTAGTCTGGCGATGTCTTAGATCTTTGGGCCTGACAAGCCTATTTGGTGCTAAAGCCGAGGTATTGCCGGCTCCTGATGACGTATAGTTGTTCATCATGGGAACCAAATACACTTAGCCAATCTTATATACTTGTAATCAAGTCGAGGTTTGGTTGTAACGATATGTGTTCTATAACCTTACTAACTTGTAACCTATGACATGAATTGCTACTTGTAACCTTATCATATTATGTATGAAAACCTTGGAAAATCACCAACTATTTTTAGTTGACCTTTTATTTTTATCATGTTTCAGGTAACCCTCAAGTTTAAAGTAGTCTTTTGAAGCTTGTAATAAAACTAGGACTTTGACCTAGTTAAATGAATAAAATGTTTATGTTATGTTTTGTTTTATTTGGAACTATTTCATGTTTTGAGACTTATGATTGTAATATCTTTGAAACTTATAATTTTAATATTTACATTTAATATAGCGTTATGTGGCTGTGAACAATCTTAACCCTCACATCTCGACGTTTCCGCCGTCATGGTTGGGGTGTGACAATAAGATTCTCCTGGATGATTTTCTCCCTACAATATGAAATATACTGCTGCCTAAAAAGGTCAACATGAGTGAACCTCTCTAACAAAGGTATTGATATTCCAAGAATTTGATGTGTTTTGTGTTCTTATAACGTTGAATTAGTTGAACATGCTTTTGAATATTGCTTTATTGTGAACTCACACTAGAAAAGCATGCTAGATGGTTAGACCCAAACTCCCTATACTTATGTTCTTAGTTGGATTCTTCTATTCTTTATAAGCAAAACGAGGACATAATAGAAATCTTCATGACTACATGATAGGTGTTATGGAGTTTAAAACTAAAGTAGTGTTTCAAGGGGAAGATTTAAAAAGGAAGCTTATATTTTATCCTACTACTAGTTTCTCGAGTGGTGAAAGTTTAAGGTTTAAACTTTAAAGGCTTTATATCCATGTTTTACATGTCAATTTATAAGAAACAGAGTTAATTTTAAGATTTTGTTGTGTTTGTAGGTTAAACATGAAGTATACAAAAAGTTGGAAGAAAAGAGACCAATATTGAAGCTCAGGAGGTGAAGAAATGTTAAAAAGAAGTTGCGAGACAATGATAACTTAAAATAGACATAACTTGAGCTAGGAAAAAAGTTACGGGACCCATGACCAGTCAATGGAAAGATCTCGAAAAGTTACATATGAAATCAAGGTTGTATAGGGGATGGCGTCTCTGACGCCGTGTGCCATGTTTTGGTGGAATTTAACATAATTTGAGGGGGTTTAAAGGAGGATTAACCCTAATACGAAATTTACCTCTTTACACAACATGCTTGGATGGAAAGATTCAATCTTTCACCATTCCAGAGCATTCCAATATCAATATAATCTGAATTCATATGATCAATTACAATGGAGTTGAATAATCAACGATGATGCAAGGCTAAAATAATTATGATTCACTTCGAGGGCTGGGGTTGGGCAAGTTTTTATTTTTCATAGTTTGTAACCTAGATTTGAGATTAGATCTTGAACCTTTTAAGCTCTCTTGGCTTCAATTTATGATTTGATTACTTAAACGATTTGATTATGTTTAGAACTAGTTTTAGTTTTCTCTAACTTTGGTTTCCTTTAATCATTGTGTGATTGTGAGAATTAGGGTTACATAACTCAAATGGGTGATTGTGTGAGTGAAGTCATTTAAGCTTTAATCCATTATTGTCACTTAGATCTTATCATGTGCAAGTCATCATTAATGACTTCTCAATAGCTTTTTCTCAAGATTGTTAAAAACCTAAACTTTTATTTGGTTAATTTAACTCTCTTTCAATTAATCAAATCAAGTTACTTTTGAATGTTTAGTATTCTTAGGTTAATCATTACTAGCATTTTTTTTATTCCCTATAAATTCGACACCCTTCTTACATTTTATTTATTAAGGGTGATTAGTCAATGTTTAATTAATATTTTTTACCGACCATACGATATCGATCAACATGATATTCGAATAAGATAGATAAACTAAAATTGAATGGGTCCAATAGCTTAGAGACCCACTAATAGTCATGGCTTGTGATTTTTGTTCTTGTTGTGTATTTCTAGCCAAGATCGTTTTTTTATATATAAAGAAAATATACTTATATTTGAAAAGAAAACTCATTAGCACGATGAAAACTATTATAAGAATAAACTAAACAAGTTTTAAAAAAGTCCTCTACAATAATTTAGTGAAGTTTAATGTGTTAATTAATTTAGAACATCGATAAGAGAACCTGAACAACGATTAAAATTTGGGCCTCTAAAAGTTTCAGCATTAATTGATTAGTATACCCTAGTGCCATTACAATGCTTAGTTGTTGTGTTACTATTTAACATCAGTATACATATTATTTGAAAAATTCTGATCGAATTTTATTTAAGTTTCATAAAATACTTCTGCGTGAAAGTAGCAAGAAAATAAAAATAATGGAGAATTACATATATCCTCATAAAAACTTTATCAATTACATATATACCCAACTAGACATTTTAATTATATATATCTTCTTGTAAAACTTAGTTAATTACATATATACCCAAATTAATAGTTTAATTACATATATCACCTTCTAAAACTTTGTTAATTACATATTTACTTAAACTAAAAGTTTCATTACATGTTTCTGCTTTAATAAGCATAATTATTATATATTATCCATATGATTATTTTTTATTAAAAATAACTTATATAATTAGTATTTCTCTTATTTTTATTAACTATAAAGTTATGTTTTTACTTTTTACTGATTTTTCAAGTTTTGATTATTTACTAATATTTCTATGCTAATATTTTTTATGTTGTTTTTGTTTTTTACCTTTTGATGCTAACTTTTTCAGGTTTCTGTATGAGACACTTGAATGCTCGTTATGCAATATGATCCGAACACATATTTTTTGTTGCATAATGAGACACGAAATGTCTCGTATGAGTATCAAAAAATTATCATGAAAAGGTTAAAAAACATAAAAATGTTAGTATAAAAATATTATTAAATAATCAAAACTTGAAAAACAAGTAAGAAGAAAAAATATAATTTTATAGTTTAATAAAAAATAAGAGTAAAATACTAATTATATAAGTTATTTTAATAAAAGTAATAAAATTGATAAATATGTAATATTTATGTTTAATAAAACAGATATACGTAATTAAATATTAGTTTGAGTATATATGGAATTAATTAATTTTTAGAAGGGGATATATGTAATTAGACTTTTAATTTGGGTACATATGTAATTAACAACGTTTTAGAAGGGAAAATATGTAATTAAAATTTTAATTTACGTATATATGTAATTAACTAAATTTATAAGAGGATATATGTAACTAAAATTTTAAGTTGAGTCTATATGTAATTAATAAAGTTTATAGAAAAATATATGTAATTCTCCCTAAAAATAAAAAACAATAAACACTACCGAAAGCCAATCCAATTAACAGACACACAACCCGCAAAAAAGATTATATAGGACTCAATGGCATCGTTAAATGGCGTAACATTTAGTTTACTACAAGTCTAAGTTATTCTAAGCAATCACACTCAAATACCCATTATAAATTGTGTTTGGTGCCCACTCGGTATTGACAATGCGTTGTCTATGTCTATTCCTCTTTAAATTTCTAAACACATTTCTAATATTTTTTTAAGTATTTATGTAATTTTGTTACACATAGGATCGGAAGTATATAATTAAGCTAAAGCGAAGGTATAATTGAGGTAGTTCAAGTAATCAGAGATATTAGATATACTCGTCTCTTACACAGATGAATTTTAAAACATATCATACTCAGTCTCATACCTAATTATCTATCTCACGTGTTTGTGTTTTGCTTGATAAATTCAAGTTCATTTAAGGTACTATTTGGGGGTAGGAAATAAAAGTGGATAATGAGAAATGGTTTGAAAAAAAAGTTAAGAAATTGTTAAACTTGGTACCACTCATATTCGACATTTACACAAAGTCTTTGGGCTATTAAATTTAGTCAATAATAACATTTTTACTTCTAATACCATCTAATCTTGTAACTTTAACAATTATTTGAACTCATATTACTTTTATAGTGATAATCACCAATGTCGATCACTATATAAGGTACAGGACCATGAGCTAGTTGGTTAAAAGATTTCTCTAACTATTTTATTTGGGATTTTTTGAGAATTAAATACGGCACTAAGATAAGAATACCAAATGTTCTCACACTCTTAAATCTTTATTTCAGGGTATCAAATAAGTTATTTTATATTTGAATACTTTAATACTGCCTTTTGAGCCTGCATAAAAATATAAATGATAATTATATTAGTTTATTTACTAAAAACTGATATAATGGATTGAAATTCAAATAAATGATAAAAATGAATAATGATAATTATTAAAAACGTATTACCTCCTTTTCCCAATCGCAACGAAGGGTCATTATCCCTAATATGATCGTCTGTAAAGCAGTTCCACCAAAAATCATACCTCCCCATATTCCCTATTGGTCAATAAAAAATAGCATTAATTTATTTAAAAAAAATAAAATAACCAGAAAAGTATAAATTCTAATACTCCCAATTTATTTAAGCTAAACATTCAATCATTCGTCATAAAAGCTATAAAAATCTTTTCAAATCCAAGTCAAAACTAGTTTAGACTGAAAATGATTAACAAAAATATCAAATGAATGTGAAAACTTCTAAAGAGAAGTTTAAATTTTTTTATCATTTTTCTTTTTTTATAAAAGTGAGAACAAAATGTATACATCTTATTAGAAGAAAGAAATCCATACCCCAACACCAAGATGAAAAACCAACCCTAATACGATTCCAAGAGGTAGCCCAACCACATAGTAGGAGCCCAAATTGATATACGCAACCCATGATTGCCATCCCGAGCCCACAGCAACACCTGTAAAATAGCACGAGAGTACAAAACAACATTTTACGTTCGTTTCAACTACTCTATCATATCGTGACAATCTCACAAAGAAACTAAAAGAAAACAACATATAATACTCCTATTATAAACTGATCCTCTAGACACTATTATTCTCCCTAAATTCGAAAGTATCATCATGTTTTTAGTTTTCTAATATCTTAAACAATATAATTTATGATTTTTCAAGAGTTTACCGGATATAACTGGTTGAATGCTGTTAAGAAGGATGGTGAAAGCTAAGAGCCATGCCATGTTATCAACCGCATCAAGAACAACTGTGCTCGATGTGAAAATTAGAGCAAACTTGTTATGAAATACTACTATTAGTACACAAAACACAAGCCCGATCACGGTTGAATGCAATATTGCCACGAACGTCGCATATTTAGCCCCCTTCCCGTTACCAGCACCTAGCTCGTTGGAGACTCTAACGCTGTATAAACACATAAACAAGTTTTATTCTTAATCATAAAACATTTTGCACAAGCAAATTAATGTCGAAGTAGATAACGTTATTATGAGCAAAACCATACCCGATGCCTGCAAAAAAGGCGAGAGGAATCATCATTTCCCAACCATTGATGTTCATACTGCAGCCAATGTTTTCCATAATGATAAGAAGAGGGTTTTTACTTTCTAATCAATAATTATGTATTCTAATTACGAAAAAAAGACTAATACCAAATTGATACTGCATCCACAGCAATGGTGGCATTCTTTAGAAATGCTGTCATTAGGATCAATATCCGATAGTACCAGTTCTCCAGACTGCAAAAAATAATGCGAGTTACTCGCGTATAATCAATGTAAAAGATACTGTATCTGGACGTATCAGACCATTTACTTATAAATCGGTCGATTTTACTAAGTTAGTTCTCAAATATAGCTGCAAGAGAAAGCAAATATCATTTTGGTTAGGTATCTTTAGATTATTATTGTACTACTTTTTATTGTTATAATTCTAACCTTTAAATTAACAATTCATAACATATGTGCAGTGAAAAAAATGTTTTCATGCCAACATAATTTGACATGACATGATATATGACATGAGTTGTTTTACGATGGTATATAGTTTATAAACTAGCTAGGAAGGAAAAACTATACCACAGCATAACACCCGATGCAGCCGAGAGTTTGACAAACTCCCACAGCCCCGAAAACGCTTCCATAGAAAAACCGGTCCATGTCATAGGGCATCCTCCAAGAGCCGTATACGCAAACAAACAAAAGAAATTCAACCACCAAGAAATATCCAAAGCGACCACCGTCCCCACGATCCCAAAGTGGAACACATTCACAAGAGCCAAGTAACGAGGATATGGATCGCAAGAATTGCCAAGGAAACCCACGCCAACACGGGGGTCTTGACTTGGCTTTGCAAGAACCGTTGCACCGGGAACAAGAACGCAAAAGAGAAGTGTTGTGGTATTAGCCAAATAGCAGCTAGTCCAGATAATTCAGCAACATCATCCGGTTGACCTAATAACTTTAAGATAGGTGTGGCATATATGTAGAATGGTAATGTCACCAAACAACATACCAATAGCACGATCCATGACCTCTGCATGTATATTCCAATCATGTTGTACTTTTTCGCCCCAAACGCTTGTCCGCATAATGTCTCGAGTGCACTTGCCATTCCGAGCTACATAAGTTAGATAAATGTGTGAGTTGTTAATGCATGGACTTGTACTAATTAGTAACAAACTATTTCCAAGTCCTTTCCATAGTTGAGAGTTAGGCTATTAAACGAGTGGTATTCGCGGATTGGCGGTTGAACTTGGCATGACCCGAAAATGACACTGGCTGAAAAGTGGCATCACACACATGAACTCGAACATGACAAGTGTAGTGGTTGACACGAATACAACCCGTTTTATCCGGAAGAAAGTTATTTATAATTTTACATATTAAAATAAAATTCTATATTAACATGTTATTTTTATTCTTTTAAGCAATTATGTTAAACTGACTTTAAACTTTTAAATTTTGGCGTAAAAATACAAGAATGGTTTAAGTTATTATACAAAATTACATACTTATAAAAAACAAAAAAAGATAAAAAAAATATAAATGAATTTGAACGAGTTAATTACGAACCATTTGTATTTGGGTTGACAGGAGCACGACTCTAGATATACATGTTCATGAATTTGACATGAGCCTATTTACACTAAACGCAAATCCCACGAATTTCATAATAGATTTGTGACGTGTGTTTGGTGTTAGTATTTAAAATTTGCACCACTAGCTTGGATGACAAGTGACATAAAATAAAGGAAACCACATAATCAACTTTTTGAATCCTATTCGACTTTATCAATAAACATTCTTAGAAGACCAACTACTACTTCATACAAGTAATTTTTAATAGATTTTTAAAGTAATTTCTAATAGACTTTATAAAAAACATAACTATTTTTCAACTACTACACACCATATTATTATTTTCGTCCATGGACATTAAAGAAAATTTTTGTGACCACCGAAGCGTGAGTCCCATCCCCCAAATTAAAGGCCAAATTGCACCATACATATATTGTGTCATTTTCCTCCTCTTAATTGCTAACACCTATCTAACCTTCCACCACCAACGCCATCATCATAGCCAACACTTGTACTATTGGATGGTGGTACTCGTGGTGTTAGTGCGGGAAAAAATTAAAAAGACAATTATACCCTCGTACGTAAAGATAAAAAAATGTCGAAAATGAAGGGCTATATACACCAAGGGCAAAACCCTTAGAATAGTTTTTGTGACATTATTAACCACATAATGTTGATGATGAGAATCTAATTTTTAACTTTTTTTTTCTCTATTCAAACAAATTGAAATGATTGAAGTTTTTTTTCAAACATGTTGATGATGGGAATTTAATTTTTACTTTGAGGTGTAAAACTACTATTGAGTAAATTACTTTTTTTATTAGCTTACTTTAAATTTCTACTTAAACCAAAATTATTACAAAAAAAGTCATTCATATTCATTTACCGTCTCAGATTAAAAGTTTTTCACCTTTTGTGTGTCCATCATTCTTGCTTTTAAGTTTATCTTAAATTTTAGAAAAAAAATGTTCTTTAATTTAGTGATAAATACTTAAATAATGACAAATACAAACAGAAAGAGTTTTTTTTATAGCTCAAAGATAAAAAAAATAAAATTTAATATAAATTTAAAATATAAAAACTAATATTTACTTATGTGCTGCTTGTAGCCCCTTAATTATTTTATTAAAAGACTACCTCTTATCGCTTAAAGGTAACGGATGTTTGTTTCTTTTAAGAGACAACTCCTACAGTTGATGGAGTCTCTTAAAAATTTAGTTTTCAAAACATGCTGAATTATTAAGATGATATCACTTATTCAGTCAAATGAATACACACTTTCTGTTATGAAGTTGCTCTACTCATATGATCATTACTCATGTAGTGAATTCAAGCCCACAACTTTTGAGCGTTTTGAAGTTGTTCAAAAGGATTATGATGGAAAACCAAAATACGAAATTAATTAAACTTAAAACAGTTCAAACCGAACTAACTTGAAAAACATTATAAAAAGACTTGTTTAAGCTGATTAATCAAGCTCATAGGATAGGATTTAAGTGGCGTACAATTATTAAGAATTAATTTCATTTTAAAGTAACTAAGACATATATATGTGCATGAACATATTACTTACAAATAGGCCAAAGTTGAAGCCAACGATGACTCCTGTAGAGATGGTGATGGCGGCGAGTTCGACGTTGCCGAGGTGGCCCGCGAACGCCTGCGTTACCACGTTCATCGTGAAGGTGGCCACACGGCTGAAGATGGATGGACCAACGATGTACCAAAGCTTCTTTGACTCGATCAAGAATCTTGATGTGGTGGTTCCAGCCACCGTGGACGGTGGCTCGTGATGTAATAAAGCATGATTTAATTGGTGGTCGCTGGTGCTCATGAATGATAATAATAATAATAATAATAATAATTACAATATGAATCGAGGGATTGAAAATGGGAGATTAGAGGAATAAGAAAGATAATATGTGTGGGAGGCAGGAGGTGATCGTTTTGTACACGTGTTCTATGGTGGTGAGTAATTGTATGTTTCTTTCAAAGTCTAGAAATGGTTATTGTGATGTAAATATGCGACCAATAAGAATGAATACATACGATGAATAGTTGATAGTTGATAGTTGATTATTATATAAGGGGTAACTTTATAAAATAGTAACCAATTTTTAAAAGTGTTCCAATTAAGTAACTCAAGTTTAAAAGTGTTCCAATTAGATCATTCATTTTTATATTTTATACAAATTAAAAGTCATAACATATATTTTAGTATGTTATACTTTTAGATTCAGTTAGAAAATATTTTTTTCTATCTTTTGATGCTGATATAAAACGTTGACCTAAATTTTAGTCACTTTTTATTTATTTTTTTCATAATTAACATGTTTTTTTTTATTTTTTAATATAATTTTATATATTAAAAATTCTAACTCCAATGTCTTTTTCATCATTACTTTCTTGTCATAATAAAATTTGGTAATGACTCGATTTGATCGTTTGGAGGTCCAATTTGAAAAAATATGTATGAGTGACTAAACTAGAACACTTTTGAAACTTGGTTACTATTCTGTGACATTTTCCCTTTATATAATAATAAAAATGTGAGTTTTTTTTATAGTAATGAGTAATTTATACCTCTGAGTGATGATTTAAAAGTGGGACCTACGTAAAGTTAACATGTTAAAGAAAAGAAAGATATTGTATTTGATTGGCTTAGTTTTAAATAGAAGTTAATAGAAGTTATATATGGAAGTATACATATATGCATACTATAAAGACATATTGGATAGTATAAAAACATTTAAGTCTAACAACTTCTTTGAGAAAAACAAGAGTAAATTACAAATCTTCTCATTTAAGTATACTCAAAAGTATGAATTGTGTCCTTAAATTTTATTAAGTTTAGAAAACAATTTAGTTAGTTGTTAAATATTAGTAAGTGTAGAAAACAATTAAAACTAAGTTTAATAATAAGAAAAGATAAAATTAAAATTAGTAAAAGGGAAAAATGCAAGTGCCATGCTGTCTTTGAAAGTGTAGAAAACAATGTAAACTAATAAAAGAATATAAAATTTAAAATAATAAATAAAACGCAAGGAAAATGCGTTTGTTTTGAGAGTTGGGTCACAATTAAATAGGATGAAGGTAGGCGAAACCAAACCGGCACTAGAAGTAGCCTCTCGCCATATATGTATGCTAGTAATACTAGTAAATAATATATAAAATATTTTCAATAAAAATTTAAAAATTATAAATGATATTGTAAATACGATATGATTGATTTAGTAATAAATTAGTAGTTCAAGTAAAACAACAATAATATAATTTTAAAATTTCATTTTATAAGTTTGTGTTTTTTTAATTATTTTCTTTAACGTTTTGTTTTTTTAAGAAAATAATTGTCATGAAACATAGAAAAAATGGTATTAAAACACTTCGTATTTAAAAAAATTTTACGTCATATATTTTTAAAGCGTATTTTCATTATAATATCAAGTTTTTAAAATTTTACAATATCATACTTTTTTATTTAAAAATATTTTAAATAATATAATTACTAAAAATAATTTTATCATTTATTAGGAGAGAGACGAAAAAATGAAAATAAAAATACTTAATATGTTGACATGTGGCGTTAAAAAACATTATTTTATTATAGTTAATAGATATGGTCGATAATATATATGAAATTTTTGTTAGAATTATTCACAATATAATATTAATTGCTGTTTATTCTTCTTTATACTTGAAACATTGTTAAACGTTGATATTTTAAGACTATAGTTAGTTGGATTTATTAACTGAAATTAGTTTAAAATACACTAGCAGCTCTAAGGCCGATGTTTAATCATGTAGCCGAATTAATCAAACCACTTATAACTAAAATCAATTTGATTTGCAAATTCAAAAGCCAAAGCATCAAGTTTAGGTTTAGTATTTCACTACTTTGGGGTTATGTCACAACCGAAGTACTCATATATATTCTACCCTAAATCTAGTTTTCATCTTTTGTTCAAACAAGCACAACCCAAAAAGTATTGGTATCCTTTGGATAAAACATAATATAAAACTGATAACTAGCTACTAATCTTAAAAATTGGTACTTGTTGTTAGTGACAAGATAGATATTAAACATTTTAGTAAAATCATTAAATAATTGACACATACCGGCCATAAGTAGAGTTCAGACCCGTAACGACATTACATTGGGAGTTTTATAAGCTATTAACCTTTTCATCAGTTACAACTCTATAGCAAAAGAAAAACATAACTCGAATATATAATCAATAAAAAAACATTAATTTGCAAATCTACTTACAAACCTTTAATCATTAAATAAGATGAACAAGAAGCTCATGAAGTAAAACGTCTAAGGATGGAGTTTCACTCTCATGATTGAGTTAAATATTGCGTATTATAGTTTAAGAAAACTTGCATTATATTATTATATAATATTACATGTAGTATGTTTTATGATACAAATATTAAAACAGAAAACGAATTTATCTTTGTGGCTATTTTTGTAGGTCCATTCTATTTATTGACAATTACTTAGGCCAAACAACACGTTAGTGAAATTAGTTCGAGTTTGTGGTCATATTGATTTGAATTTGTGGTCGTGGGTCCCGTTAACGAATTTGATTATCGACATTCATCAAAAAAGTATGTTTAGATTATTATAGTTGCTTTCGGAAAGTTCATAACCTTTGTTTATTTTTCCTCCTCATTTTGGTTTTTAATAAGGGATGATGTTATAGAATAACAACCGATTTTTAATAGTATTTTAGTTAGGTAACTTATATTTTAACAATGTTACAATTAAGTCACTTAATTTTTATATTTTATTTAAATTAATGATTTTAACATTTTTTATTTTTGTTTCTTAAAAAATTGTTTTTTATGCTAATGTGGATAATGATGTGGATTTTAGGTATTTAATATACTTAATGTAATTTTACTTATATTTTTAATATAGTTACACATAATTAAAAGTCTCAACCATCGATCACATTTTCTACTATATTTCTTTCTTGAAGCGAAAAAAAAATCTCATGTTAATTTATTTGATGGTTTAGTAATTTAATTTGGACAAGCATATGCATGAATACTTTAATCAGAATATTTTTAAAACTTAATTACTATTATCTTACATTTTCTTCTTCTTTATATAGTGGGATAATGAAATTAGGTTCACATATTTGAATTTATGCTATGGTTCATAACTAATAAACATGTCATGTTATTTCACACTAACACTCAATTATTCTTTAAGAGATTTAAGAATCAAATAAAAAACACATGACAGTATGAGTTAGGTTTACTCTTTATTTTAATTGTGAAATTTGATTTAGAAAAAAAACACCGATAGCAAGATGCTAGAATGCACCAAACAAGATTACAATATATTTTTAAAAGAAAGCAAAAATTACACCATTTTTGTTGATCGATAAAACTTAACCTTCATATATATCGAATCCACCAAAACCTGTTTACCTCTGTATCCTCCATCACGTTTTGTGTATATGTGTATGAAATTAGGTTCACATATATGTGTATGTGTCCATTAGAAATTTGTTAATTGTTAAAGACTATAGATAATAGATTATATATGTGTATGTGTCTTTGTGCAAAGTATGGAATTGGTTAAACATAATAAAACACTTATACAATTCATAATATTTCGAAAGATGAAAAGTTAATACCTCTAAATCTTATGAATTATGAGATACTAGTTAAATTTAATTATAAATTATATATTAGAAAAAGTTATTGATCAATCAAAAGTTATCTTACAATTAGTGTTTCAAATTCAAAATCATAAAAAGATGAAAACATTTAAATGGTATTTAAAAAATTTAGGAGCATACAAAATGTAAATTAAAATAAATAATTAGAAAATATTTGGGCAGAAAAATAAAGATCTAGAGGCTTTAAAATAATGACACATGGCATCTTAAAATATTTATTTATTATAGTATTAGGTTAGTATCTCGTGTATTACACAGGTTGAATAAATAAAATAATAAATAAATAGTAATAAAAATTTATGAATTATAAAACCATGTTTGAATATAAAATAAGATTATAATTGCATTTGAATAGTTATTTAAAGTCAATAAACAATAGATAGTTATAGATAGATATATAGATAAATAGATAGTCTAGAAACTCATTTATTAAATAAATTATAGTTAATAATAAACACGAAAAGTTACAGTAAGATATTTTAATATAAGATATGTATAAAATTATACATATGTACTTGTTCAAAAGATAAAACAATTATACTATTTTTAACTCTCTTATCTAAATAATTTTATTTTTAAATATTTTTGTAAGATTATTTTATAAAATTTTATTGTTTATTAAAAACTCAAGTTTCTAATTATTTTGGTTGTTTTAATTTCTAATTATTCTGGTTGTTTTAATAAAACTACTTTTAGAAAATTCCATAATTTTTATAATTAATTTAAAATAGATTCAATGTTTTAGAAAATATATGAATTTTAATTTTCTTAATAAATTTAATTTTAACAACATAGTTTGATTCTAAAAAATTAGATAAGAGAGAAAAATATATAAATGAACCAAAATAATTTTTATAAATAGAGAGAAATTATTTGAGTATTTAAATTACTTTAATACCCTTTTGAAGGGAAAATAAAGTAAGGATGTCTAGAAAAATGATAAGTGTAACAAATGTGGATTAGAAGATGACAAGTGTCAAAAGAAACATTTTTTTATTAGTATCTATAGATATAGATATAAATATAGATTTTTTATCTCTTATGAATCTTCACTCAACTTTACACATTGTTTAATGTGACAACCGACAATTTCAGATCAATACCCGACCTTGACTTGGTTATAATTACACCTATAATACTTGATTTTCAATTGAATTCCAATTATTGAAGTCGTGTTATGTATTGCAAAATTTCATTTATTACATTTCATACATTAGTGATTCGGCGTAATTACTATTTTGTTCACGCGATACAACCGGCACACACACGAACGTTGGTGATAATTAATATATGTGTACTAATAAATACTTTAAGGTGTTTCAAATTATTTTAGATTCCATTGTTTCAAAGTATTTTAGATTCCAAATTAAATACATTGGAGAAACTCAAATTTATAAATAAACCTAATCGCGTAAATTGATATTATACCCGGAACGAATCGTTTTAACGCAATTACTAAATACATGATGTATCATTAACATACCATAAATATGAAATGATATGATATTATACAAGTACTTATACAATTTTATCGTATTTTAAAAAGTAAAGAGTAAAAATATTAAAATATATATAAACTACTATAATGCAATAAATACTACTCAAATACCCAATACTACATAAAAATATTTCCCAAAATGAGGTAATCATAGATAGTACTATTGGGTTTGACTACCCCCACCCGGATCAATTACTCTAATCTTAACTAGAGGTCTAAACGGGTGCATTATTAGCCTGTTCACACTCATGCTTACGGTAGGCATGGGTAGGGGCAATTTGTTATAGTTATAGTCTAGCTTCGGTTGCAATGCTTATATAATATTATAGTATTGTATGATCGACAATAAAATCATGAAAAGATTTGTGGTCCATTACACTTTTTACTATTACTTTGAAACCTGTGAACTCACCAACTTTATGTTGACATATTTTCATGCATGTTTTTCTCAGGTATTTAACATTTGCATTAAGTTAAGCTAGCTTGGTCCACGTTGCATTTAGAGCCATTCATGTTGTTTGTGACATTTATCATTGTATTTGTCATGTTTTGAAAATAATTACATTAGCTCTACTACTTTCGTAATTCAACTCTGAAACAATTAAGTATTTTTAAACTTATTTGCATCGTATACTAAACCACATGTAGTAGTCGATCAATAACTATGGTCTCCATGACGTTTACGCCCCGCGGGAAACCGCCGTGGTTGGGGGTGTGACAGATTGGTATCAGGGCCATTGGTGTAGGGAATTAGGTTGCATTTAGTGGACCTAGACTATAACCGTAGTTCATACATATCTTTATCGCTTCATATATTAACTTAACTTATAACAATTGTACTTGTGTATTTCCTTGTCATAGAGATGTCTTCAGCATCGATGCTGATTTACATTATTGATTCGGATGAGGAGTACGAGCCCACATCTCTGACCTCTTCTGCAGGATCCACATCTGTCCTCCCAACTCCTACTCCTGATGCCTTGATTCAGCCGACTGGTGCTAATGAAACCGAGACCCCTACGCCACCTGCTGTCCCTGTCACCGAACCTACTCCTGGCCCCACACCTGACGCCTCGGAGGCATTATCCTCGACTCGGTTCTCCAGACTACCTCCTCCTCATCCAGGCACTTATTGGTGGGCGTGTACACCGAGATTCATACCGACCTCCCGGAGGAGCTTGCCTCGGAGTCATGCGTATTGTTGGACCACAACTCCCGATGGCTGTTCCACTTACCATGTCTCATTTCTTTGTGGGGCCACCCCTACGGTCTGCTCCCATCACTACCCATCATCAGCCAGTCAACCCCACTCCTGAGGCCACCGATCCCACCCCACAGCCTGCTGACACCGAGGCAGTTGACCTAGGGTCGGCGTCCATTGACACAGTTTCCCAGACAGCTGATACCGACCCGGTCGACTCTAACCTGATCGATTCCGACTCGGACGATTCTGACCCGATTGATTCTGACTTGGTCGCTTCCGACCCGATGTCCTCCGAGGCCACCCCCAACCTAGTGACCCTACCTCTCACCCTGCTGATCCTATTACCCAGCCTTTGACTCGATTCCCCAGCCCTCTGACCTAACCCCGCTAGCTGAACCTGACCCCCTCCACCTCGCCCCGGGCCTGCTGACCCCACCCCTATAGCTGGTCCTGAGCCGGTGACTGTGGGCACCCACCGTATCCTTGGTTCGGGTGTACCACCGCCCTCATACCGACGCTATCGGACTCGCCCTGGAGGTGCGCTTCTTGCACACACTCCTAGGAAGTGGGTTCATGTTCCGATATGTCCCACCACACCCATCCGAGATTGTACAACTAAGCCTGAGCCTACGCCCAAAGGCTCAGAATCGACGTTCATCGGTGGGAGTGGATGCCCAGCCGACTGGATGAGTAGAGAGACACTGAGGGTATTCCTTCCACCTTCAAGGTAGGTGAGTCCTCACGTACCCCCCATCCGATTCCCTTCACTCGGGAGCTTGTGGAGCTCACCGTGCCCCTCCTCATGGCACGATCTGCGCGGCACGATCAGCAGCTTCACGAACTACGTACTGAACTCACAGAAGTTCAGGAGACTTTTGATAGGGAGGACGTGGATTGTCGATTACTAGCAATTGAGGAGGGTAGATACCTCGATGATCAGGAATTGTACACAATGCATGACCGACTTACCAGGGTAGAGGAGGACATGTCATCCATGACGCAGAGAGTGGAGGTGGCAAAGCAAAGAGCTACCCAAGCAGAGCAGCGGCCGGCCGTGGCTGAGGAAAGAGTGAGGGTGATGGAAGAGCGCCTCGAGTCCACTACGGCATTTGCAGCCATGTGCATGCTCATTGCCATGGCGGCTGTGCAGACAGGAGTATTCACTCGTTTGTTCCATTGATTGCCTATCGTGAGTGGGTTATGCTCACGTAATATTGGATACTAACTTGTTGTAAGAGTAGGTACTCTGGGAATACTTTGTAATGTTTACAACTTATTATCAAGTTATGTTATCTTTTATATATTGCGTGGTTGCTTGGTGGTTATGATTGTTTACTTTGGTGCATAGCGTTTGACATTATTACATATTGTCTTATCTTGCTTATCATTATGATTTGAAGAAAACATGCCACCGCGAAGGAGAAACGTTAGAACCAATGTGAGAAGCGGTACTCCCATGACCGCAGAGGCCATCGAACAACTTGTGGTGAACGAGGGCGGATGTAATCACACATCACGAGGCGAAGCGTAATGCAGGAGAATCTGAAGTGAATCGAGGCAATGTTAGTGGCGCAGGAGGTATCATAATGGCTAGTGTATCTAAAGACCTGAGATATAAAGGTCGTTGTTAATGTTTAATTATCACTAATATGATTAAACATCCAACACAGGGTTGATGTCAAAAACAAAGGTTGCTCCTACAAGACATTTTGAACTGTAAACCGTTTAACTTTCATGGTAATGAAGGAGTTGTTGGTTTGGTCCGCTGGATAGAAAAGATGGAATCCGTTCAGCAAATCAATAACTGTGCTGAGGAGAATAAGACGAAATTCTCCCACCTGTACTTTTGAAGGTCAAGCACTCACTTGGTGGAATGCCCATGCCCAGACTTTGGGTATTGACGTTGCCTACCAAATCACTTAGGATGAGTTGAAATAAAATTCTGACTGATGAGTACCGCCCCGGAATGAATGCAAAAACTTGAGGTTGAATTCTGGAACCACACCATGAAGGGTGTAGAAGTTACAAGCTACACCACCCGATTCCATGACCTTGCTCGTCTATGCCCTCACATGGTTAACCCGGAGTTCAAGCGTGTGGAAAGATACATTTGGGGCCTTGCACCCCAAATTCAGAGCATGGTGACCTCATCCAAGCCAGCCACCATCCAAGAGGCTATCAGAATTACTCATGACCTGACTAATCAAGTTGTACGTCAGGGAGCGTTTGTGAAGAAAACGGTAGGGGAAAAAGAACTATGACAACAAGAGGAACTGGGACAACAATCATGGTCAAATGTTTCGCATCAAAACCAAAACAGAAAAGAGGTTCTTAGGGCTCTCACTGCCAGTCCATCTGAGAAGAAGGCAAAAGGTGGGTATGTTGGAAACGTACCTAAGTGCAACAAGTGTAACTTTCATCACCTAGGTGCATGTGGAGATTCCATGTGCCAGAAGTGCAAACGTTTTGGTCATGCGACTAAGGACTGTCGAAAGCCCAACCCTACTCCTAAAAGAAGAAACAATCGCGTGTGCTTTGAATGTGGCGTTGCTGGACAATTTTGCAAGGATTGTCCAAACTTGAAGCAAACCGGTGGAAACAACGCACGTGGTCGAGCTTTTGTGATTGGAGCTGGAGAAGCTCGATAGGACCTGAACATTGTTACAGGTACGTTTCTTGTAAATAATCTCTATGCATCAATCCAATTCGATACGGGTGCCGATAGGAGTTTTGTGTCTAGTGAATTTAGTCCACTGCTAGAAATTACTCCTACTCGTTTGACTTCTAAGTATACAATAGAGTTAGCCGTGGTAAGTTGATCGAAACTGACAAGATCATACAATGAACTCTCAGCTTGGCGGATCACACGTTCGATATAGATTTATTACCGGTAACCCTAGGAAGTTTGACGTTTTATTGGCATGGATTGGTTGTCGAAAAACCGAGCGGAAATCGTTTGTCATGAGAAGATTGTTCGCATTCCACTTCCAAGTGGAGTGATCATATCGATTCAAGGAGAAAAGTATGGTATGGTGTTAAGGATCATTTCATGTATGAAGGCCCGGAAGTACTTGCGAAAGGGCTATCATGCAATCTTGGCACACGTAGTGGAGAAGCAAACCGAAGAGAAAAGAATCGAGGAGATACCCATCGTGCGAGACTATCCGGAAGTCTTTCCCGAGGACTTGCCCAAACTTCCACCTCAAAGGCAACTCGAATTTCGAATCGACTTGGTACCCGGAGTTGCTCCAGTAGCACCATCCCCATACCGATTAGCACCGTCAGAGATGCAAGAGTTGTCTAATCAATTACAAAAATTGTTAGATAAAGGACTCATAAGACCAAGTTTCTCACCCTGGGGAGCCCCGGTGTTATTTGTTAAGAAGAAGGATGGATCTTTTCGAATGTGCATTGACTACCAGGAGTTAAAAAAACTCACCATTAAGAATCAGTACCCCCTCCCTCAAATCGAGGACTTATTCGACCAACTTCAGGGATCTAGTTACTACTCGAAGATTGACTTGCGTTCGGGATATCACCAATTACGAATTCAAGAGGAAGATATCCCCAAGACCGCATTTCGAACTTGTGATGGACACTATGAGTTCATGGTCATGCCATTGGGCTAACCAATGCGCCAGCTGTATTCATGGATATCATGAATAGAGTATGCAAACCCTACTTCGATAAAATCGTGATTGTCTTCATCGATGACATTTTGATATTCACGAACCAGGATAAGCACGAACAACATTTAAAGTTAATTTTGAAACTACTCAAGAACGAGAATTATACGCAAAATTCTCAAAATGCGACTTCTGGATCTGAGAAGTGCAATTTCTCGGGCATGTGGTTAACAAGAAAGGAATACATGTTGACCCATCCAAGATAGAGGCCATTAAAAACTGGGAAGCACCTAAGACCCCAACTGAGGTGCGACAATTCCTAGGTTTGGCAGGTTATTACCGATGCTTTATCGAAATTTCTCCAAAATAACCCAACCACTGACAACCTTAACTCAGATAGACAAGAAATTCAATTGGGGTGATAAGCAGGAAGCAGCGTTTCAATTGTTAAAGCAGAAATTGTATTGCGCGCCAATTCTGTCCTTACTAGAGGGGAATGATGGTTTGTGGTGTACTGCGACGCATCACGACAAGGACTTGGTTGTGTCCTGATGCAACACGACAAAGTTATTGCTTACGCTTCACGACAATTGAAAGTGCATGAGAAAAATTACACTACTCACGACCTCGAATTGGGAGCTGTTGTCTTTGCACTAAAGATTTGGCGACACTACCTGTATGGTACCAAGTGTACTATATTCACTGATCATAAAAGCCTTCAGCACATCTTCGATCAGAAGGAACTTGTTGCACCCTGAAAGGATCATACATGCCAACTCAATGGGTGAATTGATGATTGTTCAGCTGAAATTCCACAAGTCCAAGAACCAATGCGGATGAAGATCTGCAAGGAAAATAACAAGTGTTATCTTCTGCATTAGTTAATGCGGAAGACATAACTCTGATGCAGACAAGTGTTTACTCTTCCGAATTAACTAATGCGGAAGACATAATACTAATGTTGAAGAACAAGTTACTCTTCCGCATTGACTAATGCGGAAGAACAAAAGAAGATGCAGACAAGACTTTGCTCATCCGCATTTACAAATGCGGATGATCAACCAAATGCGCATGAGTATTTGTTCATCCGCATTAACCAATGCGGATGATCAACTTACTAATGCGGATGATCAAGTGGAAATGCTGATCAAGATTATCTCATCCGCATTTATCAATGCGGATGAACAAGCAGAGATGCGGATCAAGACTTAGACTAGTTTCTGATATAATAGGTCAGGGGTAGTTTAGTCATTTTGTAAAGGCATCTTGTCTGCCTATAAATAGAATAGTTGACCTCGTACTGAGGTGACGGCTGATAGATAGAGAATTTTTGTTGTAATTATTCTTTGTAACTTATCAACTTTCATATATCAATACAAATAGCATTTATGAGTATTTTTCTTGTTTTGAATGTTCTTTGATTGTTTGTTTCTGCCACTCAATCATTGACTTGATTATCATATTCGATTCTCAGTAAGAATATCACGCTTACTCAACCCAGTCAATTGGTATCAGAGCCTGGCTCTCGATTCTCTTTCAGATCTGTGCACAGACTCAATAGAACTCGATTGATCTGATAATCAAGTTGCTAGTAGTGGATATCACCATCTCTACTTAGCAAAGATCAAGAATACTCCTATCAAACAGCAAGAAAATCAGTACAAAACCCATTCTGAACCTCGAAAGAACTCCTTGAACAAGTTGGACTCATAAAAAATAATCAATCTTAAATCAACTAAATCTATACTTACACAAATCAACATGGATTCTAACAGTTACTCTGAATTAGGTCATACACCTAAGCCTCCCATGCTTAAACACAAATCTGAGTTTAAACAATGGAGAATAAGGTTTAGAAATTATATCACAGGTGTAGATCCTGATTTTTGGATCTCAATATGTAAGGGTCCTCATATTCCTGTTACTCTATCAACTGCTCAAGCTGCATTTTACAAGACTGCTAGAATACCAATTGAAGACTTAACTCTGGATGAAGATGACTATAAGAAAATCAAAATTGATCTCAAAGCATACTCAATTTGACTCAAGCACTCAAGATGGATGTGCTGAAAAATTTGGAAAAGTATGGAATTGCTAAAGCAGTTTGGGATGCCCTCAAAATTATGTGTGAAGGAAGCAGTGAGGTTGCTGAAATTAACAAAGACAAGCTGGTCAATCAGTATGAAACCTTCCATCACACCAAAGGAGAATCCATATCAAAACAACTGCACAGATTTGTACAGTTGGTAAATGACTTGGAAATTATGGGTGTTTCTTACAACTGTCACACCCTCAAAATCCACTTGCGGAGTTTTACCGCGAGGCGTGTGAACAAACCAGGATCACAGTCAATAGTTACTCAGAACGACTCTATATGCCATAATTTAAACGAAATCAACCAAAGTAAATAAATTAAACAGTGCGGAAGCGTTTTGAAATCAACCCAAAGAAATAAAAGTATAATTGTGGCAAAACATGTGCCAACCCAAAAGAGTAATCATTAATCATTAAAATGATAAAATTGTCTTGAAGACCGTGTCATAGAATGCAGTGAACCATGCAGTGCTCCTATGGCAAGCAAGCTAATGACCTGAGAATAGCATACTAAAATGTCAACACAATGGTTGGTGAGTTCAAGAGATAAACAAACATAAACAGTTTAATAATAGAGATATACAAGTAGCGCATTGTAACAGATAGCTAGTCCATTAGCAATAAATATTATTTCATAGTGATTTCGCATTGAAGCTGACTGTGGTACGTTGTTGCCTCCTGCCACGACTTAACAGGTCGTGACAATGTTCAATAGGACAAATTGCACCCGGTTGACCTCGAGTCACAGGTGGGGCTCGTCAGTCCTAGTAGTACTACCCAAATTTCCCCGCTCTTCAATATTAACAATTCGAAAGTGTGAGGACTTTTCCATGATATCAACACTATATAATATTATACACAACTTGAATATATAAAGCGTTTGTGGTTTACCAGTATGCTATCTCCCCCAAAAGAGATTAAAT
Source organism: Flaveria trinervia (assembly GCA_025506515.1). Classification (NCBI taxonomy): domain Eukaryota; kingdom Viridiplantae; phylum Streptophyta; class Magnoliopsida; order Asterales; family Asteraceae; genus Flaveria; species Flaveria trinervia. The sequence continues at coordinate 1,243,870 of CM046457.1, read as the reverse complement.
AAAGAGTGGGGCATGAACTCACCTGATATGCGTATAGATATACAGAGTTTGACTTGTCAAACAGAATAGACAGACAACCTTCAGAGGTTACCTAGATCATATAAGTACATGAGTACGTGTAATCAAAGACATGTGAAACCCTAAGTACACTACAACCAAGGACTCAAGATTTCAGAAAAACAGACATGTTTGACCTAGTTGACCCGCTTGACCGTTGGTGACTTTATGTGTTGTAACCCATTCAAGTAATCATACACATATATCGTACATAGTTAACATTCAAATAGATCATATTTATGCTATATTAACCAGGTGTATCACTTAGATCATCATACAACCAAGTACCATACAAGTCATGCGAATCTAGAACATTAACATATTCACTAGTTATAACAAAACTAACATGTCACACAAAGATCAAACCACTCACCACATGCCATGTGAAGCCACTCACGACTTCCCATCCTAAACCCTGCCAATCCTACTAAGTAGGGGCCTCAGATTCGCACGCGTGTATGATGATCATTACCATATTCATTAACCATATGCATTGCATTCTACAACATCAACAATCAATTACCAATCCCAAACATGATGTCCTACTACTAATCAACATCCAAATCATACATGATCATAAATGTCCAAATATCATTCATGATTATCCAAAAAATCCCTTACAACTATTTTAACATGTTTCATCACCTTAGGATTCATCCATGATCATACTAAAATGCTCCTAACATCCCAACCATGTTCAAACTATCATCTTTCACATTTTGTATAAATAAAGTTTCCCTTTTGGGAAAGCACATTCCAAAATCCATCAACCACTCAATGTATTCATGAATTCATCATAATTATACCATCTCAAGCTCATAACAATGTTTAGACATGATCAACAATACCTAATCACCATAATCTAACAATCTTCATAAACAAAAGTTTCTACTTTTGGCAAGCTATGAACAATAACATCCATTCAAAGATTTCTAGCATTCATAACAACAATCTAACATCTAATCATCATCATGAACACATCCATAACATCAATCCATCACTAGATCATCATTACATGAAAATAAAGTTACTATTATTAGTAACCTATGAACATCAACTTCAATTCACAAATTTCTTGCAAAATCAATGTATCTTAACATTGATACAACCTACTAATCATCATACATTCATTAAACAATCATCCATCATGCATAGTCATGCCATTTTCGAACTAGGGTTTGCTTCATAATCAAATTTCATGATTAATCCACTAAAAACATAGAATTCATGCATAATCAACGTTAAACAACATGTAATCAATCCAACTAACATACTAACATCATCAAACAACATCAAATTCGACCCCATGAAGGCCAATTTCGCAACTAGGTTCGGCCATCATGAACAACTCACAAAAACTTGAAAAATCTAACCTTTCAACGTGTTATAGCTTGTAATTGATGATTCCCACGAGTTGTTTGCCTTGTAATCGAACCAAAATCGCAGGTACTAGGTTGTTCTTGGTCGAATTCGCAAGAGAGAGAGGTGTGAGGGTGAGATCGCGGCCGAAGGGGGGTGGGCTAGGGTTTGGAATTGTTTTATTTAATTTTAATTTACATATTTACCCTTTTAGTCCTTATAATTTATATTTTATAAAATTAGGCTTTAAACTCTTTGTAAAGTGTTTTTAACTTAATAATATAAAGATATAAACTAATGAAAAACATTATATATCTTATCTTTATAAAAACACAAGACATACGAATAAATAGGCACGTTTCCGCGTTACGCGATTAATTTTCTAATTCATCTTTTAAAAACGTGTAAACACATAAACATAACACAATAATCATATAATCAATTAGATTCACATTAAATTAACATTATCCATTATTATTAGGTCACCAACGTTAAACGACAACTAGTGTGTGTTCACGACATGTGTATGCAAGACTTAACAGAACTAACGGAGTTTGGTAACGGAAATTTACCGGATGTCACAACAACAGTAAAGAACTTAACAAGAAAATGATTCACAGCCTACCTGAAAGCTGGAAGCAAAAGGTAACTTACAATGCCTTTGTTGCAAGTTTTGAAGCATATCTAGGGGGAAGACTCACTTCTGCCCACCTAATTCAGGAAGATATAGAAGAAATGGATCCTGATGATGTTGAGGAGATGGATCTACAGTGGCAAATGGCAATGATTGTCATGAGAGCAAAGAAATTCTTCAGAAAAGGAAGAAAGCTGAGCCTGAATGAGAACACAAAAGTTGGATATGACAAATCCAAGATGAAATGCTTCAACTGTGGCATGACTGGCTATTTCTCAAGAGAGTGCAATGCTCCCAAAAGAAACAACTATTCAAGGAACTCTCCAGGCCAATCATCATCACAACCCAATTCAAGCTATCACTCAAACAATCAACAACAATAGTACCATCATTCTCATCATCAACAAACATACCAGAATCAACCACATCTGACAAGTCAAGCCCATGCAAGCAGTCAGCCTTCTGCCAGTGCCCTTATGATCAAACAAGATGGGATATGTGACTAGAGTGTGTATGCTGAGGAAGTCAAGCCTCAATTCCAGAATCATGCTCTTATGGCTCACATCAATGATGGACCATCTTCAATGCCTACTGAGGTAAAAACTAACCTTTGTAGTGAAAAATGCATAAATGAATTACAAGAGTATAGAGAACACAATCATAAACTGGCAGATAAAATTAAAGAAGAAAAAGTGAAGTCAGAAATGATGAAGAAAGAACTAAAAAGTTTTGAAATCAAAATCAAATCTCTCATTTCTGACATAGAAAAATTGCATGGTGAGAAATATAATCTTGCAGCTGAAAATGAGCTACTTACTAAAAAGTTAGCTCAAGCTAAAGCTCAACAATCTATGTCTGAAGTGAAACTTGAAAAGTTTCAAATGTCTTCAGTCAAGCTGCAAGGGATGCTGGATTCACAAAAGGATCCAAAGGACATATCAGGGATTGGGTATAATTCATGTCCTCCACCATACAATGACAATTACATTGTCATGCCTGACTCTGTCTCACTCTCTGAATCAATCGAACCTAAAATTATGGAACCTAAATCAGTAGTGAAACAAGTGACAAATCCTCAAAACAAACTTGATGTTTATTTTGAAACCAATGAGGATAAAATCAAGTTAGGTCACCTAATCAAAATCAAAGAGTGCTCAGACAAGACAGTGAGTGTCATGAAACCATCAAGCCCTGTAAAAGCAATTGTACCTTTTATAAAATTTATACCATCTATTTTACAAGACAAAAAGAAATATGTCAAGATAGTGAAACCCACTACTGAGAGTAGTTCTGATAATGGGATTTTATCTCCACAAAATTCAAGCAAATCAGAGAAGGTTTCACTGAAAAAGAAACAAACTGTAAAACTGAGTTCAACACATAAAACTTCATCAGACCCTCAGTCATCAAAGTTAAGGCAGGGAGTTGGGTTTGATATGTGTAACAAAGAACATGTTGACCTGTTTGAGAAAGAAGTGAGAAGCAGGTTAAAGAAACAGAAACAACCCAAACAACTGAAAAAAAGTAGTGTTGTGAAACAATCTACTAAAAGGACTGATTCTGATTCATCACCTAAAGAAAAGACAGTGACTCATCAAAAGAAAGTATCAGTTGAGTCACACAAGGAATAATCTGATTCAAGAAACAAACAAATGTATTGTGATACTTGTGACATGTTCAATCACAAGACTGATAAATGCTTCTTCAATCAATATGTTCTATCTATGATATGAACAATCACTCCACCAAAAATTTCTATTTCAACAAGTATTGTTTAATCTGTGACATGAACAATCACAATAGATCTGATTGTTACTTTAATTAGAAGGGGTTGAGAATTCCACAACACAAGCCCATCTCAAAAACATCTACTGTGATGCATTCTGTCAGACCTCATCTTCATAATACTCAATCTAGGACACCTAGATCAACAAATGACATAAATAACTTGAAGGATTTAAGGAAGAGTCAAAGAAATCATCTCACAATGAAACACAAACTTGACCTTCCTAAGCAAAAACCAACTTTTGATAATGAAACTCGGGCTAAATTTTTGCAAAGAAATAGAGACCAACGATTTCATTATTCATCTGAATGCTCAGTAGATGTTGATGAGATGACTCGACCAATTCATTTTCAAAAGTCTCCCAGAACACCTCCATCCAAATCACAATTCAGAGGGAAATACTAGGAGGTGACTATCATGAATAGGAACGGGAAACCCAAGACCATCATGGCTTGGGTTCCTTATTCTAATTAGTTCTTTTTGTTTGTAGGTTCATCCACACAGGTCTAATAGCCTATGGTACGTAGACAGTGGATGCTCCTGACACATGACTGGAGATCGTTCCCTCCTTCATGATTTCAAATACATACAAGGAACTACTATGGCATTCGGTGGAGATTTAGAAGGTGGTAGAATTACAGGAGAAGGATCTGTGACAAACGGGATGCTGAGCTTTGACAGAGTGAATTACTATGAACAACTAAATTTCAATCTGCTAAGCGTGTCCCAGATCTGCGACAAAAAATATTCTACTCACTTTATAGACACTCACTGCTACATTCTGAAACCTGGATTTCAGATTCCTGAAGAATGGGTTGTCTTAAAGACTCCGAGGAAGAATAATACATATGTCTTAAACCTATGTTCTGCATCACCTAAGGAAGAAACATGTCTTTTGTCTAAAGCATCATTTGATGAGTCACAACTTTGGCATAGATGGTTGGGGCACACTAACTTTAAAAATATGAACAAGTTAGTCAAAGGAAACCATGTCATTGGTCTTCCTAAAAAAGAATTCAATTTGATTGATCAATGTTCAGCGTGCCTCAAAGGAAAACAACACAAATCGTCTCACAAAACCAAGCTGGTGAACACTAACAATACTCCATTGAAGTTACTTCACATGGATCTTTTTAGACCAACTCATGTAATGAGTATGGGAAAGAAACAGTATTGTTTAGTGATCATTGATGACTTTTCTCGATTTACATGGGTGTTCTTCCTACTTCATAAAAACAAAGCATCCCAAATCGTTCAAGAATTTATCAGTAAAATTGAAAATCAACTTGATCTTAATGTCAAAATAATAAGAAGTGATAATGGTACAGAGTTCAAAAATGAAAATATGAGTTCCTTTTGTGCAACCAAAGGCATTGCTCATCAATTCAGTGCAGCTAGAACTCATCAACAAAATGGGGTAGCTGAAAGGCGAAATAGAACACTGATTGAAGCGGGAAGAACGATGCTAGCCGATGCTAAACTGCCAATCACCTTCTGGGCATAAGCAGTTAACACATCGTGCTTTGTGCAAAATCGAACTCTGATTGTTAAAGAAAGTAACATGACACCTTATGAACTGATCTTGCATAGGAAACCATTTATTGGATTCCTCAAATCATTTGGTTGTCCAGTCTCAATATTAAACACTAGTGATCATTTGGGAAAATTTTCATCTAAGTCTGATGAAGGATTCTTTGTAGGTTATTCTTCTGTCTCAAAGGCTTATAGAGTGTTCAATCCTAGATTGAACATTATTGATGAATCTACAAATGCTCAATTCAAAGAACATTCATTTCCCAAATCTACAAATGGTCTTGATTGGTTGTTTGATATTGACACTTTTACTAAATCATTTGACCAATTTCACTTGTCTGATGCAGGAAATATACATTCAGGTGATACTTCATCAACTGTAGAAAGAAGAGATAATTATCCATTGATTCCACCTACATCTAATGAAATATGAATGAAGATGTTCCTCTTCAAGCTGATCCCATCAGACATCTGTCACAAAACCTTAGTGTTTCTTCTGAAGAAGGTCCCAGCCTAGTACCATCTCACTTAGATGACTTGTCAAATGAGATCAGAAATCAAAAACAGGTTTCTCATCCAGTAGAAACTCAAGGTACATCAAATGATGCAAGCAACCTCAGTGCTGCTGAAGATGTAGCAGTTACTAAAACAGAAGTTGACAATCTTCATAATTCAAAAACAATACAAGATGAATGTGCCTTTGACCATAATGAACTGAATATCTCCAATCTTGATGTAACTATTGCTGGTGACACCATTTCAACCACAAGAATACACAAGAATCATCCAGTTCAAACCATTATTGGTGATCTTAATGAGAGGGTGATAAGAAGCAAGTCCAATATTGCAACATCTGTTGTTCTCCTGCTTTCTATGTCAAACAACACCCAAAAACATCAAAGAGGCACTTCAAGACAATAGTTGGATTGAAGCAATGCAGGAAGAATTGCTCCAATTCAAGAAGCAAGAAGTATGGCAGCTGGTAGATCTTCCCGAAGGACAATACCCTATCGGTACCAGATAGCTGTACAGGAACAAGACTAATGATAGAGGGATAGTCATCAAAATAAAGCAAGACTAGTGGCACAGGGATACACTCAGGAAGAAGGAATCGACTACGACGAAGTGTTTGCTCCTGTTTCCAGACCGAAGATCTATTCTTGAAAACCAACTGGCACCCTGAAGCTGATCGAACAAATCATCTATCCTCGGTAAGGGGTAGCGGTTCTTCACCGTCAATTTATTCAGTTCACGATAGTCAATGCACATCCTCATACTACCATCCTTCTTCTTTACAAACAGGACCGGAGCACCCTAAGGAGAGATACTCGGTCTAATGAACCCCTTATCAAGCAACTCTTGCAACTGTTCCATCAACTCTTTCATCTCCGTCGGAGCTAACCGATATGGTGCCCTGGCAACGGGTTGGGCACCCGGTATCAGATCAATCTGAAATTCAATTTCTCTGCCAGGTGGTACCCCTGGTAAGTCTTCGGGGAACACGTCTGGAAAGTCACACACAAGCGGTACATCAGACAGTTGTGGTGTTGGTGCATCTACATCCTTTACATAACCCAAGTAGGCGCTACATCCACGCCTCATACAATTTCCCGCTACTGCCATTGAGATCACCTTCGGGATCGTCGTGACTCGATCACCATAAACTGTTACCAAACTTCCGTCAGGCGCTGTCAACCGAATCATCTTCTTGCAACACACAATGTTCGCCTCGAAGTCTGCCAACCAATCCATCCCAAGAACCAAATCGAAACCACCCAAGGTCATCACAAACGGTCTAACAGGAAACTTATGACCCTCAAGTTTCACATCACAATTCTCTATCATCTCAGAAATCCTGGTAGACTTACCTATGGCAGTTTCTACCTCAAAGGGCACATCAACACGTCTACTACTAGTAGGCAGCTTAGCATAGAAAGTAGCAGAAATAAAACTCCTACTAGCACCAGAATCAAATAGCATAGAAGCTAAGGTTTGGTTCACCAGAAACGTACCGGACACGACATTAGGGTCTGTCCTAGCTTCCTCTTGTGTCATAGTGAATGCCCTGGCGCTCGCCCTCGGTCCTTCACTTCCCGTCTTCCTCACCCCTGAACCCTCAGTCCTCGGCTTCTTACAATCTCTGCTCATATGACCAGTTTCTCCACAGTTAAAACATTTGCCCGACAGGCAATCCTTCGCCATATGCCCTGTCTTCCCACACTTGAAGCACACGTTCAAACCCAGCCTACATTCTCCCACATGCTCCTTTCCACACTTACCACACCTCCTTGATCCCACTCCCGATGTGGCCACGCGGCGGTCATCCACCCGTGCCTTTTTGTTACCCGTCGAGGCATCACCCCGACCAAACCTCCTCCCATTCCAGTTCCGATCACCACCACCCTTCTTACTCGCTTCAGTCACCACCACCTCCCGCTCGTCATACAGTCTCCCTGCCAAATCAACTGCCGACCTAAACGTGCTTGGTCGAGCGGCGATCATATGCCGGTGAACATCCACCGGTAAACCCTGAATGTACCTCTTGATTTTCTGAGACAGAGGCGTCACCTGATCAGGCACGAGTCGTGCCATTTCATTAAACTTGGTGGTATACTACTGGTGTGTCATGGTTCCAGCCTCCAACTGCAGAAACTCCCTTTCCAACTTATCCATTTCCCTGTGAGGACAGAACTCCTCAATCACCATCTTCTTCAACTCAGGCCATTTCATTCTCCCGATTGCCCGATTACCCTCTGATTGGACAATGTTGTCCCACCAACATAGTGCCGAGTCCACAAATGAATGAGTGGCAAACTTCACCTTCTGATCTTCCCGACACTCGCTGATGTCGAGAACGGCCTCCATTTCTCTCACCCATCGGTGAGCAGCGGTAACATTGCCATTACCGTCAAAAGTAGGGGGATTGCATCTCATAAATGCCCCGTAGTTACATCCTCGCACTGCCTCTGGCACAGGCTCTTCTTCTTCTCTTCATCATCAGACAGGACCGTTTCAGGCTCTGGGTGTTCCCGTTCTCCAGAGGATCTGTTTCTTTCTTTTCTTTCCCCTTCTCGTACAGCCTTAATAACTTCAGTCACCACAGACGGTAAGATTGTCTGCATGACCTGATGGACTTCTTCTACAACAACCTCTTTTACTGAGGCTCTCAGATTGGCGCTTCCGTCGCCACCCTCCGGATGGGGGTCTCTAGTTCTTCATGAACCACCCTCTCAACTCTGGGTCTCCCTCTCTTGGTCGCGGTTCAGCACCGTGACCTCCACCCCTAGAAGCTTTCGAAGATCTACCTCCGGCCATCACACGCACACTGAAAGATTCAAACACCAACACGATCATTCAAGGAAACAACTCAGTTTATGTCAAGTATAGTAAGTCCCTAATTACAGTGGCCAGTTATGATTAGCCACTTACTTACTCTTCATACCCCAAGTATTACCTGTCCTGACTACATCAGTATTTAAATGTACATACAACACATAACCACATACCATGCGCACATAAAACCGGTTAACTTTACGAAAATACCCGATGGCACGCAGCTACTCAGATTGGCATCCCATTCCCTTTCCGTCCCATTCTCAGTTTAAGATTAGGTTTATTTTGAAAATGTACCTATTTCACTTAAACTTTGGCTCTGATACCAACTTGTAAGGCCCCATTCCCGGGACGCTTACAGCTGGGTTCTCATCGCACATAAAACGTATAATTGCATTTGTATTTCATAAATTGCAGCGGAAAACTAAAACAATCTTTCATTTCCATGTAAATGCTTTTGCAAGTTAATACAATATTCATTGCAAAATAGCTTGTTCGCATTACAATGCAAAAACATTAATCAAAAGAATGCCATCCCAAAAGAGCTGAGTAGCTTCACGGTGTGCCATCCTTAGCAAATATTACCTGCCAACTGGAAAACATATAAAAGTCAGCATTGCTGAGTGAGTTCTAGTTTTATTACAAAACATACTTTACTTTCATATAAAACCATTCGTTACTTTTACATGATCACACATCGTACGTACACATAGATAATATCATTATTATCTTCTTCATTCATTCATTCGTTCATTCGTTCTTTATGACTTTACTTGCGCATCGGACATCATCCATACCAATACCATGTGCTACACCCCGGTTAGTCGTAGCTACCGGGCCGAAGTCAATAAATGAACAGCTAAATGTATGCCACAGTACTAGGGGTGAGCGGTAGAGGTTCTACATTAAGGGTCAATCACAAAGAAGGACCCGTTATCCGATGCGTGCAAGACGTTTCATTCGTTCATTAATGCATGCATTCAACATCGTGTTCCTCTTTCATTATCTTTCACTTTACGTTACATAATACTTCGTTCATTCTTTATCATAACATGTAAAGTTATGGGAAAGATAGACATACATCATAATAAGGAACATAACACACACAGTCGTCATTATCATACAGGGCAACACCATACATACATAACGTGCATAAACTTGCAACATCATCATCATCATCATGACCAACATGCTTTTAAGGCCTCAAGCGTCATCTTACATGCTCTTATGGGGACCTTTACGTCAAAACTTACATCTGCACTTTCCCCCGAAAGTCAGAAGTCATTCTATACCTTCCTCGGGTACAACAGCCCTATTCGGGCGTATGGACACCCTTCAGTCGCATTGCCTCCATGCGACTGAACATCATAAGAATGAACTAATACGGATGAACACCTATGCGTATGAACATCCCGTCGTGCGAAGGGACAATGCGGATGGACCTCATGCGAATGGGATTAATGCGGATGAGCACTTATGCGACTGGACCTTCAGTCGCACGACCTCCATGCGACTGGCCTTTCAATTGTGCGAATGGACCTTCAATCGTGCGAATGGACCTTCAATCGTGCGAATGGACCCCAATCGCACCCTAATTGGCCGTATGGCCTCCATTCGGCCTCCAGTCGGTCGCCTAGCCCTAACTGATGCAGAATGCAGTTCATCCCGACTGCAGCCGAGGGTTTTCGGCCTCCAAACTCATCTAAACCCATTTTAAGCCTAAATCGACCATCCTAAACCTTATGAATGCATACCATAACACCATACAAGCACACACACGCCCGGAAACATACACGAAACGCATCACACCCAAATGGGTCAAACACATACACATACAAAAACGGGTTTTTATGCTTTCCAGCCCCAAAATCATTTGAAAACAAGTAAAAGTGGGGTCCTAGAACTCACACAAACAAGCACAACGTTAAGGGCTTCGATTTGGCTTGCTTCACGACGATTTTGGCGACCCGAACCGACCCGAACCGGCACTTTTCCTCTTTTTCTCTTCTTTCTCTCTTCTCCCCTTTCTTGGCTGATTTGTGAGTGTGGGGGAGAGGGTAAGGGCTGCCCTCTCCCTTATATACTTCCCCTCACCCGACTTTCTTTCGTTGGTGAGTTTGGTCCCTCGACTTTTGGACTTTATTTTCTTTTCTTTCTTCACCTGCTTCAAAATAATGAATATTCGGGTGTTACAAAAGGGCAAGCTAGCTCTTGGATTATGGTATCCAAAGGAAGGAGAATTTAATCTCTATGCCTACACAGACAGTGATTATGGAGGATGCAACTTCAACAGAAATCCACTTCTGGCAGTTGTCAATTTCTTGGTCCCAGACTAGTATCCTGGCAATGAAAGAAGCAGACAAATGTGTCTGTGTCCATAGCAGAAGCTGAGTATATTGCTGCATCAGCATGTTGCTCTCAAGTTCTCTGGATTCCAAACTAGATGCTTGATTATGGTTATAACTTCTTGCATACACCAATTTCTATTGACTACACAGCTGCTGTCTTTATAACTAATAATCCAGTTCAGCACTCAAAAACAAAACATATTGAGATTAGATATCATTTTTTGAGAGACTGTGCTGAAAAGGGTTTAATTATATTGATTCAAGTACCAACTGAAAATCAATTAGTTGATTTGTTTATCAAGGCATTTGAACCTAGTAGGTTTGAATTTCTGGTTCAGTCAATTGGCATGATTAATCTTGAGTAAAAACTATGAAAAACATCAAAAACAATTTAAAACATTAGAAAAACCACAAAAAGAAATCAAGTTTTATGAAGAAAAGAATTCAATGGGAAATGATATAATTACAGTCGTTATACCATTCACTGTGCTTAATTTCAAAATGTAAAAGACTGAAATGACTTACCAGATATGTTGGTAGGCTCAACTTGGAAGAAAAGATACATGCAGTGATGAATTAAAGACATATTCAATTGTGAAACACTCATCACAAAGTACAGGTATGTATTGGCTTATCTGAATGCATGTGTGTAGTAGCCTAAACACACCAGGTAATGATACTTTATGAATCTCTTTCACCATATTGTGTTTCATCTTTGTTTTGCTGAGCAAAGACCTGATGAAACTTGCACATAGTGCAGATGTCATGATCCAAAAGATTCCCAATGTGAAACACATCCAAAAAATTGGATGAATCGACAAAGTAATACATTCCAAGTGAATGAACAAAAGAATCCTATCATGGATCACCTTCCAAAGTGAAGTGAAAAGAATCCCAATGTGGATCAACATGAAAAAGGATCAAATTAAAAGAATCCCAATGAGGATCAGTGAAAATGAGATTTCATGACTTAAGTAACCTGGTAAGAAAAGTTGTAAAAAAGTTCTACCATGCATTGTATAAGGAGGGTGATCATTCATGCTTATGTGTGTGAGGTACACCTTGAATAATAATCAACCAAAACATGATAAAAGTCATTTGCATCAAAATATCAACCAAGTATGGGTTTAAGAGGACAAACATACCTTCAATCTTCAAGTTCATGATCATGTCCATTTAATCATAAAGGATGCACAAGTGTAATGTAAGACTGATATGATCCCAACAAAGAGATCTTTCTCTTCATTATTAATATTAATCAAAATAACATTCAAAATGTTTTAAATCTTTAAAGTTTCTATCCAAATGTGGATATAAACTTTAGGGGGAGTAATTTAAAACTTTTGAGTAAGTCCAAATTTTTGTTTATTAACTTAATTTTGAAAAACAAAACAAAAAGAATTTTAGTTGGTGTTGTTGCAATAAGTTACACCATTGTATCTCAGCTTATGCAGATTCTTAGAAGCATGATAAGCCCAAGATCTGTCAAAATTAGGAAACTTGTATTAATTGTGACATACAAGTCAATCCAAGCAAGAATTGACAACTTCAACAGCCAACTTTATAAGAAAATTCAATCAAGGACACCTCTTCATAAGATGAATAATCAATTCAATCACATTAACTTTTGATTAAGTTCAAAAGCTAATGCAGGTAAGTGCATTGGTTAATGCGGGTGAAGGTAACCCATGCATGTAACTAATGCGGGTGACAATATTTTTTCTCAAGTGCAACTAATGCGGACAATGATTTTGCTCCACCACATTAGTGTGAAAAGTGAATGTAAAATTTACTCTACCGTATTTGATACAGTTAACAAATTCGTATGAACATGTCTCTATCGCATTTGCTATAGTGTTGTGTTGACTTGTCAACCGCATTTGATATAGTTGCACAAATGCTGATTGACTTTGCTCTACCGCATTTGCTACTGTGTACAAATACGGATAGGATAAAACAAGCAACTCAACCGCATTTTTTAAGAGTGTTGGTGCAATGTTATTCTTCCGCATTTACTACACTACAAATGCGGACAACCAAAATTTCAAAATTATTCTTCCGCATTTACTACAACACAAATGCGGACAGCCATAATTTCAAGTTTAACTTCCGCATTTGCAACAGTACACAAATGTGGATAGAATACAAAATTTCCGCATTTGCAACAGTAATGGAATGCGGACAGTCAGTAAAAATTAACCTTCCACATTTGCTACAGTCAACAAATGCGGATGACCAAAAGTCAAACAAATTAACTTTCAGCATTTGCTATGGTGGTGACTGTATCTGCTTGTAAACTTATAAAAATTTCAAATTGTATTATTTGCCTATTTAAAGGAATTCAAACGGGTCATTTAATACTTTTCAAATTTGAGAGACTTTATAGTGAGACGAGCGCAAACCTACAATACACCACCTTCAATCATCATCATCATCATAAACATTCAAATATTTTGTTTTGTTTCTTCTCAAAACATTCTTGTCATTGATTCAGACCTACATTTATTTCGAAGATAAGGTATAATTTCAATACAATTTTGAAACCAAGACCTAAGTTTCAAACTGTTAACCTAAATCAAACAATGAACCAGATAATAATGAAGAACACCAAAATCAAACTTATTAATATGATGTAATACACATTTTCGACTTCAATAAACATATAAATTGATAGGATTCAACTGATATTGAAAACCTTGATAATCATGTTCACTGCAAAAAACATAGCAAAATGAAAAGGAAAATGTGTGACAAATCAAAGTCCCATTATCTATTGAATGGTTCAAACATTTAAATTGTGATTGTTAAAAGAAAAATTCACCATTTTCCATTACAGAAATTCAACAAGCAGTCCTCCTTGTCAATTTAAAGTCAAAACTAATAACTAACACATATGTCTCTTGTGCAGATTACATGGAAAATCTTACATGGAGCAAGCTCCATAACGTCAACGGTTATTTAAACCTGATGTGCCTAAAGCCGAAGGTCTTAGAGATATGATAAGATTCTTATCTACCACAAGGGTAGCATATGCCATGACAGTGAGACCAACAATCTACGAGAATCCCATCAAGTCCTTCTGGGAATCAGCTGAGGTAGTTGAAGTTGATGGAGTGAGAACTCTAACTGGAAGAATCAACAATGAACTTACTCTAAGGATCACAAAAGATTCTGTTAGAAGATGTCTACAATTCAATGATAATGCTAATGATCCTCTTGAATTAGATGATGAAGAAACAACCACATTTTTCTCTAAAATTGGTTATGAAGAGAGTTATGAATCAAAACAGATAGTCAAAGGATTAGTGGATCTACCTTGGAGGTTCCTATTTCATATGTTCCAACATTGTTTGTCAAAAAGAAAAACAGGGTGGAATGACATTCAAGTCCTCATATCTTCTGTAATATGTGCACTCTGCACCAACAGACGGTTTAATATGTCTGCATATGTGTTCAATGGCCTAATCTCCAACATTCAAGAAGGGTTGAGATACAAGTTTCTGATGTATCCCAGATTCATTCAATGTCTAATCAATGAATCATTTCATGACATTGTTAATGAAGGACATGTGCGTAACATCCCTCACTATGATGCAAGATCCTATAAGTACATCAAGAAGAAGGACCCAATGAACTTTTACAGTGGTGCCCACTCACCCCTTCTTCCTTGGATGCTTCAACAATTACATCAAGCAGGACAAGCTCAACCACCTCCACAAGCAATAGCTTAACCAACTCTACAACCTTCACCACAACCATCTCCAATACCACAACCAACTCCATAACCATCACCTCAACCATCACCAATAGCTCAACCAACTCCACAAACTACACCACAACCATCTCTAATACCACAAACAACACCACAACCTTCACCACAACCATCTCCACAAACATCACCACAACCAACACCACAAACCACCACTCAACCTACACCTATATCACCTCATCATAAATCTCCAATATCACCACATCAATCATGTATTTCTCCTTACCAACCTTTACCAGCATCCCATGATCACCCTTATGAAATAGAAGGATCAACAAGTGCATCTAAATCATCCAAATCATCTTCTGATGAGGAGGATCATCATGATCAAATCCCAACTATGAAAGAACCTTCTGAGGCTGCTCCTTCAGAGAGCTATGCTGAATCTAACATCAACAGGCCTGATGAAAAGGATGAACTAATCTTTGAGCTCTTACTTAAAGTGGAAAGGATGGAAAGAACCTTAAACAGGAGAGCTGGAATCATAAATGACAGAATCTTGGAACTGGATGAGAAAGAAAGTGAATTGAAAGAACTTAAAGAGAAATATGTAGTTGAAAGAAAAGAACAAGACAAGGAGATTGAGAAGTTAAAAGCTGCACTAAAACATTCTAGAGATGAAGTCAGTGGACATATTGACACACTTGAAATTCAAACAATTGCAATGGAGGAACAAGAAAACATCATAGAAGAACAAGCTGACATCATCTCAAAACTTGAAAAGGAAATTGACAGCAAGAACAAAAGGATATCTGAGCTTGAAATGATGATTAAGATCCAAAGAAATGAAGTGGATGATGATGATGAGAAAGAAGAACAAGAAAAGGAAGATGTAGATGAAGAAAAAGGAGATGATGAAAGTCAAACTGAGTTTAAAGATCAAAGTCTAGATATGGTAGTGTATTCTGGAAACACAGATTACTCTGACTATGAAAAAAGTGAATTTGAAGAACTCTTCAGTGCATTGGATAGTTTTTCATCTAAACAATTCAGCATTGATGATGACTTTTGGGAATTCATAAACAACCAAAAAACGGAGTCAGAGCCTATTGTTTTTATCCCCAAATCACCAGTGCCTTTGGAAAAAGAATTAACTTTGCAAATTGTCCCTGCTATCTCATTATCTGAAGAACAAAAAGAAGAACTCAAAGAAAAGTATGAAAAAGAAAGGAAAGAAGAAACTGAAACAGAACCGAAAGAGAAGGAGAAAAGTAAAATGAAGGATCAAGAGCAAAGCACACCTGAAAAGGTACCTGAACTAGAAGAACAAGCTGAAACCTCTAGCCCTCAACTTCAAACTTACTCACGAAAGAGGAAGTACTTATCTGAAAAATCCAAAGGTAAGAGACCAATAGTTGAAGAAGAACCAGCAAAGAAGCAAAAAGATGACCCAAGAAGTCTAGCAGCAATTGCTGAATTTTTAGAAGAACATGAGCAGGCAGAAGCTCAGTTGAAGAAATTGGCGGGTGCAATTGATTTAGAAGAAGGTGAAATTGCTGGTGGATACGGAGTTGAAAAGGATGTTCTCATGGACAGTCCTATTAAAGCAGAACAGGCAGTGGAAGACATGGTAACCAAAGCACAAACTGATGACTTGATGATTAAAGCCATGTTTCTGATCAATCAAGGCTATGATCCTGATGAAGTGTTTGGAATGACTTATGAGAACATGAAGGAGGAGGAAGAGAAAGTAAAAATGTTGCTTGATCCAACAATAGACATTGAATATGAGAAAACAATGACAAAGGATACTCCAAAGCATAAAGATCCATCTTTGAAGAAATCAACAGGGTATGAAATACCATTGCCAAGAAGCGATCCCCTACACAAACTGTCTCAAATGAAGAAATCATCCTCATTCCATGAATCATTATTTCTTGATCCTTATAATATGTCTGATAAGGAAATGAAGGAATATCTCTCAAGTCAGGGATTCACAAGAAGAAGGATTGCTAACATGAGGACAAATTCTTTAAGAGCTACAACTCTTCAATTGATCAATGAGAAGAAAGAAAAACTCAAGAAGCTGGAAGAAGAATTGTCAAGGACCAAACCAAGAAGCAGAGTGTCAGCTGAAGACATGATGTTGAACCAAAAAGACCAAGAACTACTTGCCCCAGTGCTCTACAAGTACCCTGAATGGTTTGCAGAACCATCTCAGTTGAAACTGGAAGAAGGACTGACTACTGTAGAACTGATCAGAGGGGTGTCTACTCCTAAGGGTAAGGTAGATCAAAAGATAATAGCCTGGAAGTATGACAACACATGGAATATGTTCATGGTGAAGAGAATCTTAGGGCTAGTACAATTCTTTATAGAGTACTCAGCTCTTGTAAATGCCCTTGAGATTCATGATTTGAAGGAGCTAGCTCAACTTGAACTGATCAATAATGCAGCTATGTTCAGGGGATATGAATTTGAGAACATACTTAAGATGTTCAGAAGAACAAACAACTTCAATTCATTAAAGACAATTTGCTTGAGAAAAGATAAAACTTTTGCCAATCCCCTGGATAAGAAGAAAAAGGTGCAAGCAGAAGAAATTGTATTCCCTGAGTTGAAGGTAAAGCCAACCGAATCATTGAAGAGGAAAGTAGTGTCTGGTACTCATTCCTCCACTCCCATCTCAAACGTGTACTATGATGAGAAAACCTATGAGATGGTGATTGAAAGGAAGTGGGAAGGAAAAGAGGGAGCTGACATAAGACTATTCAGTGGATATGAAGTAAGATTACTTGATGAATCATACATCCACTACATTTATACCAGGCACTTCAGGGAATTAAACAACAAATTGGGTGTACAAGACATGCACTTCTTTCTAAAATGCATTAAGTTGTTGAAACTGGCATATGATCGAATAAGTGCTAAAAGAGACAAAAGAAAGAAGAAGAAAACACCACTGCAACTTGGAAATATTGTTAAACTTGAAGTGGATGTGGGAGGAAGTTTACTGATTCATAGAGATGGTCTTTCTATAATCTCCATTTCAGAACCTATTTCACTAAAAAAATTACCAATGGAAGCCATCTACAACATGAGTAAAATGAAGATCCATGTGCTAAGTAGAGACAGGATGTCAGAAGCAACTGACTTTGTAAACATGAGCAAGGCTATCCTGGATCCTACTAAAGCTGCATTCATATTACCTACAGAAGACCTAGCTGAATCATCACAACATCAATCACCTCCTAAACATTGAGGAAAACTAGGTTGTATAATCCTTAGGGGGAGTATTGTTGCACCTTGAAAGGATCATACATGCCAACTTAATGGGTGAATTGATGATTGTTCAGCTGAAATCCCACAAGTCCAAGAACCAATGCAGATGAAGATCTGCAAGGAAAATAACAAGTGTTATCTTCCGCATTAGTTAATGCGGAAGACATAACTCTGATGCGGACAAGTGTTTACTCTCACATTGACTAATGCAGAAGACATAATACTAATGTTGAAGAACAAGTTACTCTTCCGCATTGACTAATGCGGAAGAACAAAAGAAGATGCACACAAGACTTTGCTCATCCGTATTTACAAATGTGGATGACCAACCAAATGCACATGAGTATTTGTTCATATGCATTAACCAATGTGGATGACCAACTTACTAATGAGGATGATCAAGTGGAAATGCTGATCAAGATTATCTCATCCGTATTTGTCAATGCGGATGAACAAGCAGAGATGCGGATCAAGACTTAGACTAGTTTCTGATGTAATAGGTCAGGGGTAGTTTAGTCATTTTGTAAAGGCATCTTGTCTGCCTATAAATAGAATAGTTGACCTCGTACTGAAGTGACGGCTGATAGATAGAGAATTTTTGTTGTAATTATTCTCTGTAACTTATCAACTTTCATATATCAATACAAACAACATTATGAGTATTTTTCTTGCTTTGAATCTTCTTTGATTGTTTGTTTCCGCCACTCAATCATTGACTTGATTATCATATTTGATTCTCAGTAGGAATATCGCTCTTACTCAAACCCAGTCAGAACTAAACATGAGACAACGCAGGGGGTTGAGTTACTAAACGATTATGACTGTGACATTCGTTTCATCCTTGAAAAGCGAATGTGGTAGCAGACGCTCTGAGTAGGAAAGAATGAACCAAAATTGTATGAGTGCGAGCGTTGGGAATGACGATTCATACAAGTCTAACTACTCAAATTCGTGATGCTTAGTCTAAAGCACTAAAGGAACAGAATTTGAAAAATGAATCTCTTCGCGGCATGGATAAACAATTTGAGATAAAGTCTAATGGAGCTAGATACTTTATGAATCGAATTTGGGTGCCAAATTGTGGGAACTTACGGGAACTTGTGATGAACGAGGCACACAAATCAAGATACTCCATCCACCCGGGCTCTGATAAGATGTATCAGGATCTAAAGGAGTTATACTGGTGGCTGAACATGAAAGCTGACATAGCCATTTATGTTAGCAAGTGCCTCATGTCTTCAAAGGTTAAGGCGGAGTATCAGAAACTGTCACACCCCAACCTTGACGGCGGAAACGTCAAGATATGAGAGTTAAGATTGTTCACAGCCACATAACGCTATATTTAAATTTAAATATTAAAATTATAAGTTTCAAAGGCATTACAAACATAAGTCTCAAAACATAAAATAAGTTCAAACATAACAAGACAAAATATAGTCTTTTTATTTCATTCACTAGGTCCAAGTCCTAGATTATTGCAAGCTTCAAAAGTTCACTTTAAACTTAAGGATGACCTGAAACATGATAAAAATAAAGGTCAACTAAAAATAGTTGGTGAGTTTCCAAGGTTTTCATACATAATATGATAAGGTTACAAGTAGCAATTCATGTCATAGGTCATAAGTTAGTAAGGTTATAGAACACATATCATTACAACCAAACCTTGACTTGATTACAAGAATATAAGATTGGCTAAGTGTATTTGGTTCCCATGATGAACAAGCATACGTCATCAGGAGCCGGCGAAACCTCGGCTTTAGCACCAAATAGGCTTGTCGGGCCCAAAGATCTAAGACGTCGTCAGGCTAGCAATAGTTAGTGATTGTAAACAAACTATGTATCTCATATAATCACTTATAACACACAAATAACCATGACAAATATAAAGATGAATTGCAAGTGCTTTACAAGTCTCAAACGTTTATAAGTGTATGATGTATAAGTATCATGTTTCACCCCAAAATAATGTGAAAATATAAAAAGGGGGCAAGGAAAACTCACATGTCAAAATAAGTATATGATGAAGATTATTAAGATCAATAATAAGTGTTATTACAAGATGAACGTCACAAGGCACCTATATATAAGTGTTTACAAGATTTAAGTTAAATAATAGAATTATTGATTTAACGAGGACTAAAGTTTCAAGTGGAGTTTAGGGATCTTTATAGTAATCTAAATAATGTAACAAAGAAATATACCCTTTATGTAAATTATTATAAAGAAAAAACATTAAATCATCCATAATAGTCAGTGAAGTTAAAATATAAACTTGAATAAACATTTAAAATAATCATGATTTTAACGATAATAATTTAATAGTAATATTTGACCAATAATAATTTATAAATTTTATTATTCAAAATCCATTTTAATAGAGATAATCCAAGAATCAACCTTTGTTAAAATGCTTTATTAAAAAAACAATTAATTAATTAAATTTAGAAAAATCACAGAAAATAATTTGATGTCTTTAAAAATATTTAAAGTTTACAAAAACCCTTTTTATATTTATTAAAAATTTTCTATAATTTATTTAAGGGTTAAAACCCTTTAAAAAATAACATGATGGTGCCCGGGTTCGAACCCGGGATCTCATGTGTGTGAGACGAGTACCTTAACCAGTGAACTAGGCTCTCAGTTGCGATATAAATTGGTTTTTAATTCTTAAATATATAACCTAAACAAAATACCCAAATTTCCTCATGAACCCTAGATCAAACGAAACCAAAATTGAGCAATGATTCGTGAGTTTCAACCCAATTAACCTTAGGGCTTTTGATTCCTAAGTGTAATCGAGTAGATTGATGTGTTAAACCTACCTGATTGTGATCGATTTCGATGCCACAAACCGAGGAAATAGTCGCGACCCAAGTGGTATAGCGTTCACGATGCAAATGATAATGGAAATCCAATTAGTTGCGCAGGAAGCTTCCACGAGACACAAAGGTTGAAAGCCCTCTGTCAATTTCTGAATTAGAGATCTAGATGATGGTGTTCGAGTGTGATGAAAATTGCGACGAATAAGATAGTCGAAGCGGGTGTTTGTGTTGATTCCAGGTGAAATTGTAGGTTGTTAACATTTAGGAACACTTAGATGATTGATTAGATGAGTTTAATTAGGTGATTATTATGATTTAAGGTTTGATCGGTTATGGAGTTGAAGGTGTCGGTTACGTGTTCGATTAAGCTCATTAACCGACGTTTAATGGCGTTTAATTGTGACCTTTGGGTTTTAATCGTATTCTAGAAGGGTTCGGAACGGTTTCGAGATCAAGAAACGACCAATTTTTTGACGTTTATGAGGTGGTCGGAGCCCGGCCGGAGTTTGGCTGGAGCTCCCGCCGGAAAATCGGGTGTCAAGGGGGAAAGGGAGTTGGGTTTTATAATTTTACAGAAATGGTCCCTAAAGTTTATTTGTTAACATTTCATGTACAAACTTTATTTTAAAAAGTTTGTAAATTGACACCAAGGCCCCTTGAGTTAATCACACCTTAAGTTTTATATAATTTAACTTTCAAACTTGCAAACTTATTATTATTATAGTTGTTATTATTATTATTATTATGTTTATATTTATTATTATTATTATTATTATTATTATCAATATTATTATTATTTTAGTTTTTATTATTTGAACTATACCATAAGTTCCAAAATTGACAACACTAAACCCTACAAGAATAAACAAAGTTAACTTTTAATTTAACGAAAATACGAGATGTTACAGTCTCCCCAACTTAAAAGAATTTCGTCCTGAAATTTAAGAAATGAAACTATACAAATAAGAACGGTTATCTCTTCTTCATGCGCTCCTTGCGTTCCCAAGTAAATTCAACGCCACGTTTATTCTCCTAATGAACCTTGACGATTGGGATTGTTGTGGTTCTAGTCTTCTTCATTATGCGGTCCATGATCTCAACAGGTTTCTCGACAAAATGCAATGACTCGTCAATCTGGATGTCTTCCAACGGAACATGCAGACTTTCATCAGCCAAGCACTTTCTCAAATTTGAGACGTGGAATACAGGATGAACTCCACTAAGGTTGGGAGGTAACTCCAGTTGATAGACCACCTTTTCAACGCTTTTCAGGATTTTAAAAGGTCCTACAAATCTCGAAGCCAGTTTACCCTTCTTTCCAAAGCGAACAACACCCTTCCACGATGAAACCTTAAGAAGAACCATCTCCCCAACTTGGAATTCCAATGGCTTACGTCGCTTATCAGCATAGCTCTTTTGACGACTTCTCGCCACTTCAAGGTTCTTGCGGATGATGGAAAGTTTATCGGTCGTCTCTTGTATAAGTTCAGGACCAGTGATGAAGTTTTCACCAATGTCGGTCCAGCAGATCAGTGAACGACATTTACGACCATAAAGTGCTTCAAATGGTGCCATCTTGATACTCGAGTGATAACTATTATTATACGAAAATTCCGTGAGTGGTAGATGCATATCCCAATCACCACAAAGTCAAGGACACACAGGCGCAGCAAATCCTCCAAGGTTTGGATCGTTCGCTCGGTTTGACCATCAGTTTGGGGATGGTAAGCCGTGCTTAGGTCCAATTGAGTACCCAAGAGTTCTTGCATAGACGACCAAAAGTGTGAAGTGAAACGAGCATCTTGGTCGGATATGATGTGTAGAGGTACCCCATGATGACTTACAATCTCATCAACGTATATACGAGCTAACCTTGATGTCTTGTAAGTGTCACGTATGGGTATAAAATGTGCCGATTTGGTCAATCGGTCAACGATCACCCATATGCTATCATGTCCTCGAGAGGTTCAGGGTAGCTTAGTTATGAAGTCCATGGATATGTGTTCCCACTTCCACATAGGGATCTCAGGTTGCTCAAGTAATCCACTTGGACGTTGATGTTCGGCTTTAACCTTCGTACACGTGAGGCACTTAGCTACATAAGTCGCTATATCTTTCTTCATTCCAGGCCACCAATATTGACCACGTAGGTCCATGTACATCTTATCGGAGCCAGGATGAATAGAATAACGAGTTTGATGAGCTTCGTTCATGATAATGGTACAAAGATTATCATGATTTGGAACCCAAATTCAATTTACGAAGTACATCAATCCATTGGTTTTCGTTTCCAATTGAGTTAAAAGATTATATTACAGCTCATCCTTCATTCTTCCTTCTTGTTGCACTACTTGTTGAGACTCCAAGATACTAGACTCGATGTCACTATCTATTCTCAAGTTTTATAGCAGTACGGTAGTCTCGTTGACATATAGTCGGATCTCAGTATAGAACTCACCCAAAGTGTCAAACCATTGACGTCGATCGCGAATTTCTTGGAATGAGATCATCTTGTTGTGAATCTTTCGGCTTAGTGCATCGGCTACAACATTTGCCTTACCAGGATGGTATCGAATGTCACAATCGTAGTCACTAATCAACTCCACCCAACATTGTTATCTTATATTGAGGTCTTTTTTATTAAAGATGTGTTGAAGGCTTTTGTGATCAGTGTAGACAATGCATTGCGTACCATACAAGTAGTGTCTCCAAATCTTCAAGGCAAAAATAACAGCACCTACCTCGAGATCGTGTGTTGTGTAACTCACCTCGTGAACCTTCAATTGACCTTTCCCCATTACATGAGAACACAACCAAGGCCTTGTTTAGATGCATCACAATACACGGTGAAGTCGTCATTTCCATCGGGTAGGGTCAAGATAGGAGCATTGCACAATTTGTGCTTTAACGCTTCAAAAGCTTCTTCTTGCTCGGACCCCCACTCGAATGGTTTATTCTTTTGTGTTAAGTAAGTGAGCGGCTTCACGATTCTTGAAATGTTGGCAATGAATCGCCGATAATAACCAGCAAGACCAAGAAAAGAATGAACTTCGGTAGGAGTTGTAGGAACACACCAATTCTTCACTGCTTCCACCTTTGCAGGATCAACGTGAATTCCTTGGCTATTCGCCACGTGTCCTAGAAATTGAACTTCCTCGATCCAGAAGTCATACTTCGGGAACTTCGCATACAATTGCTCTTTCTTCAACAACTCAAGAACCAATCTCAAATGCAGTTCATGATCGGTGTTGGACTTGGAGTAGATAAATATGTCATAAATGAAGACGATCACAAACTTATCTAGATACGGCTTGCATACTCGATTCATGAGATCCATGAAGATAGTTGGAGCATTAGTTAAACCAAAAGGCATGACCATGAACTCATAGTGTCTATAACGAGTACGGAACACGGTCTTTGGGATATCATCATCATGAACTTGTAGTTGGTGATATCCAGAAAGTAGATCAATCTTCGAGAATATAGCAGCTCCTTGAAGTTGATCAAACAAGTTGTCGATATGAGGAAGAGGATAACGATTCTTGTTGGTAAGCTTGTTAAGCTCACGATAATTGATCCACATACGAAACAATCCATCTTTCTTCTTCACGAACAGAACAGGTGCACCCCAAGGCGAAGAACTAGGACGGATGAAGACCTTCTCAGATAGCTCTTGAAGTTGACTAGAGAGTTCTTGCATTTCCGATGGTGCAAGTCGATATGGTGACTTAGCCACTGGGTTTGCTCCCGGTATCAAGTCAATTTTAAACTCGACTTCACGTACGGGAGGTAAACCACTAATGTCATCGGGAAATACTTCAGGAAAATCTCGTACGATAGGGACATCCTTAAGTTCTTTCCCTTTGACTTTTGTGTTGACCACATAAGCCAAGAAGGCCATATACTTCTTGCTTAAGCACTTTTGGGCTTGAGTGCAAGACATGAGTTTAAGTCGTTTGGAAGATTTTTCACCGAACACCTTTAATGTGCCACCAGAGGGTAACGGTATACGGATGCACTTCTCGAAACAAATGATCTTGGCATGGTGTTTGGCTAACCAATGCATACCAATGATGACGTCGAAGCTTCCAAGTTTCATAGGAATAAGATCAATAAGGAAATCGTGTATGTCAAGACTTAAGATGCAATCACGAATAACGACATCAATGGTGATCGGTTCTCCATCGACAACTTCAACGGTGAGAGGTCTTTCTAATTCCGTATGTGGCTTAGCAAGTATGGGTTCAAACTCTAACGAAACAAAGCTCTTATCGGCTCCAAAATCAAATAGGACATAGGCATAAGTTTTATTAATAAGGAACATACCTGTTCAATTTTAAAGGTATTTAATGCTACAGTTAATGCATGAAAAGAATTAGGTCACACAAGTCAAAGGTAAGTTAACATACCATTCACCACATCGTTGTTTGCTTGTGCTTGATTTGCATTGATGTTGAAAGCACGTCCTCGGGCTTATGGAACATTACCCACAAGACGAGGGCATTATAGGCAAAAATGACCAGGTTCCCCACAGTTGTAGCAAACACGGTTTATGACCACGAAGGCATTGTTAGGTGCACGGTGGCAAGTCGCCACCAAATGACCATATTTACCACATAAGGTGCTGATACGGCATGGTTGATTCCATGGATGATGATACCTACAAGTGTTGCACATAGGCTAAGGACCAGCATAGGCCCTAGCCCATGCACTTGTGCCATAGGTGTAGCCACAGGTACAAGTTGTCTTTGGGATTGTTTGGGTGCAGCCACGGCATAGTTACGTGCCGGTGTGAACTTGCGCTTCTTGTTGTTATTGTTGTTGTGAGACGGTTCAGCTTTAGTCTCCTTAACGGCCTTGGTAGCCGTCTTTTCCACCTTCTTTGCACCCTTCACAGACATGGTGCCACCTCGTATATGGTTCTCGGTGAGTTGAGCGGTGATAGTGATGGCTTCTTCCAAAGTTGTGGGTCGGCTACCCACCACAGCATCTTGAATTTGGGGTGGTACACCCTTGATAAACTTCTCGATGTTGCGGGGGACAGTGTCGACCATATGAGGCAGCAATATACTCAACTCATGATCCCTAGTTGAGTAGGCCAAATGATCACCATTGTTTTGCTTCAAATTCCAGAATTCTTTTTCCAACTTTTGCTCCCAAGAGAGTGCCAATATTGTATCAGCTCCTCGATTCTCTTCTCGCTATTCCACCAGGTAAGAGCCCTTTGTTGGAGCATACTAGTGGCATAACGAACTTTGAGTTCCTCGGGACACTCACAGTTGACAAAAGTATTTTCCATGCTCTCCAATCACTCAAGAATACCAGTGGCTCCTTCTTTGCCACTAAAACTAGTGGGCTTGCAAGAACTAAATTGCTTGAAAGTGCAGGTTTGGTTGTTGCGCCCTTGGTTAGCACTATTCTCTCCTTAACCATTGTTGCTAGAGTTGTTCATTAAGGTGCTATTGAGTTCAGCAACCATGGTCGGGATGACAGCAGCCATTTGTCGGGCGATCATGGCGGCTAGCTTACGATCGGAACTTTCATGCTTTCCATGATGACGAGACATGCTGGAATTTGTAAAATGAGTTAGACACGAGAAAGAGAATAACAAGGATTATAATTCAACAAGGATAAGGCAAGAGTTGTAAGGAACATGGAATGGTTCCATTTGGTAACGCATTACTATTTGGAAACGTTGACACGTCAAGGTAAGTTGACCCATTCGCCTTAGAAATTTGTGTATATTGACCATAGTTTATCACTCATCCCAGAAATCCCCAGGTAAGCATAACTAGTCCCATAGGATTTATGCGATATGCTTGCCTTAGCCCGAGGGCCTTTTTCAGAAAATCTAGAATACATGTGTCTATGTGTCACACAAATTTCTTAGGTTCATGAAATCAAAACCTTGATGAGATTTATATAGATTAGACATAAGTCTAAAGATCCAAGTCATAAGTATAAGTATACGATTCCACGTGTTGTCGAGAATAAGATTAAGGATTTTCATTTGTCGGGGAGAGTCAAAGTGTCAAAGGTAAGTTTAGGGAGACAAGTAACAAAGTTTAAACAATTATAAGGCAAACCTATGCTAAGGCATCAAGTTGCACATAAGTATGGCATAGCATTATGTAGCATGCAAACAATATATATATTTCTAAGAAGATAAATATTATTCTATGAGGTTCATGCATAAGCTATAGTCTAGGTCACCATTTTTAATAACCTAAATCCCTATAGTTATGGGCTCTAATACCAATCTGTCACACCCCAACCTTGACGGCGGAAATGTCGAGATGTGAGGGTTAAGATTGTTCACAGCCACATAACGCTATATTTAAATGTAAATATTAAAATTATAAGTTTCAAAAGGCATTACAAACATAAGTCTCAAAACATGAAATAAGTTCAAACATAACAAGACAAAATACAGTACTTTTATTTCATTCACTAGGTCCAAGTCCTAGATTATTGCAAGCTTTAAAAGTTCACTTTAAACTTGAGGATGACCTGAAACATGATAAAAATAAAAGTCAACTAAAAATAGTTGGTGAGTTTCCGAGGTTTTCATACATAATATGATAAGGTTACAAGTAGCAATTCATGTCATAGGTTATAAGTTAGTAAGGTTATAAAACACATATCGTTACAACCAAACCTCAACTTGATTAAAAGCATATAAGATTGGTTAAGTGTATTTGGTTCCCATGATGAACAAGCATACATCATCAGGAGCCGGCAATACCTCGACTTTAGCACCAAATAGGCTTGTCGGGCCCAAAGATTTAAGACGTCGCCAGGCTAGCAATAATTAATGATTGTAAACAAACTATGTATCTCATATAATCACTTACAACACACAAATAACCATGACTAAATATAAAGATGAATTGCAAGTGCTTTACAAGTCTCAAACGTTTATAAGTGTATGATGTATAAGTATCATGTTTCACCCCAAAATAGTGTGAAAAATATAAAAATGGGGCAAGGAAAACTCACATGTCAAAATAAGTATATGATGAAGATTAATAAGATTAATAATAAGCGTTATTCTAAGATGAACGTCACAAGGCACCTATATATAAGTATTTACAAGATTTAAGTTAAATAATAGAATTATTGATTTAACGAGGACTAAAGTTTCAAGTGGAGTTTAGGGATCTTTATAGTAATCTAAATAACAAAGAAATATACCATTTATGTCAATTATTATAAAGAAAATAACATTAAATCATCCATAATAGTCAGTGAAGTTTAAATATAAACTTGAATAAACATTTGAAATAATCATGATTTTAACGATAATAATTTAATGGTAACATTTGGGCCAATAATAATTTATAAATTTTATTATTCAAAATCCATTTTAATAGAGATAATCCAAGAATCAACCTTTGTTAAAATGCTATTAAAAGAAAATTAATTAATTAAATTTAGAAAAATCACAGAAAATAATTTGATGTCTTTAAAAATATTTAAAGTTTACAAAACCCTTTTTATATTTTTAAAAATTTTCTATAATTTATTTAAGGGTTAAAACCTTTTAAAAAAATAACATGATGGTGCCCGGGTTCGAACCCGGGACCTCATGTGTGTGAGACGAGTTCCTTAACAAGTGAACCAGGCTCTCAGCCGCGATATGAATTGGTTTTTAATTTTTAAATATATAACCTAAACAAAATCCCAATTTCTTCATGAACCCTAGATCAAACGAAACCAAAATAGAGCAATGATTCGTGAGTTTCAACCCAATTAACCTTTGGGCTTTTGATCCCTAAGTGTAATCGAGTAGATTGATGTGTTAACCCTACCTGGTTATGATCGATTTCGATGCCACAAACCGAGGAAATAGTCGCGACCCGAGTGGTATAGCGTTCATGATGCAAATGATAATGGAAATCCAATTAGTTTCGGAGGAAGCTTCCACGTAACACAAAGGTTGAAAGCCCTCTGTCAATTTCTGAATTAGAGATCTAGATTATGGTGTTTGAGTGTGATGAAAATTGCGACGAATAAGATAGTCGAAGCAGGTGTTTGTGTTGATTCCAGGTGAAATTGTAGGTTGTTAATGTTTAGGAACACTTAGATGATTGATTAGATGAGTTTAATTAGGTAATTATTATGATTTAAGG
Source organism: Flaveria trinervia (assembly GCA_025506515.1). Classification (NCBI taxonomy): domain Eukaryota; kingdom Viridiplantae; phylum Streptophyta; class Magnoliopsida; order Asterales; family Asteraceae; genus Flaveria; species Flaveria trinervia. The sequence continues at coordinate 1,214,875 of CM046457.1, read as the reverse complement.
TTTGATCGGTTATGGAGTTGAAGGTGTCGGTTACATGTTCGATTAAGCTCATTAACCGACGTTTAATGGCGTTTAATTGTGACCTTTGGGTTTTAATCGTGTTCTAGAGGGGCTCGAAACGGTTTCGGGATCAAGAAACGACCAATTTTTTGACGTTTATGAGGTGGCCGGAGCCCGGCCGGAGTTTGGCTGGAGCTCCTGCCGGCAAATCGGGTGTCAAGGGGGAAATGGGGTTGGGTTTTATAATTTTATAGAATAGTCCCTAAAGTTTTTTTGTTAACATTTCATGTACAAACTTTATATTTAAAAAGTTTGTAAATTGACACCAAGGTCCCTTGAGCTAATCACACCTTAAGTTTTATATAATTTAACTTTCAAACTTGCAAACTTATTATTATTATAGTTATTATTATTATTATGTTTATATTTATTATTATTATTATTACTATTATTATCAATATTATTATTATTTTAGTTTTTATTATTAGAACTATACCATAAGTTCCAAGGTTGACAACACTAAACCCTATAAGAATAAACAAAGTTAACTTTTAATTTAACGAAAATACGAGATGTTATAGTAACCATCTGGATTACTGCACCAACCGGAGATTCCACAATGGAAATGAGATCAGATTTCTATGGACTTCATCACAAAACTACCCAATACATCCACCGGTTGTGATACGATTTGGGTAATTGTGGATCGACTAACAAAGTCTGCTACCAATTAAGGAGACTGATAAAATGGAAAGGTTGACAAGAGTTTATCTCAAAGAGGTTGTTTCAAGACATGGAGTACCGATCTCCATTATCTCCGATCGAGACAGTCGATTTACCTCGAGATTTTGGCAATCATTACAAAAGGCCTTGGGTACACGGTTGGATATGAGTACCGCATACCATCCTCAAACAGATAGTCAGAGTGAATGGACCATTCAGATATTGGAAGCCATGCTTAGAGCTTGGCGTGATAGACTTTGGAAACCATTAGGATACTCATTTACCCTTAGCTGAGTTTTCTTACAATAATAGTTATCACACCAGTATCAAACTTGCACCTTTTGAAGCACTATACGGAAGGAAGTGTCGATCACCACTGTGTTGGACATAAGTCGATGATAGTCAGCTCACTTGTCCGAGATCCTACACGAGACCACGGAAAAGATCGTCAGATTCAGAACCGACTCAAAGCCTCGCGTGACCGTCAGAAAAGCTACGCTGACGTGAGACGTAAACCATTGGAATTCCAAGTGGGAGATAAGGTTCTACTTAAAGTCTCACCTTGGAAAGGAGTCATTCATTTTGGCAAATATGGTAAGCTAAAACCTAAAAACATTGGACCATTTGAAATCCTAGCCAGGATTGGTCCTGTAGCTTACAAGCTCAAACTTCCTCAAGAACTTAGTAGTGTTCATGACACTTTCCACGTGTCAAATCTTAAAGAAGTGCCTGTCAGATGAAACTCTAGTTATACTGCTTAATGAGGTTCAGATTGATGAACAACTTCACTTTATTGAGAAACCCGTGGAGGTCCTGATCGAGAGGTAAAGAAGATGAAACGAAGCCACATTCCCATAGTGAAGGTCCGATGGAATTCCAGACGAGGACCCGAATTTACTTGGGAACGCGAAGACCAAATGAAGCTCAACTACCCTTACTTGTTTGAAACCCTGGCATCTGCGAACAACCCTAACTGAATTTCGGGACGAAATTCTTTCTAACATGGGGAGTATGTGACTTGGGTGTTTCTTCCTTCTAACTCGTTTGCAAATGAGTTCAAACACCTAAAAACACACCAAAACACACACACACGGACACACACACAAGCACATAAGCATATAACTGAGACAAAACCCAACATGAACACATAGAAACCTTGAATTCTTACCTTAAATTCAATCTTCTTCTTCTTTTTTTTTTCAACCGAGAGTTTCTCTGCTCTCTCTCTCTCTAAAACCGAATGAAAATGGTGATGTGAAGTGACGGTGGGCGGCCATGCCCACCTTTACACCAACTTTTGTACTTTTGTCCTTTTTACATATTTAACCCCTCAACTTGGGTTTATTGACATTTCATTTCTTTATTCTTCAACTCTTATTCTTTCTTTTCTTTTTAAGAAATAACCGGGTGTTACAAATATTAGTTTCTAGGTCACTTAAAGGATGGGTTAAGACAAGTTAGTAAATTGACTAATTAATTTATTAAAAGGAGTTACTTTATAATATACCAAAAGTTACTTAATAAATTTAAAGAAACCCTAATTTAATATATGTCAAGAACTAGACAAAATAAAAGAATAATACTACTAAGAAAATAATTAATAATTATTTTATGTACAAATATATACATATATTTATTTATACATGGATGGTTAAATAAGAAAACTAGTGATTTTACTTGGATGTTAAAATTTTAAAATTTACAAGTAAAATGATATAAGGTAAACATTATTGTACTTAAGAAAATAAGATTATTTCAAAACCCTAAATAAGATAGTTTCATATGTAAATTACATAACTAATTACTAAACACTCGAGTCACATCTCGGATCGAGTCGAAACGATACTTACTTTCCCAAATAATATATCAACTTTAAAATACAAAGATGTTTAAATATATTTTCAAACAAAGTATTATTTATTAATACATTCTAAGTAATATATATTTTTCACAAATTATCACCCTATATCACCAACGGGTCGTCGAGTCAAACACTTTTTTACAAAGTTATATGGATGGAATAGTTACATGCTCACATTACACGTAGGAGCAAATACTTAGACATAAGTTGCCTTGATTGTTCTAGGGTGAACTTAGTTCGAATTTTCCCGAGCACTTTGGATACTTTTAAATTTCACACCCGACTTACTTCACATGTGAGTTTCACGGCCCCATTTTACTTATTTTCCTTTTGGGGGAGATTACATGCAAAGTACTATTTTCTTGGACACATTTACTTGTTAATGATTTCACATGTTATATAAGTTGTTTACTTACCATATAAAGTGCCCTGTTATCGGACCGTTAGTTTATTTCCCAAAGCGAGGTAATGATGGATAGTACTATTGGGTTTGACTACCCCCACCCAGATTAATTACCCTAATCTTAACTGGAGGTCTAAACGGGTGCATTATTAGCCTGTTCACACTCATGCTTACGGTAGGCATGGGTAGGGGAAATTTGTTACAGTTATAGTCTAGCTTCGGTTGCGGTGCATATATAATATTGTAGTATTGTATGATCGACAATCAAATCATGAAAAGATTTGTGGTCCATTACACTGTTTACTATTACTTTGAAATTTGTGAACTCACCAACTTTATGTTGACATATTTTCATGCATGTTTTTCTCAGGTATTTAACATTTGCATCAAGTTAAGCTAGCTTGGTCCACGTCGCATTTAGGGCCATTCATGTTGTTTGGGACATTTATCGTTGTATTTGTCATGTTTTGAAAACAATTACATTAGCTCTACTGCTTCCGCAATTCAACTCTGAAAAAATTATGTATTTTTAAACTTATTTGTATCGTATGTTTATTAAACCATGTAGTGGGCGATCAATGACTATGGTCTCCATGACGTTCACTCCCCGCGGAAAACCGTCGTGGTTGGGGGTGTGACATTTAAACACAATCTTTGCATTTTTATTCACACAATGATTTAATTTAATAAAAAGAAAATTCTGGCTTGTGAGATCTATTCAAAAGAGAAACAATATGAATTTGGTACCATTACTAGTTATTGTAATGGTTTCGTTGTTGGTGTGCCACTAATACTCCCATTGCAGTTGTCGTCGATGATGCTGATGTTGTTTCCAGTAGGGATTATGGTAGCGCTTATCATAATGGTGATCCCACCAGTTGAATTTTCATCCGCTCATCACTTGGATAATGAAATTTGTTTCTAGTAGGTTTGATTAACTAATTCACATTGTTATTTATGATCAATTTGAATGTTGTTTTTTGTTTTGAGGGTTAATGTATATGATAGAAGTGTACTATTTAATTTTTATATTTTTACAAAAAATAAGTTGAGTTGATTTTGTCATTTATAACTTTATATCATGATCCGCGAATCATGATCTATTGTTTGAATTAACAATGCAAAACTCATACCTCTTTAATACTACTTTTTCCATAAAAAATTAAACCCCAAATTACATAGAAAGAATTATTTTTTAGAAAAGAGAAAGTTTATGATTATTATTCTTATATACCTATTAATTCTAGAAGAGTTACAAGAATGTATAACTAATGATCATTACTAAGAATACCTCAATAACATCATTAGTGTGCTTTCAACCATCATTTGTAATATAACATCATGTATTTTAAGGTTATTATAAGTTTGCATTGTTAATTCTTGTAAGGGCCTTTATTGCCATACATGAAACTTATGGGTTATCTATGTTTATTTTTCTTTGTTGGTATTAAATTTTAAATTATGAAAGTTAGTAATTAAAGTATTAAAATTGTACAATAATAATCACAATAACAATAATAATAAAAGTAATAATAAAACCAATAATAATAATAATAATAATAATAATAATAATAATAAAAAATAATGATAATAATAATAGTAATAGTAATAATAATTATATAATATTAAATAATAATAATAATATTAATAGTAATACTAATTTTATAAAAGTTTTCAAACTTCAAATAAAGAATAATATTTAAAACTTGGAGTTTATTAACTCAAGGGGGTGTTTGTCATTTTGGAAACTTGATATAGGAAGTTTTGACATAAAGTAATAAAGATTGAAAGTTTAGGGACCAAAACTATAAATTTATTAAACTTAAACCAACCCACCCTTCACCCCCCGTATTTCCGGCGAACTGTCGGCAGCACCTCCGGCCAAGACCGGCGACACCCCAAACCGACCCGTAACCACCACAGTTTATGGCTAATCGATGCTAATCATCTCCTGAAACGGTCTAGAACACTTGATGAGTTTTAATTCGATTTACAAAGGTCGATTCCACTCGATAACCGTTCGACAATAACTTTCTAACCGATGGGCATTCAAGACTCCATGATAATCCAATTAATCAAATATGAATAATCACTTAACTATCCCTGAGCTAATCACAATCTCAATCTCACCTGAAACAAACTCAAACACTGAGTTCGAATCATTATCTCCTTCGCAACCTGCAACTTCGTCGAAACCCACCTTTCGGGCATTTTAAACCAAAATTGACAGATGGTTTTGCATCAAGATCATCACTCGAAGCTATCCAAGAAGTTAATTGATTACCTCATTCATTTTCTCATCAGTTGAATCCAGTCCTAGTCACGGTTGTTCATCACCTATTCTTAACACCAAATCGACTCAAAATCGGGTAATTAAGCACTGTAATATACTCGGTTTTACTTGGTGATCAAAAGTGTAACACCCGGTTATTTTAAAGTCAAAGAAAAGAATGAATAAAGTGAAAGAAAAGAAGGAAAAGAAATAAAACCTAAGTCTAGGGGTAAAAAGTGTCCAAAATGACAAAATGTTTAAAAAGTGGGTGTAAAAGGTGGTATGGACGCCCATATGTCACATACACAACTGATTTTTGGGTTTTAGAGAGAGAGAGAGTAGTTGGGAGCAGCAAATTCTCAGCTTTGAAGAAGAACAATAAGAAAGAATTCGAATTCAAGGTAAGAATTCATGCTTTTATGATGTTCTTAACTGGTCATATCCTCGGGTTTATGCTTATATGTGTTTGTATGTGTTCGGGTATGTTTTTAGTGGGTTCTAAGTGGTTGAATTCAATTTGCAAACGAGTTTGGAGGAAGCCATACTCAAGAGCTGCAAAGGTGAGTTCTAGAACCCCTCTTTTACTGGTTTTTAACTAATTTTGGGGCTGCAAATGCATGAATGTATGTTTTTATTTAACTGGCTTTTGGACCCGTATGCTTGAATTGTGTGTATATGATGTTATGATGTGATGTGTGACTATTTTCATGCTTGATTATGTGTGAATGTGTTTCTAAGACTTAGAGGGTAAGATTTAAGCTTAGAACATGATGAATGGTGCATGGAAATCGAATATGATGTTTTAGACCCACTTGATAAGTTTTTAAATCTGCCTGTGTTTGAAAGTAAATGTGGATGAAAAGGGTTAATACGGATGAACATTAACCAATGGGTAAGTCAATGCGGATGAAGTCAATGCGGATGAAGTCAATGCGGATGATCATTGATTAAGTGCAGGAAATGCGGACGAGCATTTGACTGTCTGGGAAATGCGGATGAGCAAAGTAAGTCAATGCGGATGAGGTCAATGCGCATGAGCAATGGCAAAGTAAGGAAATGCGGATGAGTTAGGCAAATGTGGATGGCAAATGCGGATAGAATAAGTTAATGCGGATGAAGGAAATCAATGTGGATAGAGTAAGTTAATGCGGATGAAGGAAACCAATGCGGATAGAGTAAGTTAATGCGGATGAAGGAAACCAATGCGGATAGACTAAGTTAATACGGATGAAGGGAATCAAATGCGGATGAGCAGTAGTGTCAATGCGGATGAACACTTAGTAAAATTCTGACTTTTTGGGAGAAAAAAGAGTGATGTAGGCTTTGACCTAGGAGATTCCCGGGGGTATGTAAGTTGACTTTTGAGGTCAAAAAATGGTATGATGGGCATGTAATGATATGTGCTTGATGGTTATGCGTGATGATGATGATGATGTTGCATGGTTATACATGATGTATGTTATGTATGTATGATGCCCTGCATGATGATGTATGAATGATATGTTTATGTTCCATATAGTGATGTATGATTTATCTTTCCTATGACTTTACATGTTTTGATAATGAAGGAACGAAGTATTATGTAAAGTAAAGTGAAAGATAACGAAAGAGGAACATGATGATAAATGCATGCATTAATGAATGAATGAATGTAAGAAAGGCTTGCAAGCAAATGTATGGAGGTGCACACCCTATGTAGGTGTTAGCTCAACGGTGTGCGGGTTAGCTACCCCAAAGGATGCACATTGGGGTCCAATCTTTGTGATTGACCATATGAATGGGATCCTTGCCGCTTGCCCTAGGTACTGGAGTCAGCTTCGTGCACAATGTTAGAGGTCTATGAAAGACCTTAGGCCCAGTTACCCGCTTCGTGCACAATGTTCGGGGTATATGATATGGCAATGATCAGGAATGAAAGAGAAAAGATAAATGGTGAATGTACTTACCCTAGGTACTGGAGTCAGCTTCGTGCATAATGTTCGAGGTCTATGAAAGACCTCAGGCCTAGTTACCCGCTTCATGCACAATGTTCGGGGTAATGTACATGTCACTAGAAGTAATGAATGAATGAAAGTATGAACGAAAGAATGATGAAGATAATAATGATATTATCTGTATGTATGTATGATGTATGATCACATGCCATAGAAATAAACAGTTTTAAATGAAGGAAAAAGTATGTTTTATTATTAAACTAGAACTCACTCAGCAACGCTGACTTTTATGCATTTTTCAGTTGGCAGGTGAGCATTGCTGAGGATGGCATGGAGCAGCTACTTGGCATGTTGAATGACATTCTTTTGTTAATGTTTTTGCATTATAATGCGAACGAATGATCTTTTGAAATGAACGCTCGTATTAACTTGCAAAAGCATTTGTAATAATACGAAAAGTTATTTCTTTAGACTTCCACTGTAATGTTTTATGAATGATTAAATGTAAAGTAGATGTTTTATGTGCGATGATTTACCAGCTGTGAGCGTCTGGAAACGGGGCCTTACAAGTTGGTATCAGAGCCATAGTTTAAGTGAAATGGGTAAATTTTCAAAATAAATCTTAACTTAAACTGAGAATGGGATGGAATGGGAATGGGATGCCAATCTGAGTAGCTGCGTGCCATCAGGTATTTTCGTAATGTTAACCGGTTTATGTGCGTATGGTATGTGGTTATGTGCTCTTAGTCGATTTAGATATGATTAAGTCAGGATAGGAGATGCTTGGGGTGTGAAGAGTAAAGTAAGTGGCTAATCACAACTGGCCACTGTAATTAGGGACTTACTATACTTAACATAAATTGAGTTATTACCTTAAATGATCGCGTTAGTGTTTGAATCTTATAGTGTGCTTTTAGAGGATGGCTGGGGGTAGATCTTCCAAAGCCTCTCATGGTGGGGGTCACGGTGCTGCTCCGCGACCCAAGAGAGGGAGACCTAGAGTCGAGAAAGTGGTTCATGAAGAACCAGAGACCCCTCATCCGGAGGGAGGCGACGAGAGCGCCAATCTGTGAGCCTCAGTAAAGGAGGCTGTGGTGGAAGAGGTTCACCAGGTCATGCAGACGATTCTACCATCTGTGGTGACCGAAGTGATCAAGGAAGTAAGGTATAGGGAAAGAAAGGAGAGGAACAGGTCCTCGGGGGGACGAGAACAACTAGAGCTGAAACGGTTCTCTCTGAAGATGAGGAGGATGAAGAGGAGCCTGCACCGGAGGCGACTAGAGGCTGTAACTATGGGGCGTTTATGAGATCAAGCCCCTACTTTTGATGGAAATGGCACTGCTACTACTGCTCACCGTTGGGTGAGGGAAATGGAGGCTGTACTTGATATTAGCGAGTGCCGAGAGAACCAGAAAGTTAAGTTCGCCATCCACTCTTTTGTGGACTCAGCTCTATGCTGGTGGGACAATATTGTCCACACTGAAGGCAGCAGGGCCATTGGAAGAATAAGATAGCCCGAACTAAAGAAGTTGGTGATTGAGGAGTTTTGACCTCACCAGGAAATGGACAAGGTTGAAAGGGAGTTTTTGCAATTTGAGGCGGGAACGATGACACACCAAGAGTACACCACAAAGTTCAATGAAATGGCACGTTTGGTGCCAGATCAGGTGACACCTCTATCTCGGAAGATCAAGAGGTATATTCAGGGTTTGCCGATGGACAATCGCAGGCACATGATCGCCGCCCGACCAAGCACGTTTAGGTCAGCGGTGGATCTAGCAGGAAGATCGTATGATGATAGGGCTGTGGTGGGGGTGACTGAAGGTAGTCGGAAGGGTGGAGATGATAGAAACTAGAACGGGAAGAGGTTTGGTCGGGGTGGTGCCTCGACGAGTAACAAGAAGGCTCGAGTGGATGACCGCCGTGTGGTCACATCAAGTGCGGGGTTGAAAAAGTGTGGCAAGTGTGGAAGGAGCACGGTGGCGAGTGTAGATGGGGGTTGAATATACTTCTCAAATCCTACGTTTAAACAACGTTGTACGTTGGGCGCCTTATGTAACTATCTTCATACCTTGACCAACGTGTACATGGATCTTAATATATCCAAAGCTATTGGTCGTCTAAACCGAATGTTTATTTTTTAAACTTAAAATTGTTACTTAGGGTTTTCAAATGTCCTTAAAGTGTGTCCTATAACTGAAATCATGCAATGCCGAAAGGTGGAATACCTGCATCCCGGAATACCTTGCCTAGACAAGGTATACACATAAATTTGATTTGACCGTGGGATCCGTTTATCTGACCTGGAACTCATGAGATGGGTGTTCGCTTATAGGTACGCGTGTTTACCGTAAAGTTGTGGTTGACGTAACACTTTGAGAAGTCAACACATTTCCCTTTTATTTTGAACCGAACGTTTACATCTCATTATTATGTTGAATCATTTCCATCGTTGATCTTGTTTTCCTGACTTAAACCATTCAAGATTTGAGAACCTAACACAATTAACTCCGTTATCCCAAACTATAACCTTAATCCTAGCAAGCATGATTTCCTTTTTCCCGTTAATGTTACATTGTTGTAATTTGAAGTTTCTGAATTTCTAGCCGATATTCTCTTTGTTTGCTAAGTCGAGCTTTATAAAAACTTCAAACTGTTTCATATTGTAGGCAAAGCGAGAGTCCGCAAGTCAACTTATGACTAAGGACACTCGTATCCCCTAAATGATTCTACCTCATCAAAATAGGGGTGACTCCCTTACTTTGGTGATGACTTCCATTCGCTATCATCATTCTTATGAAATCTTATCATCAAGACAGAAGTGAACCTCATACCTTGATGATGATTCCTCCTTTTTGTTTTATGAATTCGTATTTTACAAATGGAATTACATACTTAAAATAAGAGTAAAATTTTGTATCTTGATGATGGTTTTCAATTTTTGTATTGTGTGTTTTCTGAAATCCCATCTGCTGAATCAGGGCGGTTTTCTTGTTTTGAGGATAGATTTCAATCATTTTCCTTTGGAACTCGTATTTCATGAATGAAATGACCCCACCAAAATAGGATTGAACCCCGTACTTTGGTGACAAAGGTCAGTCCATGATTGTTTTCTTGTTATTATGAAATTCAATCATCAAGATAGGCGTGAAATCCATACCTTGATGATAATATCACCTGTTTAAAATTTTATGGATGGTATTTTCCCCAAATGAAATGACCCCATCAAAGTGGGAGTGAATTCCGTTCTTTGATGAAACTTTTCATTTTGCTATATTTTGTTTCTATAAAACTTCACTATTGAGATAGGAGTGATTATCCTTACCTTAATAGTAAGTTACCTTAATTTATTTTGTGGATCCTCAACAATGAGTTAGGATCAAGCTCTTGTTTGGTAGTTAAGAGTCATACGTTGAGAAATACACGACCAAGCTAGGAGTGATAACCACATCTTGGTGAGTATTCCCATTCCTTGATCTCAAACTTACCAAGGTTTTAAGACTTCAATTGACAAGAAACATGTAATAACATGAAGGGTGAACACTGTTATTTGATTTATCGACGATAGTGTTCCAGCCAGTCAAGCTAAAGCATGCATCTTGAACTCAAAAGGGGTCGTTGTTACTTTAGGTTAACCCTAGTTCCAAGCCTGGAACATTTAAATTTTAAATCGATTTCTTCTCTCACGCTTTTATGTTTCAATTTGACGTTCGATCTAGCTTTATGGAACCTTTCTATCGACCTTCATTCTTAGTTATCATCAAAACCTAATTGCACGATGATAACACTCCTAAAACAATCTTTTGTACAAGATAAAGTTATTATAAATTTATGCCATGCTTTCCTGTTTGTAGCAATGTACGGTTGTGTTCATGGGTTTGATGAACCGCGTGTGCAAGCTGTACTTGGAAACCTATTTGTGATTGCCTTTATCGTCGATATTCTGAATTATTCAAATTCTAATCGAATCATGAACGACGTCTTTGTTTAACTCTTTACCCATAATTAAAAATGCAATTCCCATTATTTTGGATAACCTTGAACTCCAAATCTTGAAAACCTCTAAATCTCTATCTTAATTGCGACTCACAAGACTTGCTATTACATTCATTCTGATGTGGACAAATAAAATCATGAATTTCCGCGATTGGTGTTCATGGTTTGGCATAAAGGGAATGTTGACGTAACTTGATATATGTTCAAATTGCCTTGTATTTCTTGATGTCATTTGGTGCATTATTGACGATTGACTAGTTTCGCGCATTTCATATTGACTCGTGTGAGATAACGAGTCGAGAAATTGACTCGTACTTACCTCAAATAGTCGATTATCGTGGGGTGTCGTTAAACATCGATCGTTAATTCTCATGATCGATTCACTTTCTATTATTAGCAATGCCTCTAATCATCTTTGGGAACCCAGCTCAAAATCTTGGCATATCGTGTCATTATTAACCTGACGGTTTAACCGGAGGAACGATACGTATTCACAAGATATGCCTTATGCTTGTGTCATTATATAGTTTGTCTGATAACTTTCGCATTCCACTGGAAGAGTTCAAATTAGAATGCATCATGTAAAATTCTATAATTCGCAAAGTGAGGCATCTCACCCGTAATCAAATGCCAACCACTGTCCGTTAGTACACTTATCTTTCATCATAAGTCTCTTGTTCGTTTAAGTTTGATTCTTAATTTCGGGACGAAATTCTTTTAAGTTGGGGAGACTGTAACATCTTGAATTTTCGTTAACTAAGTATTAACTTTGCTTAACCTTGTAAGGCCATTGTTGCCATATGCGAAACTTATGGGCCATTTATGCTTATTGTTTTAATTGTTTTAATTATTTTAACTTGAAAGTTTATGAGGTTAATTATTACTTAATAAATAATTAATGTTCTTAAAAATACCAAATTATAATAATCATACTAATAATAACAATGTTAACAAAAATAATAATAATAATGTTGTTATTAATAATAATGATTTGTAAAAGTTTATTAAACTTAGATATGTTTAAAAACATAAATTTAATAAGTCAAGGGGGCCTTAATGTCATTTTATAAACTTTAATTAAAAGGTTTTGCCATAAAATAATAAACGTACATAAGTTGAGGGCTGTTTTTGTAAATTAAAAATCAAAACCTTCCCCCACCTTTAACCTCGTTTTTTCGGCCAAGCCTTCGGCGACCACCGGCGACTCTCCGGTGACTCCTCTGCACAATAATCAACCGTTTTTCTTTCAATTTAATTCATTGAATCATTCCCTAACCTGTTTTGAAGCCACAAACATGTTTAATTCAATTAAACAGGCGGTTATGACCCTGAAATTTCAAAACCAAAAGTTCACATTCAATACTTGACCGTTCGGGTCGAAACCAATCAAATTATGAGGTTGTAATTGAGGGCAAATCATTTAATCGAGATCCTAAAGCTAACTGAACCCTCAATTGCACCTGACATACACACAAACACCACATCCAACTCTTTCCTATACCGTGACCTGCAACCTATTCAAAGTCGATCTCCTGAGTTTCTTTAACTCAAATTGACAGAGGGCTATTGTTTCTCATCGTATAGGGAAGCTTATATTACGAGTAATTAGATTTTCAACAACAAAATCTTATAAATCCCACCCTATTCATAGTCGTGGTTATCTTGTTCTCGTTCTCCATCGAAACAAAACCAATCCAGGTAATTAAAACCACATATACATTCGGTTTCATACTGGAATCAAAAGCCCCATGAATGATTTCATTAACATATCGTTTGGATGGTCAATTTGGATCAAAATTGAATTAGGGTTCATGAAGATTTGGGGGAAATCTTAATTTTTTTGTTTTATCATTTAAAAATGGTTACTAATCGCGGCTAAGGCCTTTGGTTTACTGGTAATGTGTGTGTTGAGTGGAATTGAGGTCCCGGGTTCGAACCCGGGGACCCTCAACCCATTTTTTTTAATGTTTTTCAAATGTTTTAGACTATATAAAATTTTTAGAAATTATAAAAAATTAGTTGATAAACTTTGGTTATTAAAAAAATTATCTAACTATTTTTCTGTAAATTGTCTCTTTAAACACTTTGATAACTTTCATATAAAATATTAATAACAAATGTTATAATTAGCTTATTTATACGAAAATAAACTTTAATAGTTGAAATAATTATTTAAATAATTAATTATTCATCTAATCATTTAAACATGTTATATCATAATCAATTAATAAATTTATTCATAACTTTTATTTAAATTCTTTAAATTTATAAAACAATATAATTTGCTCTATTCTTATTTTCTTTGGTTTTGTATGATAAAACCTTTATGATAAATCATGTTAAAAGCTCAAAACTTTATAAAATAATTTTAAATAATTTTAAGTCATTTAAATACGTATTTAATTAATTCTCTTTATCAAGTTTTAAATAATTAATTATTAATTAATTATTTCTTTTCACATATTATACTTAATTTCTATTAAATCAATAATTTAAATTATTGAGACATTTTTTTGTTATTCGTAAACTTAATTGATTTATATTATCTTTATTAAACCAAAACGTAAACGATTCATTATTACCCCCAAATTCCAATTGAAACTCTAGTTTGCGTCTAATCGTTGATCTTATTAACAAACTTAATATTAGAATCTATACATCTAGGTAACTTGTAAAAAAAATCGTTGGAACCTCGTTTAAATTCTTATCGTCACCTTGTATATATATCATGTCAGTATTTCTATACCTTTTTTTATTTTTCACACTTTGGGGCTTATAATCTTGCACCTGTAAATACGTTTGACTCTTGTAAACTTATGGCTTTTCACTTGTATGTTGTGGTTAGTTGAACTTTGTAGCTACCATGTAATGCCGAATATATGTACAATCATTAATTATTGCTAGCCTAGCGAAGTCATAGATCTATGGGTCAGACAAGCCTGCTTGGTTGATCCAAGTACACTTAGCTAATCGTATATACTTGTAAACGTTTAAGACTTGTAAAACTTTGTCGAGGTTTGATTGTGCATTCTGTCTTACATCCCTAGTTTACTTTGTTCTCTAACTTACAACATGAATTGCCATCTTTTATATACTTATGTATCGAAAACTATGGAAATCTCACCAACATTATGTTGACCTTTTATTTTTAACATATTTCAGTAAATACTCAAGCTTGATCGCCATTTTTGAAGTTGTTCACACCTAAGAACGGACCTAGTTAAATAAATGAATAAGCTTGTTATGTTTTCTTTATTTGAGACTTATGTTTGTAATATTACCTTTGAAACTTATGAATAATATTTTTGGATTTAATAATAGCGTTATGTGGTTGTGAACGATCTTAACTCTCACTCCTCAACGTTTCCGCCGTCAAGGTTGGGGTGTGACAATAATGCTATACCCTCTTATATGCAATTTGATGCCTTAGTATAGGATTGCCTAAAAATTGTTACTTGTCTCCCTAAACTTAACTTTGACTCTTTGACTCAAATTGCCCTCTTATATGCAATTTGATGCCTTAGTATATGAAATGTTGACCTAGACTATAGTATGCAAGAAGAAGCTTTTGAGACATTGAAACGCAAGTTGTGTAACACTCCTATTCTCACACTTCCCGATGGGAACGATGACTTTACCGTGTATTGCGATGCTTCTAATCAAGGTCTTGGTTGTGTTCTCATGCAACGAGGCAAAGTCATAGCATACGCGTCGAGGCAATTGAACGTTCATGAAGTGAATTATACAACCCATGATCGTGAACTTGGTGACGTGGTTTTCGCATTGAAGATTTGGCGACATTATCTTTATGGGACGCAATGCATACTCTACACCGATCATAAGAGTTTCCAACATGTGTTCAACCAAAAGGATCTCAACATGAGACAAAGACGTTGGATCGAGTTGATTAGCGATTACGACTGCGACATTCGCTACCATCCTAGAAAGGCGAATGTTGTAGCCGACGCGCTAAGTCGCAAGGTCCACAACAAGACTGTCTCACTTCAAGAAATTCGAGATCGAAGGCAATGGTTTGATACGCTAGGAGAATTTGATACCGAGGTTCATGTGGATGTCAATGAGGCTACTATCATGCTTCAAAACATAAGGATCGATAGTGACCTCAAGTTATGCATTCGTGAGGCTCAACAAGCGGCACTAACCGATGAAGGGAAAGATGAAGATTTGATGCCTAACGTTCGGTCACAACTGGAGACAAAACCGAATGGCATGTGGTACTTCTTGAATCGACTTTGGATCCCGAATCGTGATAACCTTTGACATTTCATTATGAACGAAGCTCATCAAACCCGATATTCCATTCATCCTGGCTCCGATAAGATGTACATGGACCTGCGTGGTCAATATTGGTGGCATGGGATGAAGAAAGATATCGCGTCTTATGTTTCCAAGTGTCTCACGTGTGCAAGAGTCAAAGCCGAGCATCAACGACTAAGTGGTTTACTTGAGCAACCTAAAATCCCTATGTGGAAATGGGAACATATATCCATGGATTTCATAACCAAGTTACCACGTACACCTTGTGGACATGATAGCATATGGGTCATTGTTGACTGTTTGACCAAGACAGCACATTGCATACCCATATGAGATACATACAAAGTTTCAAGGCTAGCACGCATCTACATTGACGAAGTTGTGAGTCGACATGGCATGCCTTTACACATCATATCCGACCGAGACGCTCGTTTCACTTCTCACTTTTGGTCGTTTATGCATGTCACACCCTTAATTTCCACTGTGACAAACCAGGATCTCAGACACGGTCATATCAAACGACACTAAATGAATTTAACATAAACATTTTACGTAAATCAGAGTAGCATAAAAGAAATAAACATCAGTGCGGAAGCATAAAACTGAAATGAATAACAGTGCGGAAGCGAATAATGAAATGTAAACAATATTGAAAGTTATAAGTGCTAAGTCAAAACAAAATATTCAATGCAAGTAAATATGTCTGATGATGCATGTCCTGAGTGCGTTCCTTAATCATGCATCAAAAGCTTAAGCGTTCCTGTTACCTGAGAAAACATGCTAAAGTGTGTCAACATAAAGTTGGTGAGTTCACAGGTTTTATCACAGGTAAAAATGTTTGTAACTGTTTGAATGGTAAAGTAATTAAAGCATATCGATAGGTAGCTAGCCTATAAACAAGTTACTTAGCGTTTCGAACCGAGGCTGACTGTTTGTATGTTCGTATGTCTGTTGCCTTCCCGTCACGTCTCACTAGACAATGACAAATGTTAGGTCAATAACGCACCTATTTGACCTCCAATCAAGCTAGCGCGACTAGCCCGGGTGGGGTTTGTCAAACCCATTATATACGTATACACGACAGGAACATATACAAGAATCCATACATATAGCAGCAAAACCAACACGATGAATAACCCGATGACTTTCAATCGGCATACAACAGATCGCATGTTCAAATAACCCGCACGTAACACATAACCCATACCGTGACAACCAAAACGCAGCCATGAAACTATCTGCGAAACACAACCGAAATCGCAGAAATATACATTCACACATTCAAGAAGGCATAGAAACATACCTTTGAATACAATCGCAAATCACATACATGCACATATACATACATAAATTGCAAAAACACACATACGGAATAGAATTACAACAACTCTAACCACGACTCACCCAACTGTAAACCCGAAGCAAATGAAACCAACCACCGCACACGAAACCAATCATCGCAACCGACGCATATCCGACGAAGTAAAGAACGAAACCGTACTCAAAACTGTAACGAAACGAATACCAAATATACATACTGTATGAGACTATCGTCGAAGGCTGCGGTTTTTTTATCGAGAGAAAGAGATTTTTCGGGAAGAGTTATCGAAGGGGCTGCCGTGAGGAATAGAGTGGAGTTGGTTGCGGTTGCCCTTGATGAGGTGCTGCCGTGGAAAGCTTCTTGGATGTTTAGGGTTGCAGAGAAGAGAGGGGTTGCAAAGGAGAGGAAAAGTAGTCGAGATGGTGCATAATTCGGTTATTAAAGCTTGAAATTAGGTGGAAATTACACGATGGTCCCCCTTAAGTCTCCTAAGTTGCCCTTTAGGTCCCTTAACTTTGATTCACTGCACAGTGATTCTAATTTAATATACTTTAGTTTATACTTAGGTTATAATTTATTCAAATAATTAGATAAATTACGAGAGAACATTAAGGTAACGAAAACTATATTGACGGCGCTAACCTAAAAATATAGGGTGTCACATCATTCCCTTGTTGAAGAAATTTTCGTCCCGAAAATTAGAACGTAGAACATCAGGTTAATGCAGAACGTAAGGTTTAACAACAACTATGTAAGGGTGATTCAGAAGCTTGCGTAGGAACCCAAATCAAAGAAATAAACAAAGAAATTTGAGGTTTCACGAGAGTTGCGACATCATCCCCTTGTTTTAAGAAATTTTGTCTCGAAATTTAAAGGTAAGATATCATAAAACAAAATGAATACCTTAAGATGTAAGTGTTTGATCGTTGAACAGTTGTGGGTACTTCTTCTTCATTTGGTCCTCGCGTTCCCAGGTAAACTCTGGTCCACGCTTTGAATTCCAACGGACTTTAACGATAAGGA
Source organism: Flaveria trinervia (assembly GCA_025506515.1). Classification (NCBI taxonomy): domain Eukaryota; kingdom Viridiplantae; phylum Streptophyta; class Magnoliopsida; order Asterales; family Asteraceae; genus Flaveria; species Flaveria trinervia. The sequence continues at coordinate 1,197,064 of CM046457.1, read as the reverse complement.
TACGACTATGTTTGAGCGTTTTGATCTCTCGGTCCATAACTTCCACCGGTTCTTCAATGAAACGTAGTTGTTCATCCATATGTATCTCGTCGGGACGACGAGAGTCTCGTCTTCAAGGCATTTCCTCAGGTTTGAAACATGGAACACATCGTGTACTCACTGAGTTCTTCGGGTAGGTTCAGCTGATAGGCTACGGGGCCAACCCGTTTGACAATCTCAAACGGTCCCACGTATCTAGGGCTTAGTTTTCCACGTTTCCCGAAATGAATCACACCCTTCCAAGGTGACACTTTCAAAAGTACCTTGTCACCAATTTGAAATTCCAACGGTAGGCGACGTTTGTCAGCATAACTCTTCTGTCGGTCACGTGCTGCTGCCATGCGGTTGCGGATGTGTATGATCTTCTCAGTTGTCTCGTGCACAAGTTCAGGACCGGTAAGTTGACTTTCTCCAACTTCCACCCAACAAATAGGTGATCGGCACTTACGCCCATACAGTGCCTCGAATGGAGCAGCTTTGATCGACGTGTGATAACTGTTATTGTAAGAAAAATCAACCAACGGTAAGTGAGTTTCCCAACTGCTGCCGAAATCAATCACGCAAGCGTGTAACATGTCTTCCAAAGTCTGGATCGTACGCTCACTATGTCCATCTGTTTGGGGATGATATGCAGTACTCATGTCTAGCCGTGTACCCAATGCTCGTTGTAATGATTGCCAAAAATGTGAAGTAAATCGAGCATCACGATCAGAGATGATAGAAATTGGCACATCGTGCCGAGAGACTATTTCTCTGAGGTAAATACATGTTAACTTCTCCATTCTATCAATCTCTCTGATTGGTAAGAAGTGTGCGGATTTCGTCAATCGATCGACAATTACCCAAATGGTATCGCATCTGCTGGGTGTTCGTGGCAGTTTCGTGATGAAGTCCATAGATATCTGCTCCCACTTCCATACTGGAATTTCTGGTTGTTGTAGTAAACCAGACGGTCGTTGATATTCCACCTTAACCTTAGAACAGGTTAAGCATCTGCTTACGTAAGTGGCAATGTCAGCTTTCATGTTTGGCCACCAGTAAAGGACTTTTAGATCGTGATACATCTTGTCTGAACCCGGAAGAATAGAATACCGTGACTTGTGAGCTTCGTCCATTACCAGCTCTCTTAGGTCTCCCTACAAAGGAACCCATATTCGTTCCATGAAATAACGAACTCCGTCAGACTTGATCTCTAACTGCTTTTCCATGCCTCGCATGGACTCTGCTTTCAGGTTCTCGTCCTTCAAAGCCTCAAGTTGAGCATTACATATCTTATCGGGTAGTCCGGTGTGGATGGTGAGTTGTAATGCTCGAACTCGCTTTGGCTTAGGTGTCTCCTTTCGACTTAAGGCATCAGCTACTACATTAGCCTTACCCGGATGATACTAGATCGCACAGTCATAGTCATTCAACAACTCGACCCAGCTACGTTGTCTCATATTCAACTCCTTCTGCTCTTGAAGACTCTTGTGATCGGTATGAATGGTGCACTTGGTACCGTACAAGTAATGTCTCCATATCTTGAGAGCAAACACAACGGCTCCCAACTCTAAGTCGTGTGTCGTGTAGTTCTTCTCGTGAACCTTTAGCTGTCGGGAAGCGTATGCGATCACCTTCTCGCGTTGCATTAGCACACAACCGAGACCTTGAATAGAAGCATCGCAATACACCACAAAATCTTCGGTTCCCTCGGGTAAAGACAATATCATTGCCGTGCAGAGTTTCTATTTCAAGAACTGGAATGCTGATTCCTGCTTGTCACCCCAACTGTACGCAGTGCCTTTTTGTGTTAACGTTGTAAGTGGTTGGACGATCTTCGAAAACCCTTCGATAAATCGTCGGTAATATCCAGCCAATCCCAGAAATCGTCGTATCTCCGTCGGAGTCTTTGGCGTAGCCCAGTTCTTGATAGCTTCTATCTTTGCTCGATCAACATGTATACCCTTCTCATTGACTACATGACCCAAAAATTGGACTTCCCGAATCCAGAAGTCACACTTCGAAATTTTGGCATATAGCTGTTCTTGTTTAAGCAATTCCAAGATCAGCCTAAGGTGTTCCTCGTGCTCCTCCTTGTTCCTTGAATAAATCAAAATGTCATCGATAAAAATGATGACAAACTTGTCCAGGTAGGGTTTGCACACTCGGTTCATGAGATCCATGAAAACCGCTGGTGCATTAGTCAGACCAAATGGCATTACCAGAAACTCATAGTGACCATATCGAGTTCTGAATGTCGTCTTTGATATGTCCTCCTCTCGGACTCTCAATTAATGATACCCTGATCTCAAATCTATCTTCGAATAGAAGCTCGACCCTTGAAGTTGGTCAAACAGATCGTCAATGCGAGGTAGAGGATAACGATTCTTGACCGTCACTTTGTTCAGTTCACGATAGTCAATACACATGCGAAAAGTCCCATCCTTTTTCTTGACAAACAGGACTGGGGCTCCCCACGGTGATGAATAGGTTTAATGAATCCTTTATCCAGGAGTTCTTGCAGTTGAGTAGACAGTTCTTGTAATTCCTTCGGAGCTAATCTGTATGGTGCTCTAGCTATCGGTGCAGCTCCAGGCGCCAAATCAATCTGGAACTCAACTTAACGATGTGTGGAAGACCAGGTAAGTCTTCAGGGAATACTTCAGGAAAGTCACGAACGATAGGGATATCTTCGATCTTCTTTTCTTCAGTGATCTTTTCGGTGATCATCGCTAAGATGGCGGTATGGCCTTTGCGTAGGCACTTCTGGGCTTTCATGTACGAAATGATGCTAGAAATGACACCAATTTTCTCACCATGTACGGATAAGACTTCACCACTAGGAAGTAGTACATGAACAATCTTCTCGCGACAAAATATCTCAGTTTGGTTCTTAGACAACCAGTCCATTCCAATGACTACGTCAAAACTACCAAGTGTAATGGGCATAAGGTCTATCTCAAATTTGTGTCCTGATAGCTCTAATTTACATCCTTTAAGAATACGAGTTGCCTCGATCATTTTACCGTCAGCTAGTTCTACCGTATAACTAGCGTCCATTTCAGTCAAGGTTACATCTAAAAGCTTGCTAAACTTAGTAGATATAAAACTCTTATCAACACCGGTATCAAATAACACAGTAGCAAAACAGTCATTCAGAGGAAACGTACCGGTAACCACGTTTTGTTCGTTTCTCGCCTCGCCAAAACCAATCACGAAAGCTCAACCTCTGGCTCCATTTCCATTGTTGTTATTTCCAGTATTACCCATGTTCCCATTCTTTAGTTGTGGACAGTCCTTCCTATAGTGACCCTCTTTACCACATTCAAAACAACCTCTAGTCACTTCACCCTGTCATTGTTGATAAGGTTGTTGCCTGGTCATCAGTTCACCCCTACAGTCTTTAGCAGCATGGCCCATTCTTCCACACCTTTGACAACGAAAACGATCACACTGGCCATGATGATGAAAGTTACATTTGTTGCACTTTGGATACTTGCCCACATAGTTACTTGATCCCTGACCATTGTTGTTGTTGTTGTTCTGATTATTGTTGGTGGAGTTTCTAGAAGAGTCAAACTTTCTGACTTATTGTTGCTGGGGGTTGTTCGAGGTCGAAGACTTGCTGGTGGTACTATCCCATTTTCGTTTGTAGTCAGATGAACCAGATGTAGTGCTATGTTTAGGCAGAGTGCCCTGTGCCACCGCCTGATCGGTGAGTCTGTGAGCTAGTCGGATAGCATGCTGAATAGTCTCAGGTTCCGCAGCTATGACACTAGCTTGAATCTGAGGAGCTAACCCATCAATATACCTCTCTATCCTTTTGTAGTCTGGGTCTACCATCTGAGGACATAAAGTAGCCAACTCGTGCGAACGAGTCGTATATTCATCAATGTTGGAGCCAACCATTTTAAGATTCCAGAATTCACCTTCCAGCTTCTGGACTTCATTCCTCGGGCAGTATTCTTCCTTCATCAGCTTCTTGAAATCATCCCATGGTAGGTTATTAGCAGCCTCAAGTCCTAATGTCTGGACTTGTGAGTTCCACCAAGTTAACGCTGGTCCTTCTAATGTGCCAGATGCATACTTGACACGGTTTCCAACAGGACAATTGCACATGGCAAAAACCGACTCAAGTTTCTCCAACCAGCGTAGCAATGTGACAGCACCCTCAGAGCCACTAAAAGAGTGAGGCTTGCAGTCCATAAACATCTTGAAGGTGCAGACTGTTGGACCTTGATTCAGATTCTGGGTTTTCTGGTTCTGATTGCGGGTCTGCTCATAAGCTGCAAGCGCGTCAGCTACACGCTCATTGATGATGGCATCCAATTCAGCTTGAGTCATGTTGATGTTTCCCCGTCCACTCGGGCGTCCAGGTCTTCTTCCAGACATGATTCTTCAATTCACAGTACACGAACATGAGAAAATATATAATATATAGTCATCATAATGTACAATATAAATAATCATGCATTTCACAAAACACAACAACCAATCATCAAATAATAATCTTCGATGAAAATAAATTGTAAGAGGTACAATGTATTCAAATCAAATGATCAAAATTCAAAATATATCAGTTGGATGGGAACAACCCTTCCCACCTAGGTTAAGGAAATGAAATAAAATGCTTAAGTGTCATCACCAGCTGAAGAGATAACTGATGCCGCATCTCCTTCGTCATCTTTTGGAACCTCCTCTGGGTCTTCCTCAGGGTCCTCCTCAGGGTCCTCTTCTTCTTGTTGTGCAACTAGAGCTTCAACATGTGCCTCTAATTCCGCAATTCTCACTACTGCTTGAATACGATGCTGCTCATATTCCACGGCTCTAGCCTCTAAAGTGTTAACACGGGCCACTAGTTGTTTAAATTCCTTAACGAGTCTATTATGGCACTTGTCAGTGGATTCAAGGCTTTCTTTCTGAAGTTCTACGCGTCTATATGTCCGAGCCTGATCCTCTGACTGGGTTTAACACTTCCGGTTTTCTGATGCATATAGCGTACCTCACGTTTCATCGTAGCTACAAAGGCGGCAAAAGATTGTTCGGGCGGGTGAGGAATATATGGTACGATAGGAGTAGAAGCAGGTGTGAAAGGAGTAGGAGGGTAGGGCACGTTCTCCTCCCTAATCCATCGGGCAATCAATCCTGGTAACCAGTCCCAATCATGGGTGTTAGGCGAGTCATGGGCATTTAAGGGCTCCCCGTGCCCCATAGCGGCAACGGTAGGCTCAAGTCGGCGTCTCTTAGACTCCGGGGGTGAAGAAATAGGTATAGATGCTGAAGGCAGACGAGCGGAATCCTCTGTCTCTCTACTAGTCGAGGGTGATATACGTGACATCGATGGTTCAGATGATGATGATGTGGACATCCTGTAACGTAATGCGAGTATGCCATGAAATGTACTTCCAAAAGTCGTAAACAAGTAATAGTGTCTGTGCAATGCTAGTGTTGTGTCTAAGGCTATAGTCTAGATGCAAATGCAATCCTAGTTCTCTATAACCTGGCTCTGATACCAATGTGTCACACCCTCAATTCCACATGCGGGGTTTTACCGCGAGGCGTGTGAAAAACCAGGATCTCAGACACGGTCATATCAAACGACACTAAATGAATTTAAAAATAAACGTTTGACTTAAATCAGAGTAGCATAAAAGAAATAAACATCAGTGCGGAAGCATAAAACTGAAATGAATAACAGTGCGGAAGCGAATAATGAAATGTAAACAATACTGAAAGTTATAAGTGCTAAGTCAAAACAAAATATTCAATGCAAGTAAATATGTCTGATGATGCATGTCCTGAGTGCGTTCCTTAATCGTGCATCATAAGCTTAAGCGTTCCTGTTACCTGAGAAAACATGCTAAAGTGTGTCAACATAAAGTTGGTGAGTTCACAGGTTTTATCATAGGTAAAAATGTTTGTAACTGTTTGAATGGTAAAGTAATTAAAGCATATCGATAGGTAGCTAGCCTATAAACAAGTTACTTAGCGTTTCGAACCGAGGCTGACTGTTTGTATGTTCGTATGTCTGTTGCCTTCCCGTCACGTCTCACTAGACAATGACAAATGTTAGGTCAATAACGCACCCATTTGACCTCCAATCAAGCTAGCGCGACTAGCCCGGGCGGGGTTTGTCAAACCCAGTAGTACTACTCAGAATTACCTCGCTACACATTACTAATGGTTCGAGAATGTAAGGACTTTTTAAGAATATTTGCACTAACATAACAGGCGATATCAATAATACTAAACCCATTTGTAAATACGTTTGCATGTTTTCTCCACCCAAAAGGAAAGAAAGTAAAATAGGGGCCGTGAAGACTCACCTTAATTGCACATCAGCGAATAAACAAAAGCACAATGATTAGATTTCGGGTTACCTGGATTTCATTTGGTAGAAAATTAATGTTAATTATTAATTATAAATATAAACAATGTACGGTTTTGCGTTTCACGACTCGGTTCAGGTACAATGCCGGTTGACGATAGATTTCCCACGTTCAAACAAATATCAACACGTACAACTCATACAAACAAGAAAACCCAATATTCATGTATAGCCTAATTTATAACAAAAAAAATACATAAAATCCTTTATATATATATATATATATATATATATGCAATACACACACATGCACAACAAACCTCCAACCCAAATATTTTCGGATGGGACCCCCCTACCTAACATTCATGTTTCAAACTCAAGCACACATTATTTATGTACATGCATTCATACACAACTAACACATCCACATCGCAGAAGGTAAACAAGAGCACACTCATTATATACATATATATACGACTAGGACACATACATATACATACATCGCAGCACACCCTATCACACATGCACCCATTATATACGTATACACGGCAGGAACATATACAAGAATCCATACATATAGCAGCAAAACCAACATGATGAATAACCCGATGACTTTCAATCGGCATACAACAGATCGCATGTTCAAATAACCCGCACGTAACACATAAACATACCGTGACAACCAAAACGCAGCCATGAAACTATCTGCGAAACACAACCGAAATCGCAGAAATATACATTCACACATTCAAGAAGGCATAGAAACATACCTTTGAATACAATCGCAGATCACATACATGCACATATACATACATAAATTGCAAAAACACACATACGGAATAGAATTACAACAACTCTAACCACGACTCACCCAACTGTAAACCCGAAGCACATGAAACCAACCACCGCACACGAAACCAATCATCGCAACCCGACGCATATCCGACGAAGTAAAGAACGAAACCATACTCAAAACTGTAACGAAACGAATACCAAAGATACATACCGTACGAGACTATCGTCGAAGGTTGCGGTTTTTTTATCGAGAGAAAGAGATTTGCCGAGAAGAGTTATCGAAGGGGCTGCCGTGAGGAATAGAGGTGGAGTTGGTTGCGGTTGCCCTTGATGAGGTGCTGCCGTCGAAAGCTTCTTGGATGTTTAGGGTTGCAGAGAAGATAGGGGTTGCAAAGGAGAGGAAAAGTAGTCGAGATGGTGCATAATTCGGTTATTAAAGCTTAAAATTAGGTGGAAATTACATGATGGTCCCCCTTAAGTCTCCTAAGTTGCCCTTTAGGTCCCTTAACTTTGATTCACTGCATAGTGATTCTAATTTAATATACTTTAGTTTATACTTAGGTTATAATTTATTCAAATAATTAGATAAATTACGAGAGAACGTTAAGGTAATGAAAACTATATTGACGGTGCTAACCTAAAAAATACAGGGTGTCATAATGCAAGAACTCTTGGGTACTCAATTGGATTTAAGTACGGCTTACCATCCTCAAACCGATGGTCAAACCGAACGAACAATCCAAACCCTCGAGGATTTGGTACGGCTATGTGTCCTTGACTTTGGTGGTGATTGGGATACGCATTTACCGCTCGCGGAATTTTCGTATAACAATAGTTATCACTCGAGTATCAAGATGGCACCATTCGAGGCTTTGTATGGTCGTAAGTGTCATTCTCCGATTTGTTGGACTGACATTAGGGAAAATTTCATCACTGGTCCTGAATTCATACAAGAAACGACCGACAAAGTATCCACAATCCGTAAGAACCTTGAAGTGGCAAGAAGTCGACAAAAGAGTTATGCCGATAAGCGTCGTAAGCCGTTGGAGTTCCAAGTTGGTGACATGGTTCTTCTCAAGGTTTCACCGTGGAAATGTGTTGTTCGCTTCAGAAAGAATGGTAAACTAGCTCCCAGATTTGTAGGACCTTTCAAAATTCTAAAACGGGTTGGGAAAGTGGCTTACAAACTGGAACTACCTTCCGACCTTAGTGGAGTTCATCCTGTGTTCCATGTCTCAAATTTGAGAAAGTGTTTGGCCGACGAGAATCTGCATGTTCCATTGGAAGACATCCATATCGACGAGTCATTGCACTTTGTTGAGAAACCTGTTGAAATCATGGATCATATTATGAAGAAGACGAGAATCACAACTACTCTAATCGTCAAGGTTCGTTGGGAGAATAAGTGTGGAGCTGAGTTCACTTGGGAGCGTGAGGATCATATGAATGAGAGATACCCACATTTGTTCGCTTAGTTCTTTTTTTTTAATTTCGGGACGAAATTATTTTAAGTTTGGGAGACTGTAACATCATGTATTTTAAGGTTATTAATAAGTTTGCATTGTTAATTCTTGTAAGGGCCTTTATTGCCATACATGAAACTTATGGGTTATCTATGTTTATTTTTCTTTGTTGGCATTAATTTTAAATTATGAAAGTTAGTAATTAAAGTATTAAAATTGTACAATAATAATCATAATAACAATAATAATAAAAATAATAATAAAACCAATAATAATAATAATAAATAAATAAATAAATAATAATAATGATAATATAATAGTAATAGTAATAATAATAATAATATTAATAGTAATAATAATTTTATAAAAGTTATCAAACTTAAAATAAAGAATAATATTTAGAACTTGGAGTTTATTAACTCAAGGGGGTGTTTTGTCATTTTGGAAACTTGAAATGGGAAGTTTTGACATAAAATAATAAAGATTGAAAGTTGAGGGACCAAAACTGTAAATTCATTAAACTTAAACCAACCCACCCTTCACCCCCTGTATTTCCGGCGAACCTCCGGCCAAGACCGGCGACCCCCCAAACCGACCCGTAACCACCAAACTTTATGGCTAATCGATGCTAATCATCTCCTGAAACGGTCTCGAACACTTGATGAGTTTTAATTCGATTTACAAGGGTCGATTCCACTCGGTAACCATTCGACAATAACTTTCTAACCATTGGGCATTCAAGACTCCATGATAATCCAATTAATCAAACATGAATAATCACTTAACTATCCCTGAACTAATCATAATCTCAATCTCACCTGAAACAAACTCAAACACCAAGTTCGAATCATCATCTCCTTCGCAACCTGCAACTTCGTCGAAACCACCTTTCGAGCATTTAAACCAAAATTGACACAGGGTTTTGCATCAAGATCATCACTCGAAGCTATCCAAGAAGTTAATTTGATTACCTCTTTCATTTTCTCATCAATCAAATCCAGTCCTAGTCACGGTTGTTCATCAGCTATTCTTAACACCAAATCGACTCAAAATCGGGTAATTAAGCACTGTAATATACTCGGTTTTACTTGGGGATCAAAAGCCACATGATTAATCTAAGTAACAACATCAAATTGATGTTCAATTTTGGGTTTTGTCGAATAGGGTTCTTCGGATTTGGGATTTTGTTTTATTTATGTTTTAAAAGAATTTAAAACCAAAGCAAACCAAGGCCGCGACCCTGGTTCACTGGTTAAGTTGCATTACCCTTAAGCATGAGGTTCCGGGTTCGAACCCGGGCACCCTCATGTTTTCTTTTTAAGGTTTTTTAGCCTAAAAGCCAATTTCAGAAAAATTTTAATAAATATAAAAATTATTATTATAAACTTCAAGTATTTTTTAAAGGACACCAAATATTTTCTGCAAATTTTTTATATATATCTAGTTAATAAAACATTTTAACAAGGTTTGTTTTTAATAAATTCTTAAATGGATTACATAAAAATTAACAAATTATTATTGGTCACAAACGTTCTTTTCAATTTAAATTACTTGAATCGTAATTATTTCTTTTAGGTATAAAACTTTAGCCAAACTTTATATAAGCATCTTTTAAATTATTAAAAATGTTCTTTCTATATTTTTGTATAATATATAAATATATATTTTTAAGAAAATATGAATGACTTCCAATTGTTAAATGTAATTATTTGACAAGCTCCAAATTCAATTAAAACCCTAATTCTCGTTTAACCATTAGACTTATTATAACTAAACTTAAAATCTTGTAAATATATATATTTAGGTACCTCGTGAAGGTTTACGTTGGAACGAAGACTATTATTTTTTCTTATTATTCATCAATTATATACTTATTGATCACATGAGTATTTCTATACCTTTTTTTATATTTTTACACTTTTGGGGTGAAATATGTTACATTATAAACTTTGAACTTGTAAACACGTTTGACTCTTGTAAACTCATGGCTTTTCACCTGTATGTTGTGGTTAGTTGAACTTAATAGCTACCATGTAATGTCGAATATATGTACAATCATTAATTATTGCTAGCCTGACGACGTCATAGATCTATGGGCCTGACAAGCCTACTTGGTTAATCCAAGTACACTTAGCTAATCATATATACTTGTAAACGTTTGAGACTTGTAAAACTTTGTCAAGGTTTGATTGTGCATTCTGTCTTACATCCCTAGTTTACTTTGTTCTCTAACTTACAACATGAATTGCCATCTTTTATTTATCTATGTATTACAAACTATAGAAATCTCACCAACATTATTGTTGACATTTTTATTTTTAACATGTTTCAGGAAATACTCAAGCTTGATTTCTACTTTTTGAAGCTTACACATCTAGGAATGGACCTAGTTAAATAAATGAAATAAAATGACTTGTTACATCTTATGTTATGCTTTTTAATTTCTTTGAGACTTATGATTGTATTGGTACAATTGGAACTTATGATTAATATATATTTGGGTTATTAATAGCGTTATGTGGCTATGAACGATCTTAACTCTCACACCTCGACGTTTCCGCCGTCAAGGTTGGGGTGTGACATGTGAGATTCTGAGGTATCATAACAAAATTATTATGACATCATAAGAACACCATTAGTGTGCTTTCAACCATCATTTGTGAGATTCTAAGGTATCATAACAGAATTATTATGACATCATCATTCTCCTCAAAGATCATGATTCCTACAATTAAATAATCTGATGATTATGTTAATGAACAAGTAATTATGATTAGTTGGGGTTTTATGTTTTTTTAGTAACACTTAAAGATATAATTCAGCAAGTATGGTTAGTATCAGACTTACCTGCTATCATCATGTAAACGCAAATTCAACAAAAGAAAGTATCACACAAAATCAAAGCAAGCGATTCAAATAATATATCATATGACAATCATACTAGAGTAAAAAATAACTAACACATCAAATTAATTTAAACACAATGATTTGCACTAAAAAGCTACACTAACAAGGTGGCTTGAACCTTCAATCAAGACATGATTTTTTAAGAACATGAGGTAGGTTAGTTGTCACATAAAAGTTAATGTTTTGAAAGCTTAAAAAGTTGTTTACTTGATATACACATGTTTCCCTTCTAGGCGGTTCTAAATCATGCCATAGTGTGGGCTTCGAACTGTTATATCTACCTTACAATCATGTTACTTTTTTAAATAGACTGGCATTCCTCGATTATCATCGTGGGTTAGCTATCTAATATGTTTACTTGGGATGAGGATCATAATTGGGTGGTTGCGTATCATTCGAAGATAACTCATAAATAACTTGTTTTAACTAGCTTTATTAAATTGTACCCCACATCACTCATTCACATGCGATCTCATTGTTCATCCAGAAAATCTTCTTGTTTATATATATATTTTTTGGAGTGTCTGGTTGCATCTAAGATGTTGGATTTGGTTGAGTCTGGTTTCATAAAACTCTTGTCGTAGTTTGGCATGCATTTTTTAATCTTTAGACACCCCATCTACTTTTATTTATATGAAAATTTAGAAGAATATTAATCTTTAATACATGATGTACTTCATGTCCACACTCATCCTATAAACCCATATAAGCCATTAAAGTTCTTAGAGATAGTATAACACAAATAGTTTTTGTATTTTATCTTAAGAAAGGACAAAAGCTCTACTTATAGAGAAAAAGAAAGCTCCAACAAATTAACTGAATTTATAACTAATTGAGTTTGTTTTGAATAAACAGTCTGCAATAAGTTGGCTTTCACCAATATTACAAATTGAATAAAATGGTATTCATCTGGAAATGATAGTTGCTAGTTTAGCTATAGGAGAGAATGGGATTTGTTTGTAGTCTTGATCAAAAACACTAATCACAAGCCTAACCTTACGGATGAATAGGAATTTGGTGGGTGTTAGACAAGGACCATTACGTAACTAGAGCATCATAGTATTGTTATGTTGGTTAATATATTCCAAGATTTAAATGTGTTTTCTGATAATATCTACAAGTATATACCACCGACAAGGACCCTTACCACATTAATGTTATAGATTTCCTTCTGTTCAAACTCTTTATCACTCTTTATAAGAAGCAATATAAATGGTTAAATAAATTTATTTGTATCTATGATCATCCACATGATGATTACATTGATGATACCAATATATATAAAGATTTGTTAACAATAATTTTTCTCTTAAATCCCACCTAGTCCTACACTTGTAAAAATATGAATTCACTATATTTGTGGAGGAAAATCATCAATATCCACTGCAAGAAATGTCTCCGTTAGTGGCGACTAAGACCTTTAGCGGGGACTGTCGCCGCTATTAGTCAACAATCCGTCTGGGGTTTCTAAACTTAGATCTGGATGTTGAACGTGCGGCAGATCTGACGGTTGGTGTTTAATCGTACAATTACTATTAGCGACAACACCTTTAGTGGCGACATGTCGCAACTAAAGGGTGTAGACCCAATAAATCGGGATTACCCTCCTTTCCCTCTTTCCCTCCACACCACACCTCCATTCACGCGACCACACCTGCTGAAACTCCGGCGACCACCATTTCACGACACCCGCTCCGCGACCACCACTCCTCAACCTCCGGTCATCATCTTCCTCAACCTCCGGTCATCATCTTCCTCAACCTCCGCTCATCATCTTCCTTAACCTACAGTTACAACCCTCAAAGTCAAACCACCACCACCCTCTCAACGTCATCTTCAAAGTCCGGTCACTACCATCGCCGGTGTTGCCGTGGATCTCGACCACCATCGCCGCTAATACCTTTAGTTTTCAAAACTAATTAGAAGGTAGATTTTTTTATTTAAACACAAATTTATGTTTGTTTATGTTAATGTATGATTGAAACATGTTTAGATTTGTGTATTTAGTAGGTTGAACTCAATTTTTAGTAGGATTTGTCGTCGTTTTTAGGTGTGATCATTTATGTTAAATATGGTTGAAAAGTGTTGAAGACGATGAACTAGTGAGATGGATTTAGGTATTTTGAGGATTTGATGTAGAGTACTTGTTATGGATTTGATAAATAGAATTGGTGCTTAAATTTTAGTTGAGTTTAGGTGTATTTGGGTATTTGATCTAGACTTTTGTTTACTTGATTGAAAGATGTTTAGATTTTGAGGTTTAGTTGGTTAAATAAAACATATGTTCTTTGGTATTATATGTTGTTCAAGATGATGAATTTTAAGATAATATTAGTATATGTAATTTATGCTTAATTTAGAAATATATTTATATATGTTGTAGGTTTGAAGTAGATAGATTTGATATTTATTTACTTAAATTTAGTTGAAAATGGTTTAGATATATTTATGCATTTCATGTACATTTTTTGTTTAAATGGTTGAAAGATGTTTAGATTTTGATTTTTACTTGATTGATTAAAACTTATTTATATGTTATTAATTGTTATGTATTATTAGCTTTTAGGTTTCGTAATTTTATTCTAATCACCACGAGCTTAAATAATACTCTCCCGAAATTAATTTAGTAATCATTTTAGGTTGTCCCCGTTTTGGGACCGCTTTTTGAATATTTTATCTCATTTAAGATATGAATATGTATTACTTGATTGGTTGGGTCATAAAAATTTAGTTGTCATTTTCTCTTTGCTCCTCGGGTATATATTTCGATATATGTGGGAGCTAAGAGGAAATGATACCAAATTTTTCTTAAACAAACACTTATGTAATACACGTTCATATACAAGATAAGGTATTCAAAAAGTAGGTATAACAGCCTACCCTTATGAATTATCAATCTGTTGTCCTACTTTTTGTTAATGTTTCGTGGATAATTTCTCATCCACTTGATTACTAATATATATTGCAGTTTCACAATCATGCCTATCAATAAGAGTTGGCTTCTTAATCCGAACCATAAATCACCTTAGTATCAACAAGGACTCAACTTTTATAGATACGTACGAAAAACTTACCGACGGTTATGGCCACATTCGTTGGCCATGTATGATATGTCAAAATACCATATTATTAGGGTGGTTAAAATGAAATATCATTTAGAAATACGGGGGCATGTGTCGGCCGTACAAGGATTGGATCTATCATGGTGAAAGTTTAATTTCTAAAGTTGTAGTTGTAGATAACGTTACGCCAACAAACGAAATGGTTGACGTCATCGAAGACGTTATGGAGGAGAGTAGTGGTATCCATGATGATTTTGAGAACTTATTAGAGGAAGTTTAATCAAAATTATATCTAGGTTGTGCTAAGTTTTCTTCCCTTGATTTTTTAGCAAAGCTTATGCATATCAAGATGAAAAATAAATGGACTAATAGCTTATTTGATGAGCTTCTCGAGTTGTTACAATCTTCACATCCTGAGGGTAATAAAATCTTCCCTTCTCATTATGTAACAAAAAGGACATTAAAAAAGACTGGTTTAGGATATGAGTCGATACATGTGTATAAATATGACTGTGGTCTTTTTTGGAGAGATAATATTTTGTTAGAAAAATGTGCCATTTGTAATGAGAGTAGGTGGGTCTATACAAATACAAAGGGAAAGAAGTTACCTCACAAGGTGTTACAATGGTTTCCTTTAACCCCGAGACTACAATGATTGTATTCTTCAAGACACACGGGAAACGATATGATTTGGCATAGCAACGGACGATTAGAAGAGGGTACGATGCGTCATCTTGTTGATGGTACCTCAGGGAAAGATTTTGACATAAGGTACCCGACCTTCTCGAGGGAACCACAAAACCTTAGCCTAAGCCTTGCAACCGATGGTTTTAATCCATTTGGTGACATGAGTTCGGCTCATAGCACGTGGCCAGTTATACTCATCACATACAATCTGCCTCTATGGCTATGCATGAAAGAGTCCTCATTTATGTTGTCATTGTTGATTCTTGGTCCTAAATCACCCAGGAGGACATGGATGTGTTTTTTTGGCCGTTGGTGGATGAGCTTAAGCAGTTGTGGGTGTCAGGCGTACATGCTAAAGACGCGGCAACAAACACGTTCTTTGCAATGAAAGTCACGTTGTTATGGACTATAAACGACTTTCCAGCTCGTAGTAGTTTATCAGGTTGGAGCAGACATGGGTACAAAGCATGCCCGACTTGTAACGAAGAAACTCCTTCTATGCGTGTTACAAATAAAGTTGTCTATGTTGGTCATCGACGATTCTTAGATGTTAACCATGAGTGGAGAACAAGTTTAGAATTTAATGGAGAACCAGAGATCAGAGCCCTTCGAAACAATTTTATGATACTAACATAGAAGTTCAACTTAGTCGTCTACTCCATCGTTTGCTAGGTAAGTATCTCGATTTTGGAGGTGTCAAATCAAAGTGGGAGAAGTTTGAGTTAAACCGGTCCAAACTAAGCATAGTTTTTGAACTTGAGTATTGGTCTTATCTGCAACTAAAACACAATGTGATGACAATTGAGAAAAATGTGTGTGACAGTTTGTTGAGTATTCTTCTAATGAATGAAATAGCAAAGATACATCAAATGCAAGCGTTGATTTGAAGAATCTAAATATTCGGAGTACGCAGTGGTTGGAAAAAAATGACAAGTGTTTAGTCCACACCCAAAATACTCATTGAAGATCAGTACTCTTCTAATGAATGAAAAGATCAAAAAATTTTCATCAATAAAATAGATTACAAAGTCGTTGACAACAAAATATATATATATGATAAAATTTTATTGGTTAATTTCTTGCCTCCCTTAGAGTTTTAGGGTTTAAAGGTTTACGTTGACGAATAATTAATAATTTGATTATACTATTATCTAGTTGAATAAAGTAGATAGTGATAAGAAGAAAAATCGACGATTATCTCACATTTATAGTTTTGTTTCTCGACTATCATTGACTATCGTTCAGTGACCATAACTTTTTATTTGTGGGCCCTTGATGCTATTTGTCAAGGAATCCATTTTTCTATTATTTTATGAAAATAAAATTAGAAATTTTACTTGGAGTTATTGAAAACATAATTGATGACTATAACAAGAAGAGATTATATGATTAGCAACTTTGTTATTTTTTGTTAAAACTTGATTTTTACCTAAATATACCATATTATCATTTCAATAGATATTGTTTTGTGTGTTTTTATGTTTTCGTTTCTTTCTACTTAATTATCAATAATATTTACACCAATTTTTGAACTTTTTATTCTTAATGGTCTAACGTCACATCAGCTTTAATCATTGCAATAGAAATTCTCTCCTTTAACATATTTTTTTGTAATTTTACTAAACTTAGTCTTTGTCCTTGAATAAATGTGGATCTAGATGGGCATGAAGATGGTTTATGATTGTATAAAGATTAGGAAAAACACGCCAATGGTGAATTTTCAATGAGAGCGATTCATGCAAATACATTGTTAAATGTTAAAAACTTAAAATTCTATTCTGAAAAGTAATGAAACTAAATTGGTCCTCTTTAAAATACACATAACTTAGACGTATTAAGAATCTAAAACTAGACAAGAACAATATCTCATGGATCAAGAGCCCAAGAGCATTAACAAATCATCAAAGAGATACCTTTATCTTCTTTTAATCACATGAAGCACCGCCAATAATCTTTTGACCTAGTGATTGAAAAGTGAGGTGTGAGATTTTATCTCTTTTGAAAGTTTAGGGTTTAAACTTTACAATTAACGAATTATTACTAACATTGTATTATCAACTCTAATCAATCACTAATCTACCCTTCAAAATATATATATATATATATATATATTATATATATATACATATATACATATATGTGTGTGTGTATACGTATGTGTGTGTGTGTGTGTGTGTGTATATATATATATATATATATATATATATATATTATATATATATATTATATATATATATGTGTGTGTGTGTGTATATATGTGTGTATATATATATATGTATATATATGTATATATATATATGTATATATATATATGTATATATATATATATGTATATGTATATATATATATGTATATATATATATGTATATATATATATATATATATACATACAGGGGAGGGTTCTAATGAAAATCACATTATAATTGAAAACTATAGAAACTACTTTATAGCCTTTGATTTAATTGATGAATAGTTTAGATCAATTAGTGGCATGATTGTAATTAAATGAATTAATTAAGAATGCATTATTAGTCATTAAGGGTAAAATAGGAAACGTTATTGTTTTAAATTTGAAATAACCCACTATCAAAAAAAATTTCCTAAAATTACTTTTTTCTCTCTCATGTATATTATTCATCAAACACAAACTTATTTATAAAAATAATAATAAACTGATTTTTTTTATTTTTATAACAGGAAAAAGAACTGATAGTTTTAATATGTAACGTTATATATGTTACGTATATGTATAAATTTGTTATTTATATGAAATACTATGATACATATATATAACCTAATCAAACGTTATGTTCATCAAATTTAATCTGAAATCTAATGAGCATTTAAACCACGTTAATAGATCTTGCTACATATATTCTTTACTATATGTAACAATCAAAATATATATATCACTAGAACGATAATTTTGATTGAAATAACTAAATGTAACACTACATTACGTATATGTATCAGTGTATATCGGATGATTAAAAGAGTAAGAACATAACCACATTAGCATAAACTAAGTTAAATATACGTAACCATGGTAAACAACAATCAATTTTCATATGTAACATCTTGTTACGTATATGTAATAACGTGATATGTATATAAATCATTGTGTTACGTATACGTACACACAATTTGAAAAGACCAGGAAAAGCAATTAAGATATCATATATACTAGCAGTAAAAATATGTTGCTAACGTATACATATGAGTTACATCTATTTAAGAACTAAGAATGTAAAAAACCAAGAAAAAGAATTAAGATCTCATATGTGTTTACATATACGTAAGTCCAATATATTCTTCAAGTTCTTGCCCATGCTCTTTGTCCTCGCTCTCTGTTATCTTCCAAGATACATGTATGTAACATAACTTACATGGCACATGTTTAGCATATTTCTCTTGATTGTTGTTTTCATGAATGATTTGTAGGTTTAATCAAACTAGTAATGGTGGTTCTGGTGTTGTTCAAAGGCGACTGGTGGTGTTTGAACGTGGTGTTCGAAGTACATGAACCATTAATAGAAGAAAATGGGTGGTGTTAGCAGTGTTCGAAGGCGGAAGAAAATGGGTGGTGTTAGCGGTGTTCGAAGGCGGTTGTGACCGTAGACGACAACATAGTAGTTTATAGGGTGCCGCACAAAGATGGAAAACGTGGTGGTATGCAATGTCGATGGTGGTATGAGATGGCGGTGATGGTATGTTGACGGTGATGATGGTAGAATGCCCTAATTAAAATCACGATGGTTGAATTCTTGAGAGGTGAGAGAAAGATAAAAATAAAAAAGTTAATTATGGAGCTAATAAAAGAATTCAAAAGAAATAAATAATTACCAAAATTAAATGAGTGTCAAATTACCTTATTTGCATTTTAATAAAAAAAAAGAAAAACTTTAAAAAGAAAAAATATGATTGGATGAGAGTGGTTTTTATATCATATCTTAAAAAGAAATAAAATATTCCAAAATTAAATGAGTGTCAAATTACCTCATTTTCATATGTAATTTCAGTTTATCATATTTAAAAAAATTATATATAATTAATAAATTTTATTATATAAATATTTTCTTTTTTAACCTCTTTAATACATAAGTTTACTAAAGATAATTTCAATAATATATGTGTTGTGTGGACACCATGCTTTGGTCCCTTTTTGGTTGTATTTTGTAGTCGAAGGCTGAGTGGCACTTTATTAGGAGATGTAAAGCTTTTAAACTCATTAATAAAATAATAACTGTTCATTATATTAGACTTCAAATATTTAAACTCCAACCTAACACATTTTCATTGCGAATTTAAATTTTAATTTCAAATAGTCGAATTGGTTTTTAAATAAACCACATTATTGAATTCTGTTTTCGAATTGAAATCATATTTAATGATGTCCGTCCAAACCTATCCGATTAAACAAATTAAAAAATAATATCTGTAGTTTTTATCATTTTTATATATGTATATATATGATATAAGTTATTTTTAAGATATAATATTATAATATTATAGAGGTTGGTTCTCATAAAAAGTTAACGTTCTCTATAAAGCGTAAGAAGTGATTTAGTCATTTATTTCGTAAATTAATATGGTTGAGCTTAATTTTTTTTAACAAAAAGTGGTCATAGTGGTATTATGTGAAAAAACCATTTTGTTGATTTTTTTCACATTCCTCAACTTATCTAAATGTCATAACTGTTTAATACACTTTATTTTTTAAAATAAATCACAACATAAAATCAAATGGTTGTTCCTACTTAATTTGAGTATAATATTACTATATTTGTATAATAATAATAAAAAATGTTAAGAATTTGTGTTTTACAAAAAAATAACGAGTATGTGATATTTTATGGTAAGAAAATATTTTTGTGCTAGGATAACATGACAATTCTATGTTGTTTTATGTCAAAACATCACATAAAATTGTTGTGTACTTGTATTTATTATATCAGGGCGTGACTCGCATTATCAAAATTTTACCTCTTCATCCCCATCTTCATATCCTAACATTCCACTAAATTCTACCCTTATGTAATCTACAAAACCTAGAATTTTGCATTACTATACTAATTAAGTTACACAAGTCAAAATTCATTACATTCATTGAAGATTTTACTATGCTCAACATGTAAAACAGAACGGCTGAAATAACAATCTTAAATAAAGATTAAACAATGGTTGCATATTTAGAAATCCAAAATTCATAAAATCTGTAAGCTATAATCACACCCTCAAGTCAAAAACAAATACAACTTAGAAACAAAGACAAGTTTTGATTATCACTCTTTAAAGTTTTAAGATTTAAGGATGGATGGTTCATGGTTGCATTTGTTTCGTCGTTGATTATGGCTGGTTTGTTTTGAGGATCTATAGATACTTCACAACGACTATTCGATGGCTTGTGGTGGTTGTTTAAGTTAGTTTTTGATTTGTCACACAGAGCTAATGTAGAGATGACAAGAGAGATGTGCCGAGTATGATTAACATGATTTGAAGGTTGGATTACCCATTGAAACTAACAAAGTTGCAATTATGTTTCCAAATACCTTTTACGCCCATTAGGTACATGTTCTTTTGTCTTAATCATAATTAATTATGATACCCTTGTTTAATTTGAATCATAGCAAAGCATGATCGATGGTTCAGTAAAGATTTTCAAAGTTTTTTTCAATTTAGAGAGTTTTTTAGGATCCCTTCCCTTGTATCATATGTGTATGCAGGACCGTTTAAGGGCTTTAACACAATTACAACATAAACCACCAAAGAGGAGATTAACTAAACTTTAATCAACAGTGAACTGGGTTAACCAAAGTGATACAAAGAGCACAAGTAAAGTAAGAGACAGAACAAGAGAGTATGGTTTTCAAGAATGCAGTATATTGCTTTCTCTATGTTCTATTACAAGTGTTTCAAAGCATGAGATAAAAGATACAAGAACATAAGATACTTATACCACATCCTACAGCTGGCTATACTTTGAAAGCCAGCTGGATACAATTGACTAAACACACAAAAAAATCAATGTAGAGTCAAAAGGCAGATTGCCTTTTGACTTGTGACTATGACATGTCATAGCTCACATCCTTATCTATTACAAAAGGATAAGTACATAAAGTAGAAAGTATACAGACTCAAGCCTCAATGTACAGTT
Organism: Flaveria trinervia; assembly: GCA_025506515.1. Taxonomy (NCBI): domain Eukaryota; kingdom Viridiplantae; phylum Streptophyta; class Magnoliopsida; order Asterales; family Asteraceae; genus Flaveria; species Flaveria trinervia. Next base: position 1,175,650 of record CM046457.1, on the reverse strand, counting down.
ACCAAAAGCATGGACTTTTTTACCAAACTATGTTAGTTGGTGACTTGCAGAGTTGCAATGGAAAAGGTGCTTTATGGAACAGTACATCAGATAAAGCATGTGTACTAAAAGTCTTCGGAAGAAATCTGTCTTCAAAGGATGAAGCTTCGGAAGACTTCATGTTTGGCTTCGGAAGATATTGGTCTTGGCTTCAGAAGATTTTACACTTAGAGTATTTTCTAATGCATTGTGTAAAACTTCCGAAGCATTCTTCACTTCAGTACTTAGTGCATGTTGCTGAGACACTTTGGATGTTTGGGGTGCATCAGACTAAGGAATCCTTACAAACTCCCCCTAGGCTGATGCTACCAAAACACTTAGAAGATCTTCAGATGTTGGTAGTCTTCAGTACAATCAAGACCATTCCTTTCTTCATTAGATGGTCAGGATCATCAAGATTCTCATAGTATCTTCTCATCTCAAAGAGATCATGCAGAGGTAAGTTGATTATGTCTTGCCAGGAGTAGACATTTCTAACATCTTGATCTTGATAACATGCCATCTTTCTGGATTGGTAGAATAAGTCCAGGACAAGATGGGTGTCTCAGTTGTTAGAGGAGCCACTTGCATAGGAGTTGATTGGGCTGCCTCATCATGCACTTCCTCAGGTTGATCTGATTCAGCCTGAGGTGTAGAGGTAGATGACTTTGGCTTCTTCTTCTTAGTCTTTGGTTTAGAAGCCATTTTCTTCTTCCTCTTAGATGTCTTTAACTGAGAAGACTGGTCTGCAGCACCATGTTGATCATCAGTGTCTTTCTCAGTTGGGTGTTCCTCCCTCATAGGTTCAGAAGGAGAGGAGTTTGACCCTGTCTTGGATCAGAAGATGAAGTTTGCTGAGGCTTAGCTGGAGATTCTGATTGAGGTGTCTCAGGTTGTTCAAACTTGACCTCCACTTTAGGTGGGACTTGACTTGGAAGAGAGTGCAAGTCAATCAGTTCTCCACTTTTAATCTTCTGCTTGATCACCCTTATATGCTTATCCATTAGATAGAGACATGGGGCCAAGTCTCCTTCCGGAGAATCCATATAGCTTCAAGAAGCTCATCATTCTTTGTCTGTCAGTAGACTTCTTTGCATTCTTTTGAATAATGCTCTTGACTTTGCAGCTTCTTCCCTTAGCTTCCTTTTGGTTGTTTTTCTTTCTTTGACTAGCTCAAGCTCAAGTTGCTTTAGGTACTCGAACTCAATGAAGTCATAAGACAGGGGAAGAAGTGCATTTGCCTGATAGAAGCCTGTGGCACTCAGGTAGTTGATCATCTTGATCCTATCTTCTTTTTTATCTACCTGAGATTCTTGTGGAGCCACATCTTCCTGTGCAGGACTTTCTTGAATTGGAGAGAGAGTGGGTGCATGCTTGTAAAGCCTTTTCTGTCTCTTCTCCTCTTTGAATTGGAGAAGTAACCTTGCATCCTCTTTCTCCTTCATCTCTCTTGACACTTCCATGTCAGCCAGTTCATTTAACTCTTCTAAGGGGAGGGAGATGATTTCATCAATATCATAGTTCCTGGTTTGTAAATAGGTAATCCTGACTGCCTTAACTCATCATCTTAAGTATTTGGTCTGGGGATAGCCCTGATTGCAGCTTGCATGAAGGTAGATGACCCAGAAGAACTTTCTCCCCTTAGCCTCCTTTTCCTCTCTCTCTCTTCCTCCTCAATTTCCTCAGGAGTCATTTTCCTTTTCCCTTTGTCACCAACAGACCTTTGTGACTCAGGTGGATTGAGGCTTGGCCTTCATTGCTTGGTGTAGCTTCCATGCTCTGGCCAAAGAGAGGCTGAGAAAACACTTCACCGCAGGTGTTTCAGATGGAGTTTGGACCTCTGCAGCAGTTGTTGATGATGAGACAGGGGTCTCAGGTTCTGCCACTGGGCCTTCAGTCAAGATTTCCCCTATGAAACTAATCTTAGGGTCCACCTCAACATCCAGTTGACCGATGACATTGCCTGATTGCCTATGTCTCCTTCTTAGAGAGAACTCTGCAAGGATCCTTTCTTGGATTCTTGAGCCAGCCTGTCAGCTTGTCTTGAATTGCTTGGATTGACAAGTGGCATGTTGACTAAATCTAGTCTTTCATAGAAGCTCAGGCTTTGGAACTGAAAAACTTCTTGTTGGCCTTGAACTCTGTGAAGTATAAGGGCTCTTCTATCCTCATCATACATCCACCTTATGATGTAGTTTCCAGTTCCTTGTGGTGGAGATGAGACAGCCCTTGGTATACCTTCCTCAAAGAGACTCCTGATGATTGAGTCTATAGAGTCCACATTAATCTGAACTTGAGGAAGTTGCTGAGAATGCACCAGCAAGTGAGGATGGTGAGTTCTCTATGTCCATTCTCTTTGAAGAACTCCCAGGTTCTGTGGTTGTAACAACTTTCTCCCCCTTTTTGGTAGCAGCACCCACTTGCATAGGTGAGTTGGAGGATAAGTCAATTACTTCCACAGGTTCTTGTGTTCCTGGTTGAGTTGTCCTTAAAGGTCTCTCAGCTAGTTTTTCCTGCAGATATGAAATCTGAAGTTGCTGATCATTGACCTGGTTTTGTAAGGTAGTCACCTGAGATTCCAAGTGACTAACCTTAGAGACTAAATAGGTGCATGTTTTTGACAATTTCTGCACCTTTAGTCTCAAATTCCCCTCATCTTCATCAGAAGAATCAGTGGGGGATGAGATGATTGGACCAAAGTCCTCTCGCTCACCACCAGCTTGAGTTTCTTGGCTGCTGGTTTTCCTCTGCTCACTGGCAGCCTCAGTTGAGATGCCAGGAGCTGAGTTGCCATGGTGGAGGTCTTAATGATGTAATCACTTTCAAAAGTGAGAGCCTCTTCCATATGGACATCCTGAACAAGTTCAGAAGTGTCCACCTCAGTAATAGGTGACTGATATGGGATAGACTGAGGAGAGTCAGAGGTACTCATCTCTCTTTGAGTAGGGGATGGGAGAGAGACTCATGGTACTCACTGAATCCTAAGTCTTCATTAGTATAGAAGGATAGGTTGGGAATTGGTTGGTTGAGATCCAAAGGCTGGGGATGGTAGCTGTCCCCTGAAGGTTGTTCACTTGAGTGTTGAGACTCAGAGTGAAGGCTTAAGGCTGTTGGGCTAGTGAGCTCATCAGGCTGAGCATGAGGAACCTCAGCCACTGATTCTTGGAAAAATGGGAGTGGTCTGCTCCTCAGGAGAAGTGGGAGCTCCGTATCCACTTCTTCCTGTATGAGTGAGTATATGGGTGCCTCCTCAGACTGAATAGTCTGAGCAGGGGTCGTTTGTATTTTCTTTGGTGGGTGATGGATATTTGGGGCTGTGTAGGTGGTTGGAAAGCAGCAGGTGTGGGTTCAACACTAGCTTGTGCTGCTAGGTTGTCACCTTGAGCAATGAGCTCTAACATTTTTGGGACTAGGTTTTTCTATCCCTGAGAAGCCTATAGTGGGCTTCTTCATTATTTTAAAGATGCTGGGCTTCATCTGTCCCATTTAAGAATATTACTTGTTTCCCTCAACTGTGAGCCCAGTTCACAGTTGAGAATGTGTTGAACATATCTAGGAAACATGTAATACTCTAAGGAGTCTAAGTTTGCAAGTAAATTAGTATAAACAAATTGTGAATACTGAACTTGACCCCCTGAACCATTCCATGAACTATAAAGGAGAGATCCTCAGGAATCTGGTCCCATCCACCATGCTTGTTTGATAAGCTGTGGATAACCACGTGGAGCAGGTATTTCCACTGGGATGAGACCTTCCCTTTCCTGAAGGTCTTCACAGAGAAATTCTCCCTCATAGCCCATCTACTCAAAGGAATGATTAACCGCTTCCTTTGGGAAGGACACCTCACCTTCTTCATCATCCAGCTGCAAATGTTGGTTAATGATGGCTGGAGTGATCAAGATTGTCCTCCCTTGCACTATGGCAGACAGTGCCTTCTCCCCATCCATAATGACCTCTTGGCAGGTTTTCCAGAATTCAAGCAAGTGATCCTCATATAGAGTAGGATCAATGGTCAGGGAGGTGAAATAGTTTGACAGAGTCAAGAATTGGCAAATCTCTGAGAAACTCGCATCTTTCTCAGAGCTTAACAGAGCAACTTGATTATGTTGCCTGTGAAGTTGCATGGAGAAGTCTGGTTGTTTCTGTGGTTAAGGTTAGCCATTTCAGAAGCTTAAGGGTGAAGAAAGGTAGAAAGCGAAAGCATTTAGAGAATTAGGTTAGAAGGATAGAGGAATGGAGGAAGATAGTGGGAGAGAGGGGAACCGTTGGGTATTTATATAAGTGATTTGAACCAAAGTTAATGAAAGAGGATAAACTTTGAAATCCGGAAGTCGGTCCCACCTCTGAAAAATAGTTTTCTTTTGCTCAAAAAGTAGTTTTCTTGGAATTCGATTCAAAGCTTCCTAAGGTAATTTGTCTTCGGAATTTTTGGAAAAAGCTTCCGAAGTTAAAATGGCTTCGGAAGAATTTTCTGAGAGTCTTGAAGATTTATGCTTCGGAAGAGAATAAACCCTTGGATGCTTTGTATAAGAATGAACAAAGCTTCCGAAGGTTAATTTTGCTTCGGAAGGAAAAAGTCCTTAAAAATGATAAGTGTCTGAGTTAAGAATTTTAAGCTTCGGAAGATGAATTTGAATTCTTCCGAAGGTAAACTCTCTTAGACAGTTATTTATTTTGAAGACATAAAACTTTATCTTCCGAAGTATCAGAAAATTTTCAAGAATCTAAGGAAAAAAATTTCATCCAAAGAAAACATGAGCTTATGAAAGTAATAAACTAGACAACTTAGGACACACTTTTTTTAAGAAGAAATAATTAGAATCAGTTTAAAGAAAAAGTCTACTCAAAGTTAATCATCCTAATAGCTGATATCAGATACTTAAATCTCTGTTCATCAAAAGCTTTTATGAACAGATCAGCATATTGTTTATCTGTATGAACTTTGACTAGTTTAATTAATCCCTTTTCATAGTTATCTCTTATTAAATGATACCTGATGTTGATGTGTTTGGTCCTTGAGTGCTGCACAGGGTTCTCAGTGATAGAGATAGCACTATTGTTGTCTATGTGGATAGGAGTCTCTTTGAAGTTAAATCCATAGTCCAGCATCTGATTTTGAATCCAAAGCACTTGAGCACCGCAGCTTGCAGCAGCATGTATTCAGCCTCAGCAGTTGATGCAGACCACAGGATTGTTTCTTTCATTGCCATGAGACAATCCTTCCACCAAGGAATTGACATCCCCCAGATGTAGACTTTGCAGTCATGTTGCAACCACCATAATCACTGTCTATAGGCATACAGATTGAAATTAGGATTCTTTGGATACCATAGACCAAGTGTTGAAGCACCTTTGAGGTATCTTAAAATTCTTTTCACAATGATTAAGTGAGGCATCTTAGGGCTGGCTTGAAATCTTGCACAAATACTTAGCAAACATGATATCAGGCTTGCTAGCTGTAAGATACATAAGAGACCCAATCATAGCCCTGTATAAGTGTTCATCTACACACTGCCCCTCAAGATCTGGACCAAGGGAGTGGTTCTGGCTATGGGTGTCTTAGCAATCTTACAATCAGTCATGTTGAACCTCTTGAGTATGTCTTGAACATACTTTGACTGACTTATGAACATGCCATCCTCAACCTGCTTCACTTGAATTCCCAGAAGAGTTGAGTTCCCCATTGAACTCATTTCAAATCTATCTTTCATCAGCTTCTCAATCTTGTCTTTCAGAGCTTTGGATTGGTTGAGCCAAAGATGATGTCATCTACATATACTTGAACCAGCAATAAGTCATTTCCTGTCCTTGTGATGAAGAGAGTTCTATCTATAGCACCTCTCCTGTAACCATGTTTACAGAGATACTCAGATAGTGTCTCATACCACTTCCTGGGTGCCTGATGCAGCCCAAAAGAGCTTTGTCAAGCTTGCAGACATAATCAGGATGATCAGGGTCTACAAAACCAGGTGGTTGTTTGACATACACCTCCTCATCAATCACTCCATATAAGAAAGCATACTTTACATCAAGCTGATAGACTTTGAAGTTCTTGGATGCAGCAAATGCCAGGAATATCCTAACAGCTTCTAGTCTCGCTACAGGAGCAAAGACATCAGTGTAGTCAATCCCTTCTTCTTGTGTGTATCCTTGAACAACTAGTCTTGCCTTGTTCTTGATGATGATTCCTCTATCATCCTTCTTATTCCTAAAAACCCATTTGGTGCCAATGGTACTCTTCCCATGAGGAAGTGGACAAAGGTTCCAAACTTTCTGCCTTTTGAATTGAAGCAGCTCTTGTTGCATAGCTTCAACCTAACTTCCATCCTTTAGAGCTTCATCGACTTTCTTTGGCTCTATCTGAGATAAGAAACAAGAGTGAAGACAAATATTTGCTTCATGAGTTTGTCCTCTTGTTCTTACCCCTATGTCAACATCTCCAATGATGTTTGTGGTAGGGTGAGACCTGTGGATCCTTAGCTGAGGGATCACAGCAAGTTGCTGAGAGAGATCCAAATTTGAGAAATATTGATCTGGGCTTAAAGATTTACCTCCACATTATCACACTTATAAGATTAATTTGATCCAAAGAGTGTGTGACATCATTGATGTTGTCATCAATGGTATGGTTATTAGCATCAAGAAATTCCTGATCACTATCACCATCACCATTGTTGTCTTCTACAATTGAGGTGTCTTTATCTGGTTTAGAAGCCTCTGAGCTGGAATTTGAAGGCATACCAGATGTATCAGCTGAATTTGTCATTGTTGTGCTGATAGAAACTTCATTTGTTGAAGTAGTTTCAACTGGAGCTGAAGATGTATGACTTGAAGATCTTCCTAGCTCAAATCTTGAGTCAGGATCACCTGTATTTAAATTTTCTGCAGATCCTGAAACATGCTCACAAGATTTGTTAAAACAGTTGGTAACTAAATCAAGATCAAACAGCCAATCCGGACCAGAACCAGCAACACATGGTGTGTGTGTCATTGAAAGTCACATTGGCTGACTCCTCAACTATTCTAGTTCTGAGATTGTATACTCTATAAGCTTTAGCTTGAGAGGAGTATCCAATGAAGTGTCCATCGTCTGATTTCTCAGCAAATTTGGTGATTTGATCTTTGGTATTCAAGATGGGCAGGGACATCCAAATGACCTGAGAAAACCAATGAAAGGTTTCCTCTTGTGCCAAAGTTCATAAGGGGTCTTACCATGTGTCTTAACTACTAAAACTCTTTTCTGCATATAGCAAGCAGTATTAACTGCCTCTGCCCAGAAGGTGATAGGCAGTCAGAGCAGACAACATAGTTCTTGCAGCTTCAATAAGTGTCTTGTTTCTCCTCTCAGCAACTCCGTTTTGCTGAGGAGTCTTGGGAGCACTATATTGTCTTGTAATACCTTTTTCATCACAAAATGTATCAAGGATTTGGTTCTTGAATTCAGTTCCTTGATCACATCTTATGGTTTTGACCTTATGATCACATTGATTCTTAACTTTTAAGATGAAATTCTTCAGAATCTCAGGGGTTTCATCCTTAGTTCTAAGGAAAAAGACCCAAGTGAATCTTGTAAAGTCATCTGTGATCACCAAACAGTAAGAGGTCCTTCCTAAACTCATTACACTGGTGGGGCCAAAGAGATCCATATGTAACAAGTGTAGGGGAGTAGTGATGGAGTTCTTTTCCTTAGGCTTGTGAGATACCTTGTGTTGCTTCCCTTTCAGGCATGCAACACAAAGATCATCACTTGTAAAGTCTTTCTTTGGCATTCCAGTTACCAGATCATGTTTAATCAATTATTTATGTTCTTAAAGTTTACATGACACATTCTTTTATGCCATAGGAAAGACTCATCACTATTGCTTTAGATAGAAAGCATGAAACTTCTCCAGAAGGAGATGTTTCTTTCAAATCCATCTTGTACATGTTCCCTTTCCTAGGGGCTCTGAGCAGGATATGCTCATGAGGAATGACCACTCCTGGCTGAGAACAATGCACTCATGCTCAGTAAAGAGCATGTTATGACTTTGATCACAAAATGGGATACACTCAGAAGATTGTACCCAAGCTCCTTAACAAAGTTTACCTTCTCGATGCTGAGCTTACCATTTGTGACCTTGCCCCTTCCAGAAATGTAACCACCTTCATGTCCAAAAAGCAACTGGTCCTCCATCAATTCTCTCAAATTATGGAGTAGAGACCTATTGCTGTCATGTGCCTGGAACAGCCACTGTCAATTATCCAGACATTCCTATTTGTCTTGAGCTATTCCTGCACAAAGAAAATGATTAGTTACATTTGGAAACCCAAGCCTTACTTGTCTTGGGCTCACTAAGTGTAATAGAAGGTAATGCAACAGTAATAGATCCTATGGTTGTACTATGGGGATCTTCAGCTGTTGTTGATGTAGAAATTTCAGTCATTTGGTCTTTCTTAGACTTCCACACCACCTTTGAAGTCTTGGACTTGACCTTCAAAACCTTAGAATCTTTTGGAACTTCATACATTTTGATGACTGAACCTTCGGAAGATTCTACAGTCACTGCAGGACTTTAGTGCTTCGGAAGAACTCCTTTCTTCCGAGACCAATTTTACTTCCGAAGGTAATTTTCCATTTACCTTCTTCTTTGATTTGGAGCTTCCGAAGGAAACAGACTTTCCTTCGAAGCTTGAGACTTCTTGAGATTCTTTGAAGTCTTTGAATTGGTCATGTGGATGGTACTTTTAGGATTGTATGGGCAATCCTTGGCAATGTGAGAAGTACTTTCACACATGATACATAAGATTTTCTTCTTCAAAGGAGTCTCCTTTTGAGAGCAAGACTGGCTTTGGTCACATTCCTTCTCCACCTTCATCTTGGTAGATGCTAAGACAGTTCTTTTGGGCTGTGAACTGTTCTTGGAGTTTGATGGTCCAGGCTGTGCAGCAGTGGTACACAACAGCTCAGTCTTCTTCTTTGCACTGTGATGATTTGAACATGAACCAGCACTCTTAGCTGAGGAGTCTTGGTTGATGTCTTTAGTCTTTACTACTTTGAAACCTGCAGAGATAAAAACTTGTTTCTGCTTAGCATCAAAAGTAGCCTTGATTTCTTGAGCCTTCTTTGCTTTCCTTTTGCTCTTCCTGATCAAGTTCTTTCTCTTAGACTTGGTCATCACAGTTGATTTCTTCTCCTCAGAAGGATAGTGGCCCTTGGAAGAATCCTCATCTTCACTCTTCTCAGAGGAATTCTTCACTATCACTTCTCTTCATCCTCACTTATAGGATCTATGAGAGGAAGCTCATCTTCACAAGTTCCACATCTAGGAGATCTTACAGACAAGATTGTGTGTGGAGGAGCTATCTCATTTGATCCCAGTCCCTGTCTGTTTTGATAGCACACTTTGTTGTGCAGGATGAGGATATCATGTTCTTGAAGGTCTCTTCTTCAAGAACACTCTTTTCTGCCCTGGCTTTGCTGATCACAAGCTCAGCCTGGCACTCAGTTAGCTTGGTTATGAGATATTGAATTTGAGTTCTAAAGTCTGTGTGTTCATGTTTTAGAGCTGAAATGGTTTTCTCTAAGTCCTCTATTTTCAGTTTATAATCATTTTCAGACTTTCTAAAATCAGATTTTAAAATGTTTAAGGACTCAAGATCAGATCTCATCTCCAAGTTGTAGGACCTGTATCTATTTACTTTAGCAATGCATTCAGGAGTACAGAGATGTTCCAATACCTTGGCTTCATCATGATCAGCCATCAGTGCTTGGTTTGGAGAAGCATCTTCCACCTGAAAACTCCAGTCAAAACCTCCTTCTTCAACAGCAACAGCAACATGTTGCTTAGTCTTCTCAGACTGAGGAGCTTTGTCAGTGTAGTTTGGTCTGGGTTGTGTTTGGCCCCCATTTTCTTTAGGTGCCTTACACTCCCTAGCAAAGTGACCCATAAGGTTACAGTTGTAACACTTGACTTTGCTTTTATCCAGCCCAAACTTTCCACTGATAGCATTGCTTGGAAATCTTCTTCCTGTTCTCTTGTAGAACTTCTTGGCTCTGTGAGTGAGAAGAGCCATCTGCTGAACTATCTCCATGTATTCCAGGTCATCTGGATGAATACAGTCCAGGTCTTCAAGAGTGAAGAAATAATTCCCACAGCTTTCATCAGTAGACACAAAGGCTTGAGAAGAACTTGTCTCTTGGAATGGACTTCCTTGAGTAAAGTTCTCTCTTGAGTAAAGTTCTCTTGGTGTCTCCGGGAAGGTAATGAAAGGACCCTTATGTGAGTTGTCAGGGTAGCATATGACATGATGTTGGGGTTCTATGTTGTCCCTTTCAACTACATGAAGGGCTGAACCCATTTGATTGTTGGAGTTTCCAGATGAACCTTGCATGTTCATTTCCATCTGGTATCCACTGAGAATCCCATACAACTCTGTCAGAGTAAGAGTTTTAAGGTTCTCAGTCCTCTTGATCACCACACAATAGTGTGTCCATTGCCTAGGAAGTGAGGACATGAACTTCCTTACAATGTCCCTGTTCTCAAGAGGTACTCCTCCATCCACTAGGGTATCCACAATCTCAACATACCTGAAGTATTGTTGGGTCATGGTTTCACCTGCTTTGAAGGTGAAATTTTCAAACTGCTGCTTCAGAAGATCTTTCTTGTTCTCCTTGGCTTCAGAGGAGCCTTCATACATCAGCTTCAGTGCATCCCACAGCTGTTTAGCTGTTTTGCACTTCTTAAACCTCTGTATACAGAGTTTGGGAGAGCAGTCTGAAGAGCAGTCATGGCCTTCCTATCAATCTCTACTCTTTTCCTATCTTCATCTGAGTAGTTGGCCATATCTTTAGGGATCATACCAGCACCAGTAGCAGAGGGGGTGCTGGGTATGAAAGGTCCATTTACAACAGATTCCCACATTCTTAGTCAAGAGACCTGATGAAGCCTTCCATCCTCATGCACCAAGTGTCAAAATCATCAAGAGTGATCAGTGGGGATTTGTTCATGGTTCCAGTCTCCATATCAGTCTTTGAGATGGAAGCCATTTGAAGAGTTTAGTTTTTTGTGTGTGTGAGGGATCTTAAGATGGTTAGATCTTATATCAAGAGCCTGAAAGCTCTGATACCAATTGCAGGACCGTTTAAGGGCTTTAACACAATTACAACACAACGACACAAAGAGAGGAGATTAACTAAACTTTAATCAAACAGTGAACTGGGTTAACCAAAGTGATACAAAGAGCACAAGTAAAGTAAGAGACAGAACAAGAGAGTATGGTTTTCAAGAATGCAGTATATTGCTTTCTCTATGTTCTATTACAAGTGTTTCAAAGCATGAGATAAAAGATACAAGAACATGAGATACTTATACTACATCATACAGCTGGCTATACTTTGAAAGCCAGCTGGATACAATTGACTAAACACACAAACAAAATCAACTGTAAAGTCAAAAGGCAGATTGCCTTTTGACTTGTGACTATGACATGCCATAGCTCACATCCTTATCTATTACAAAAAGGATAAAGTACATAAAGTAGAAAGTATACAGACTCAAGACCTCAATGTACAGTTACCAAAAGCATGGACTTTTTTACCAAACCATGTTAGTTGGTGACTTGCAGAGTTGCAGTGGAAAAGGTGCTTTATGGAACAGTACATCAGATAAAGCATGTGTACTAAAAGTCTTCGGAAGAAATCTGTCTTCAAAGGATGAAGCTTCGGAAGACTTTGTCTCTGAAGCTTCGGAAGACTTCATGTTTGGCTTCGGAAGATATTGGTCTTGGCTTCAGAAGATTTTACACTTAGAGTATTTTCTAATGCATTGTGTAAAACTTCCGAAGCATTCTTCACTTCAGTACTTAGTGCATGTTGCTGAGACACTTTGGATGTTTTGGGTTGCATCAGACTTAAATAATCCTTACATGTATGTACAGAAGATTCTATGCAAAATGCTAAAAATTAAATATTAAGAGTAACTGAATAAATAAAGTCATTCGTTTTTTCAATTTTGAAAAACTTAAAATAAAAGTGATAATGCGATATTTATTTGTCTAGATATACTGAAATTTAACTAAAAATAGTTATTATATTTGTAACTTATACATGTGTAAGTTATATGCTACTTTTAGTGTGAAATGTAACTTTTTGTTACTATGATGATAACTTGAATTTAGGGTACTAAATGTAAAATAAGATTGTATTCAACCTAAAGAAGATTTGTATTTCATTAATCAACAACTTGAAGGATTTAAAAGTCACGCAACGTATAAGATTGAACAATTTGGGGTTCAATCCAACGTTTCAGTCTCAAGAATCAATATGTGTGTGATTGTGTGTAAATCGAACCAAATATAAATGTGACCAAAATCAAAAAAACGTATCTTCCAGAGAATGGAACCTGAAAACTGCATTTGGCAGCTTGACTAGCCAGAGGCTTTGCCTCTAGGATCCTGCTCCTAGGAATGCTGCCTCCGGACCCTAACTAGAAGCTTTACCCCTAATTAACAATAAAGTTCTAATGATCATAACAAACTAAAACTATTATAATGCATTTCACATCTCCAAATTAAATAGATAAATGCTTTAAATTTTAGTTGGATCATCACGCTCCCTTTCTAGTATAAATATATGATCAGGAAGACTTTGTGTGTATATAACAAACTTAAAAGGACAAAAATATATGTACGTTTTTTCCTTCTATTTTAATCTTTATCAATGTTATTCCCCCAACTTCCATGCACAATTTATAAAAAAATTGGATTAATAAATGTTACCGTCTTCAAATTAGAGATGGGCAAAAAACCCGGTTACGGATCCGACCCAGACCCGGGTTTGGGTGCAACGTGATATAGGGTGTACCTGGTTCGGACCTGTAAAAAACCGGCGGGTTGGTTGAAGTTCAGAGAAGATGGTTTGGTTATTGGGCTTGATGTACTGGGCTTTAGCGGTATGGGCTGCTCTTGGTTGCTAGTACGCAATCAGCAGTTGCATGGTCTATGGGCTATGTGGATTGTGGAGTATGTGCTCTTAGTAGTAAAATAAAAATAAAGATAAAAACAGAGCTTCTTTTTCTAACACGAGAACCTCACTTGCGCGGTAAATCCTTGGTTCCTATCAACCCTGTTAACCACAAAGGACAGGTAAATCTATTCAAACTCATGACCTCAATTCTAAGAAAACATAATCTTTTGGTGTCGGTATCTCTAGCCTTTGTTATTATATTTTGTTTTAATAAATATGTTATAAATTCTTGAATATATATTCATTTATTTCTTTCATGGTGGAAATAGTAACTCTTAGCATTCAGCTTAATTCCAATTAGTTTTACATTTGTTTTAATTACACCGCCAAGAATAACTTGAAGCAAACTACAAATAACTAACCATGTTTGAAAAGCAGTCAACAAACCCACTGTAGTTCAGTAGTTTCGTGTGTTGTGATATATTGATGTGGTATAAGAACATGATTTGTTAACCAATGGTTATATATAATGATAAACTGGCTTCTAATAATTCAAATTTTAACTCATAAATTGTACTAATTCATATTGAAATAAATTCAACCAATGACATTTTTAACTTTACTTTCACTGTCAGGCAATCACATTCATGTACTTATCATAAAACTACAATCGATTTCGCTTACAATTATAATTATTAACGAAATAGAGATAAATGTTAAGATTGTCATTGGTAAATTGACAATCTAGACTCCACCAATAATTTATAAACTTTGTTTTATTAAAATCTAATTTATATTTGCAATGTATCATAGAATCATGATAAAATATTACGTATATGGTCACCAAATGTTTTTTTTATTTATTTAAATGTAAGGATGGTTAATGTTAACGTAAATGTGATCCTTGTATGAATTCAAATAACAAACAAAAGCCATCATATATACAAATCAACTGGTGTAACATGTTCGAACCAAGGAGTTGGTTAATTATACGCTAATTACCCTAATCACATGTGGAAACATATATCTAAATGTTAAACCTTAAACAAGAAAATGATCTAAAACAAGACCATCTAACAACATAGTAGCTTCCAAAGGTAACCATAGCAAGGGATTGCAACTACAAAATTCAAAAATCTCAATAGAAATTTAGGTAGGTCAGGTAAATTGAAATTGGGTTTCGCTAAAGATAATATTTAATTAAACATAATAAAAATACTAAACACGTTGCTTCTTTGTTTAATTTGGCTTTTTGTAGGGTTTCTTGTTATACAAAAAATACAAAAAGTAAGCAGCAAAATTGAGTACGAAAATGTTTACTCAATTGGCAATGCGTTATTTGACCAAGTCACTAGAGTCTTTTTCCAAGTAACCAATTATAATTATAACATTCTTTAAAGTTACAATATTACTTTGATTATATTATATTATATAGATAAGTATCAATATGTGATGGCATAAGAAACCCAAACCAATGACCCTTTGCCTTCACCCTAACGATGGTCCACTTTTCAAAAGTTTTCCTTCAATAGTCGGTAAAAGTAAAATAGCCAGATCATATATTTAAAGCATCTTTTAAGAAAAACTACTTGAATAACAACTTGAGTGTTTACCTAAATAGGCATGTAATGAAATCAATTTATAAAAGTGTAATCATTTGACCTATTAACATTTTGCTCTAGAAAGTAAAAGTCAATCAAAATATGGCAGGGTTAAAAATGACGTGGTTTGTGGCTGACGAGCGACATCTGCTTAGCCGAGCAACCAATCAAGGGATGAGCTACTATCCCTAAAGCAAAAAATAGAGTGGTTTTAAGTTAAGAAAAATAAATATAAAGTGGTCTGTAAACGAGCAACAATTATATGATTTTTCTTTAACACCAATACCTTATTATTTGGATCTTGTAAACTACATCTAAACACGTTTGAACGTAAGTGATCTGTAGGGTGTATTTAGGTAGTTACCACTAGATTTTCAATTCAAGTAATAAATTGATGTGATCTAAACTTGTTGTTTTTACCCAACTCGTTTTCAACACTTGATGACAAAATTTCCTATGTTCATAGTATATCTCACTAGTTAACTATAGAGTAAACTTTACGGTTGGTCCCCATGGTTTAATATAAATTTAGATTTGGCCCTTGATATTTAAAACTTGTAGATATATATGGTCCCCTGTCTTTATTTTCTCTTTATTTTAGTCCAAAAATCTTTTTTTTGTTAAATTCAAATATTAATAAAAGAGTATTTCTGTCTTTTTATTTTAGTAACATTTTTTAGAGTTAGTTACATAGATAGTCCTTGTAGTAATGTCATAATGCAAATTTGGTTTTAAACTTAATAGATATACACTCTTCGTACTCAGTGTCCACTAAACCGTAGTGTATAATTTGTGAAAGACTTTTGAGGTTATCACTAAAAATAATGCTCTAATGTTATGGTTGGCTGCTCTTGTACTGTTTAATTTGTAAAAAAAACATATGAGGTTATCATTGATAACCTTTATATATTACATTATATTGCTATATGAACTTATTATAAGGACCATTCGTGTAATTAAATCTTTGTTTAAAAAATTAAAAAACCAAAACACCCCTTAATTAACATGTGGATGATTGGATCTAATAAAACTTAGGGAGCGTTTGGTTGGAATAATAGAATGGAATTGAATGAAATTGAGAAACTAGTATAGTTTTCAAGTAAAATTATATTTGAGTGGGTAATGAAATGTAAAACACAAGGGAATGTTTCACCTCAATTTCCTTGGTTGTGGGATTTCAAATTCCTTCTTTAGATGGAAGGATTTTGAAATCCCACAACCAAAGAATTGAGGTTAACCATTCTCTTGGGTTTTACATTTCATTACCCACTCAAACATAATTTTACTTGAAAATTATACTAGTTTCTTAATTTCATTTCATTCCATTATTCCAACCAAACGCTCTCTTAGAGTATTCATCTGATAAAGAAAGAGAAAATGAATATTGAAGATCATACCTACAAGTTTTAAAAATTAGGGACCAAATCCAAGATTTAAATGAAATCATAGTAACAAACCGTAAAATATACTGTTAGTTACATATTAGGATCTCTCAAGTGATTTATATAAATAATGTTTCTATTTATTTATTACTTCGTGTGAATGATGACGAAAATTAAGTACTTAGCAGCCTCGCAATGACATAGAGTGCGAAATACATTAGGAATATTAAAGACACTTGGCTGAATATATTATGTTTTTGTTTGATTTTATACATACTTGTAAGCATCAAACATTTAGACTTTATACCTTCAAAGATTGATGCATGACCATTTCTTTTCTCCCTACAACACTATCATTATATTTTATTCCACGTTGTCACAAATGTATCACATGTCGGGCCTCATCACCTTAACTACTCCACCACATTTGTTAATCAACCTTCTCGTACTTGTGTGACACGGTTCTCGTATTTACATATGTCGTCCTGTATTTAAAATTCAATCATACGTTAAAAATTGCTAACAAATGTTTCTAGTTACACTCGATATATCTATATGCATAGAATAAAATAAGAATGTAACTATATATCAACATCTACTAAAAAGCTTATTCATTTAAATTTATTATGACAAGATAATTTCATATATGTAGAAATCTTGAATTAAAGCCCGGATAATTTGATAGTTGTATGTTCACTTTCAAATTAAAATTATTCGGTAATTCACTATAATATCTCAATAAATACAACTCAAATGTTGATCCAGATCAATGTATATTCATGTGTGTTTTTTTACCGGATGAGAACTTTGAGAAGATGGCCAAAAAGATAAATCAATTTGATTTTAGGGCGATGGAAGAAACAGTCGTTTTGGTAGTTTTTATTTCAATTTAAACGACCAAAAATCACGCCTTTTTCCACATGAATTTTACATTTGAAATTCTAGAAAATAAATTTTAAATGTAATATTTAATGAAGCCATACTAGAAAATTAGCTCGACCCTAGCCAGAAGCTTGACGCCTTGAACACCGTCAAGAGTTGCCGCCCCTTGGACCGTTCTACCATGGGGTTGCCTCTAGACGCCAAGGGAGCTTTGCCTCCTTGGAACCCCGATTACTAAGGGGCTTCACACCTAAAGAGGTTTTCGATATCGAAGATTATAATAAAATCAAACAAGCATTTCGATGAATATTTTTTATCACATTTATGATTTGTCAATCCAATTACACTAAAATATCTAAGAATACATTCAACTTAAAACTTGCATAGCATTATGTTTACCTACAACAAATATAATATCAACTGTACCGTTTCTAAGTATGAGATTCACACATTTTTGTTCTCTTCTCTCCCTAGATAAATACTCGTTATCGAATCTCTATCTTCTTCAAACTTCAAAGGCTTAGAGCATTCACCGTGGGTTTCTTAATTATCTTTATCCATATATTGCATTAAAATTCATCACATTTTCTCTCTTTTTTCAATTAAATAATACTTTTTATACTTTTATTATTACTTTTTTTCTCTCCTCTACTCATAACTACTTTAAAAAATATGAAAAAAATTATAAAGATTAAACAGTGATTCTTTAAATATATCAATTCACAATAACATTTTCTCTCCTCTTCACTCACATCCACTCAAAACCATTTCATATAATATAACAAATACACTTAAATACTTTTAAATACTCTAATATGAATGCTCTTACAGTTACTACTTTAAGATTTATGTTTGAAGTGCTTTATGTTTATTATCATGTAATGGGCAATATAGAAAGAAAATAAAATGCGTACGTGCGATATATATAAAATTTAAAGTATTTGTTATAATTTTTAATTAGATCTATATTATTTATTTCTTTGAGATATATGTAAAAATTAGCTTTGTCTTTTGTAAAAAGAAAATTACTCGTTCATCATGTGATTAGTTGACTTAGTTATACATATCGTTTTCATTATGTGACAATATAAACAAGTTGCTATATATCTAATAAATAATAAATAACATTGTTAAAATACTTATTATCTATTCAAAATTGACAGAAAACTTATTGTTTGAAAGTTAAATGGTGTCAATAGCTACCAAATCTTCAACAAATATTTTAATTCATTAAATACGTCAACTTAAAATAACTAATTTCTTTTAAACATAATAAATTAAATTTACTATTTTCTAGTCATAATCATGAAACCTAGAAAAAATAATTTGACCAACCAAAAATTAGGGCTGTAAACGAGTCAATCCGAGCTGAGCCAGTGTGGGTTCGAGCTCGACCTCAGAGCTTATCGAGTCGGCTCGAAAATGTTAACAAGCTCAAATCACCGGCTCGAGTTCAGCTCGTTAAAAGCTCGAGCCAGCTCGTGGATCATTCGAGCTGGCTCGATTTAGAATCTTTATTTTTATTTTTCACACATTTATATAAAAACACAAAAAATATATATTAGGTTTTTTACTTTTTATTGGGTTTTCCGTACTTGGGGGAACAAAAATCATTATTTTAAATAAAAACAATTACTATCAACTTATATATTTTTTAAACAAAATACTTAATGTTTCTAAAAATGATCCATATTTATTTTAAGAAAACCTTTTTAAAGTCCTAATATAAACATAATAATCATAATAATAGTAATACTAATAGTAATTATTATTATACTATATATATACACACATATATTATACGAACCGACTCACGAGCCGAGCCAACGAACCGAGCTAACCCTGGCTCCAGTTCGGTCGTTTAGAAGTCGAGAAGAGCCGAGCCGGCTCGTTTAGATACAAGCTTTTTTCAAGCTTTTCTTGAACAACTTCGAGTCAATAAGTTTTTGTACAACTCTAACAAAAATTAACCCAAATTTTGTCAAATTGAATTGAAGATCATCATCAAATATTATTGGCCGCTCCTGTAATGTATATTATTGCCATGAGTATTATTGATAACATATAACTCTAACTAGACTCGATCATTATCTTTAGACTTGAAATGGACACCACTAAACTTCCACTTTATATATATTCTCTCGACACTTCTTTGGTTAAATCACTTTCCGCCAATGATGTTTATCCATATTCAGATTGTCACCATCTAATATGCAAAAACTTGAGATCATGGAAGAAGATATAATTAAACCTCATCATGTATCCAAAAACTTGACTGATGAATCAATGTGTCTATTTTAAGTTTTCTTCACGAGTTTTCCATTCAATTCGAGTTCGTCAAACAATAGATTTGGACATCTACATTTATACACACCACTCGATTAACCAATACTCTTCATGTGCTTCGATCGATACATACTGTGACGTATAAATACATACTCAGATCAAGCACCAAGTTTATTAAAACTAGGTAAACTAAAAAAGTGTTTGAATACATATTTTAAGAATAATAATAAAATATTGTTGATGCTGCTATTCTCGAAATATCTATTCAAACACTTCTTTAGCTTATTAATAACAATAATAAAAATAATAATAACCATATAATAATAATAATTATTATTATTATTATCATTATTATTATTATTATTATTATAAAAATAATAATAGCAGTATTAATGTGACATCCGGTAAATTTCCGTTACCAAACTCTGTTAGTTCCGTTAAGTCTTGCATACACGTGTCGTAAACACACACTAGTTGTCGTTTAACGTTGATGACCTAATAATAATGAATAATGTTAAATTATTAATAATCTAATTGATTATGTGATTATTGTGTTACGTTTATGTGTTTGCATGTTTTAAAATGTTAATTAGAAAATTAATCGCGTAACGCGAAAACGTGCCTATTTATTCGTATGTCTTGTGTTTTTATAAAGATATATAATGATTTTAGTTAGTTTATATCTTTATATTATTAAGTTAAAAGCACTTTACAAAGAGTTTAAAACCTAGTTTTTATAAAATACAAATAAAGGGCTTAAAAGGTAAATATGGAATTAAAATTAACAAACACCCAAACCCAAATCCCAACCCCCCCCCCCATTCGGCCGCAACCTCCTTTCCCAACCTTTTCCCACTTCGAAATCAGCCTAGAACAAGCAAGAATCTGCGATTTTGGTTCGATTACAAGGCATACAACACGTAGGAATCATCAATTGCAAGTTAACACACGTTAAAGGTTAGATTTTTACAAGTTTTGTGGGTTGTTCATGGTGGCCGAACCCTAATTCGTTTGTGGATCTTCATGGGGTCGAAATTGATGTTGTTTGAGGATGTTAGTATGTTAGTTGGATTGAATACATGTTGTTTAACGTTGATTATGTATGAATTGTATGTTTCTAGTGGATTGATCATGAACTTTGGTTTTATGCAAACCCTAATTCAAAATTAATGTGATTATGGATGATTGATGATTGTTTGATGAATGTATGATGATTTGTAGGTTGTATAAATGTTAGGATACATTGATCTTGCAAGAAATTGATGAATTGAAGTTGGTGTTCATAGCTTGCTAATAATAGTAACTTATTTTGCATGTAATGTTGAATTATTGATGAATTGATGTTATGGATGTGTTCATGGTGATGATTAGATGTTAGATTGTTGTTGTGATCATTGGGAATTCAAGAACACATGTTATAGTTCATACATTACTAAAGATAGTAACTTTTTAGGATAGGAATTGATGAGTTATGATGTTTGGATGTTGTTGATCATGCTTAGATGTTGATATGAACTTGAATTGGTATATTATTAATAAATTCATGAATGCATTGGATGTTTAATAGATTTTGGGATGTGCTTTCTCAAAAGGAAAACTTTATTTGCACAAAGATTGATGGATGATAGTTTGAATATGTTTGGGATGTTAGGAGCATGTTAGTAAGTTCATGGATGAATTCTAATGTGATAAAACATGTTAAATTAGTTGTATAGGATGTTTGGATAATCATGGGTGATGTTTGGACTTTGATGATCATGTATGATGTTGATGTTGATTAGTAGTTAGGAGATCATGTTTGGGGACTGGAAATTGATTGTTGTGATGTTGTTGAATGCAATGTACATGGCTAATGAATATGATTATGATCATCATACACGCATGCAAATCGGAGGCCCCTACTTAGTAGGATTGGCAGGGTTTAGGATGTAAAGTCGTGAGTGGCTTCACATGGCATGTGGTGAGTGTTTGATTTTTGTGTGACATGTTAGTTGTGTTATAACTAGTGGACATGTTAATGTTCTAGATTCGATGACTTGTATGACACTTGGTTGTATGATGATCTAAGTGATACACCTGGTTAATATAGCATACATATGATCTATTTGAATGTTAACTATGTATGATATATGTGTATGATTACTTGAATGGTTTACAACACATAAAGTCACCAACGGGTCAAACGGGTCAACTTGGTCAAACATGTCTGTTTTGTCTGAAATCTTGAGTCCTTGGTTGTAGTGTACTTAGGGTTTCACATGTTCTCTATTTACACGTATTCACGTACTTATATGATCTAGGTAACCACTGAAGGTTGTCTGTCCATTCTGTTTGTCAAGTAGAACTCTAAGTGTCTATTACGTGTATCAGGTGAGTTCATGCTCCACTCTTTATTTAATCTCTTTTGGGGGAGATAGCATACTGGTAAATCACAAACACTTTATATATTCAAGTTGTGTATAATATTATATAGTGTTGATATCATGGAAAAGTCCTCACACTTTCGAATTGTTAATATTGAATAGCGGGAAAATTTGGGTAGTACTACTGGGTCTGACGAGCCCCAACTGTGTGACTCGAGGTCAACCGGGTGCAATTTGTCCTATTGAACATTGTCACGACCTGTTAAGTCGTGACAGGAGGCAACAACGTAACACAGTCAGCTTCAATTGCGAAATCACTATGAAATAATATTTATTGTTAATGGACTAGCTATTTGTTACAATGCACTACTTTTATATCTATGTTGTTAAACTGTTTATGTTTGATTATCACTGTTGAACTCACCAACCATTGTGTTGACATTTTAGTATGCTATTCTCAGGTCATTAGCTTGCTTGCCATAGGAGCACTACATGGTTCACTTGCATTCTAAGACTCGGTCTTCAAGGCATTTTTTAGTATTTTTAATGAATAATGTTTACTCTTTTGGGTTGGCACATGTTTTTGCCATAGTTTACACTTTTATTTCTTTGGGTTGTTTTTCAAAACGCTTCCGCACAGTTTAAAGTTTGTACTTTGGTTGATTTTATTTAAGTTATGGCATATAGAGTTGTTCTGAGTAACTATTGATTGTGATCCTGGTTTGTTCACACGCCTCGCGGTAAAACTCCGCACGTGGATTTTGAGGGTGTGACAGATTGGTATCAGAGCGATTGGTTATAGGGAACTAGGTTGCATGCACACTAGACTATAACCGCACACAGTTATTAGTTACATGTGCCTTATTCTCATCTACTGTATACTCATTGGCATACACGTCACACTCTCTGCAGCATGGCATCGTTATCAAGAGCTCCGGGTAAGCGACCTGAATCACCTTCACAATCTGAATCCCCACCTCCCGCACCTGTACCTGATGATGGATTCGATTGGCCCCGACTGGCTTATCCTCGAGAGGAGATTGACTGGGATCAACCCTTTGCATTGATGAAGCGTGACCCTCCACGAGACTGGCGTTTCTATCCTAGATTCGTTGATCATATTATGTTTAGGGAGCGCGTACCTGTCCCGAGGCCCAGGACTAGGAACAATGCCGACCAACCAATGCCTTCACTCTCACCGACGGTGCAGTCCAACGAGCAACTGATTGCTGCACTAGTGGCTGCACTGGACACTAAGCAGCATCGAGTCAGGCGGCTCACGGGTGATGTCTGTACACTGTAGCAAGAGGTGTACAAACTGAGAAATCAACTGGATGAACTCGAGGAACAACACGGGAAGACCCTAAACGGGTGTCACCATATGCAAGATGGTCTCATGGCACTCCGAGGGCGCGTGACTGCTTGTGAATAGCGGGATGTCGTAGCCGATAATAGGATTGCTATTTTAGAAGCTCAACTAGCGGCACTTCAGATTGCTATACCCCTGCTCCTGCAGCAGACCCTGAGGATGAGGATCCCGAGGAGGGACCCGATGAGGAGGAACCGGTGGAGATGGAGGATGACAGTGATGGGTCAGATGTTGTCGATTGACTTCTTTATATGATTTAGACTACGTAGTGTTTTTTTTCTTTTGAAACCTATGTGGGAAGGGTTGTTTCCCCACACGAACGACAAACTTAAATTTTGACATTGATAATACATTGTGACTCATTTACAATTTATTTACTGGGTTATTATTTTTGTTATGAATGTTGTGGTTGTGATGATTCATTATTTCTTTTATTTACTGTTTACTATGCTTCAATGAGTTAAATGTGTTTGATGTTACTCATTATTGTATTTGTGAATATAAGTGAAAAGAATGGATGCCCGTGGACGTGGTTGTGGACGCGAACGTGGACGTGGCACCGGAGAACAGGGCGGTGGTGCTATTAACATGACCCCCGCAGAATTAGCTGCTCTAATTAATGAGCATGTTCAGGCGGCAGTGGTTGCTGCCCACGCGGGTCAGCCAGCAGGTAAACAATGATAGAAAGATAAATCAGATATCCTTCATAACTGTATGGGATGTCTGATTAATGTGTGTTGTGTTAAAACAGGACCACCAGTGTGTACCTACAAGTCCTTTATGGACTGTAAGCCACACACCTACAGCAGTACAGAGGGTGCTGTAGGGCTTGTACGATGGTTCGAGAAGACTGAGTCTGTCTTCTCTAAATGCAATTGTCCACCTGCGGATCAAGTGAAGTATGCCACGGGGACTTTGGAGGGTGCTGCTCTGTCTTGGTGGAACGCGCAAGTCCAGATGCTAGGACAAGCGATGGCGAATGGACTTCCATGGGAAGTTCAAAGCAATGATGACTGAGAAGTACTGTCCTCGCAATGAAGTGCAGAAGTTAGAAATGGAGTTCTGGCAATTGAAGATGCAGGGCTCGGAAATCAAGGCATACACCACCAGAACCCATGAATTAGCAACTTTGTGCCCGGGAATGGTGAATGAGGTGCATAAAAGAGTAGAGCATTACATACGGGATTGGTACCCGAAATCCAGAGTATGGTAACTGCTTCCAACCCAGCCACAATTCAGCAAGCCATCCAGCTAGCTCACAGGCTAACTGACCAAGCCGTAGAGCAAGGACGTCTACCCAAACGGGGCGCTATGGCAAGCGTGCCCGACAACAAAAGAAAGTGGGATAATGCCAACAACACCAAAGCATCATCATCTTCTAGCGGTCAACCTCAACCTCAACAGCAACAACAGCTAGTTCAGCAGCAACGGAGGTTCGACAATAGCCGTAACTCCAACCAAACGCCTGCAAATAATCAAGGACCCAGTGGTTATGGTGGTAGACATCCGAAGTGCACTCGGTGTAATTACCATCATGTGGGAAGGTGTGATAACTTCAAGTGTCAACGTTGTGGAAAAAGTAGACACGCTGCAAAGGATTGTCGTGGTGAACTAGTAAGGAGGCCACAACAACCTCAAGAAACTCCCACGGGTTGTTTTGAATGTGGGAAAGAAGGGCATTATAGGCGAAACTGCCCACAACTAAGGAGAAATGGTAATGGCAACAACAACAACAACAACAACAACACCAACAACCACTGTAACAACAACAACAACGGTAATAACAACAACGGTGGAAATGGTACTGGTAATGGCGGCAATAAAGATGGAGCCAAGGGGAGAGCCTTCATCATTGGCTCAAGTGAGGCTCTAAATGATCCCACAACTGTTATTGGTAGGTTCTCTGTTAATGGTTGTTTTGCTATGGTACTATTTGATACTGGAGCAGATAGGAGTTTTGTGTCCTTAAAGTTCTGTAGTCTTTTAAGTGCTATACCCTCTGCTTTAGAATCTAAATACACTGTGGAATTAGCCGATGGTAAACAAATCCATGTAACACATATCCTTAAAGACTGTAAGATAGAACTTGCTGGTCATACTTTCGCTATAGATCTTATGCCTGTTACGCTGGGGAGTTTTGATGTTGTGATAGGCATGGATTGGCTCTCTAGCAAGCAAGCGGAAGTCATATGTCATGAGAAGATCATAGAATCCCTGTTGATGACAACATCCTTACCATCAGAGGTGATAGGAGTGGTGCTGTGATAGGCATCATCTCATACATGAAAGCTCAAAAGTTATTACGAAAGGGTCGTGTGGCTATTCTAGCACTTGTAACCGATAAGCAGGCAGAAGAAAGGAGAATGGAGGATATTCCCATAGTACGCGATTTTCCAGAGGTGTTTCCAGAGGATCTTCCTGGATTACCACCTCACCGCCAAGTGGAATTCCAGATTAAGTTTACTCCCGGCGCATCTCCGATTGCTAGGGCACCTTACCGATTAGCACCAAACGAGCTACAAGAGTTGTCATCACAACTTCAGGAGCTTTTAGGTAAGGGCTTTATTCGACCTAGCACATCTCCTTGGGGAGGTCCTGTTCTCTTTGTTAAGAAGAAGGAT
Organism: Flaveria trinervia; assembly: GCA_025506515.1. Classification (NCBI taxonomy): domain Eukaryota; kingdom Viridiplantae; phylum Streptophyta; class Magnoliopsida; order Asterales; family Asteraceae; genus Flaveria; species Flaveria trinervia. The sequence goes on along the minus strand of CM046457.1, from coordinate 1,150,185 downwards.
GGCACATTCCGGATGTGCATCGATTATAGAGAGTTAAACAAAGTAACAGTCAAGAACCGATACCCTTTACCTCGTATCGACGACTTGTTCGATCAGCTTCAAGGATCAAGCTATTATTCGAAGATTGACTTGAGATCTGGTTATCATCAACTTAGAGTTCGAGAAGAAGACATTCCCAAGACTGCGTTTCGTACTCGTCATGGTCATTATGAGTTCTTGGTCATGCCTTTTAGGTTGACCAATGCACCTGCTGTGTTCATGGACCTCATGAACCGCGTGTGCAAACCTTATCTTGATCAGTTTGTCATTGTGTTCATCGATGATATACTGATATATTCTAGGACCAAGGAGAGCATCAAGAGCACTTACGAATGATCTTGGAACTGTTGAAAAATGAGCAGCTGTATGCTAAATTCTCAAAGTGTGACTTTTGGATAAGAGAAGCGCAATTCCTAGGTCATATTGTTAATGAGAAAGGGATACATGTCGATCCTGCCAAAATTGAGGCGATAAAGAATTGGACTACACCCAAAACGCCGAGCGAGATAAGACAATTTCTGGGATTAACAGGATATTACCGACGATTCATAGAAGGATTTTCTAAGATCGCAAACCTCTCACAGCCTTGACTCACAAAGGAACGACATACAAATGGAGTGAGAGCCAAGAATCAGTTTTTCAATTATTAAAACAAAAGCTCTGTACTGCCCCGATATTAGCATTACCAGAGGGAATGGATGACTTTGTGGTGTATTGCGATGCATCCATTCAAGGATTGGGTTGTGTCTTGATGCAACGAGATAAGGTAATAGCCTATGCCTCGAGACAACTAAAGGTTCATGAGAAGAACTATACCACCCATGACTTCGAATTGGGTGCAGTGGTTTTTGCCTTAAAGATCTGGAGACATACTTGTACGGTACCAAGTGCACTATCTACACCGATCACAAGAGTCTTCAACACATCTTCGAGCAAAAAGAGTTGAATATGAGGCAACGACTTTGGGTGGAACTACTAAATGATTATGATTGCGCTATTAAGTACCATCCGGGAAAGACGAACGTAGTTGCCGATGCCCTAAGTAGGAAGGAAACAGCTAAACCCCGAGGGTGCGAGCTTTACAACTTACTATTAGTACCCAACTGCCCAAACAAGTTAAGGAGGTGCAGATAGAAGCTTTAAAAGTAGAAAACATTGATTCTGAGTCATTAAGAAGAATGGATAAACAGCTAGTGGTGAAAGAGGATGGAATTCGGTATTTCATGGATAGACTTTGGGTGCCTGTTTATGGAAATCTGAGAGATTTAGTTATGAGCGAGGCACACAAATATAAGTATTCTATACATCCTGGATCCGATAAGATGTATCATGACCTAAAGGCGCACTATTGGTGGCCTAACATAAAAGCGGATGTAGCTACGTATGTGAGCAAGTGTTTGACCTGCTCGAAAGTAAAAGTGGAATATCAAAAACCATCCGGACTGTTACAACAACCTGAGATACCAATGTGGAAATGGGAACAGATCTCCATGGATTTTATTACTAAGTTACCCCGGACTAGTACTGGTTGTGACACGATATGGGTTATTGTGGATCGATTGACAAAGTCTGCTCATTTCCTTGCAATTAAGGAAATGGATAAGATGGAAAATTAACTCGACTGTACCTTAAAGAGATCGTTTCGAGACACGGTGTACCGATCTCAATTATTTCCGATCGCGACGCTCGTTTCACCTCACATTTCTGGCAATCATTGCAGAATTCTTTGGGTACACGATTGGATATTAGTACAGCATATCACCCACAGACGGATGGCCAGAGTGAGCGTACCATACAGACGTTGGAGGAAATGCTACGTGCTTGGGTGATTGACTTCGGGAATAACTGGGAAATTCACCTGCCATTGGTGGAGTTTTCTTATAACAACAGTTATCATACTAGTATACAGGCAGCACCTTTCGAGGCGCTGTATGGGAGAAAATGTCGATCACCATTTTGCTGGGCATAAATTGGTGATAGTCAGCTAACAGGTCCCGAGTTAATTCATGAGACAACCGAGAAGATTGTACAGATACGAAACCGTATGGCTGCAGCACGAGACAGGCAAAAGAGTTATGCTGACAAGAGACGGAAACCTTTAGAGTTTCAGGTTGGTGACAAGGTTTTGTTGAAAGTCTCACCATGGAAAGGCGTAGTTCGGTTTGGTAAGCGAGGAAAACTAAATCCGAGGTACGTTGGACCATTTGAAATAGTGGAAAGAATAGGTCCAGTGGCCTATCGACTAGCCCTACCTGATTCGCTAAGTGGAATCCATGATGTATTTCACGTGTCAAACCTGAAGAAGTACATAACTGATGAAACAATGGTTGTACCACTAGAAGAATTCAAGTGGATGAACAATTACGTTTTATCGAAGAACCAGTCGAGGTGATGGACCGTGAGGTGAAAACACTTAAGCAAAGCAAGATACCTATTGTCAAAATCCGTTGGAATTCACGACATGGACCGAATTCACATGGAACGAGAAGATCAAATGAAGCTTAAGTACCCTCAACTATTCGAAAGGATGATGCCAGTAGACAAAGATATTGATTTAAATTTCAGGACGAAATTTCTTTCAACATGGGGATGATGTGACAACTCATCCAAAACTCACTCGATTTCGATTCTGTGTGCTAATGCAGTAGACCAGTGATGGAACACTCTCACCATGTAACACAATTTTCGGGACGAAAATTCTTTCAACATGGGGATAATGTGACATCCGTAAATTTCCGTTACCAAACTCTGTTAGTTTCGTTAAGTCTTGCATACACGTGTCGTAAACACACACTAGTTGTCGTTTAACGTTGGTGACCTAATAATAATGAATAATGTTAAATTATTGATAATCTAATTGATTATGTGATTATTGTCTTACTTTTATGTGTTTGCATGTTTTAAAATGTTAATTAGAAAATTAATCGCATAACGCGGAAACGTGTCTATTTATTCGTATGTCTTGTGTTTTTATAAAGATAAAATATATAATGATTTTAATTAGTTTATATCTTTATATTATTAAGTTAAAATCACTTTACAAGAGTTTAAAACCTAGTTTTTATAAAATACAAATTACAAGGGCTTAAAAGGTAAATATGGAAATTAAAATTAAACAAAACACCCAAACCCTAATCCCCACCCCCCATTCGGCCGCAACCTCCTTTCCCAACCTCTTCTCACTTCGAAATCAGCCTAGAACAAGCAAGAATCTACGATTTTGGTTTGATTACAAGGCATACAACACGTAGGAATCATCAATTGCAAGTTAACACACGTTTAAAGGTTAGATTTTTACAAGTTTTGTGGGTTGTTCATGGTGGCCGAACCCTAATTCGTATGTGGGTCTTCATGGGGTTGAAATTGATGTTGTTTGAGGATGTTAGTATGTTAGTTGGATTGAATACATGTTGTTTAACGTTGATTATGTATGAATTGTATGTTTCTAGTGGATTGATCATGAACTTTGGTTTTATGCAAACCCTAATTCAAAATTAATGTGATTATGGATGATTGATGATTGTTTGATGAATGTATGATGATTTGTAGGTTGTATAAAGTTAGGATACATTGATCTTGCAAGAAATTGATGAATTGAAGTTGGTGTTCATAGCTTGCTAATAATAGTAACTTATTTTGCATGTAATGTTGAATTATTGATGAATTGATGTTATGGATGTGTTCATGGTGATGATTAGATGTTAGATTGTTGTTGTGATCATTGGGAATTCAAGAACACATGTTATAGTTCATACATTACTAAAGATAGTAACTTTTTAGGATAGGAATTGATGAGTTATGATGTTTGGATGTTGTTGATCATGCTTAGATGTTGATATGAACTTGAATTGGTATATTATTAATAATTCATGAATGCATTGGATGTTTAATAGATTTTGGGATGTGCTTTCCCAAAAGGGAAACTTTATTTGCACAAAGATTGATGGATGATCATTTGAACATGTTGGGATGTTAGGAGCATGTTAGTAAGTTCATGGATGAATTCTAATGTGATAAAACATGTTAAATTAGTTGTATGGGATGTTTGGATAATCATGGGTGATGTTTGGACTTTGATGATCATGTATGATGTTGATGTTGATTAGTAGTTAGGACATCATGTTTGGGACTGGAAATTGATTGTTGTGATGTTGTTAAATGCAATGTACATGGCTAATGAATATGATTATGATCATCATACACGCATGCAAATCGGAGGCCCCTACTTAGTAGGATTGGCAGGGTTTAGGATGTAAAGTCGTGAGTGGCTTCACATGGCATGTGGTGAGTGGTTTGATCTTTGTGTGACATGTTAGTTTGTTATAACTAGTGGACATGTTAATGTTCTAGATTCGATGACTTGTATGACACTTGGTTGTATGATGATCTAAGTGATACACCTGGTTAATATAGCATACATATGATCTATTTGAATGTTAACTATGTATGATAATATGTGTATGATTACTTGAATGGTTTACAACACATAAAGTCACCAACGGGTCAAACGGGTCAACTTGGTCAAACATGTCTGTTTTGTCTGAAATCTTGAGTCCTTGGTTGTAGTGTACTTAGGGTTTCACATGTTCTCTATTTACACATATTCACGTACTTATATGATCTAGGTAACCACTGAAGGTTGTCTGTCCATTCTGTTTGTCAAGTAGAACTCTAAGTGTCTATTACGTGTATCAGGTGAGTTCATGATCCACTCTTTATTTAATCTTTTGGGGAGATAGCATACTGGTAAATCACAAACACTTTATATATTCAAGTTGTGTATAATATTATATAGTGTTGATATCATGGAAAAGTCCTCACACTTTCGAATTGTTAATATTGAATAGCGGGGAAATTTGGGTAGTACTACTGGGTCTGACGAGCCCCAACTGTGTGACTCGAGGTCAACCGGGTGCAATTTGTCCTATTGAACATGTCACGACCTGTTAAGTCGTGACAGGAGGCAACAACGTAACACAGTCAGCTTCAATTGCGAAATTACTATGAAATAATATTTATTGTTAATGGACTAGCTATCTGTTACAATGCACTACTTTTATATCTATGTTGTTAAACTGTTTATGTTTGATTATCACTCTTGAACTCACCAACTATTGTGTTGACATTTTAGTATGTTATTCTCATGTCATTAGCTTGCTTGCCATAGAGCACACTTGGTTCACTTGCATTCTAAGACTCGGTCTTCAAGGCATTTTTTAGTATTTTATGAATAATGTTTACTCTTTTGGGTTTGCACATGTTTTTGCCATATTTACACTTTTATTTCTTTGGGTTGTTTTTCAAACGCTTCCGCACAGTTAATGTTTGTACTTTGGTTGATTATTTAAGTTATGGCATATAGAGTCGTTCTGAGTAACTATTGACTGTGATCCTGATTTGTTCCCACGTCTTGCGGTAAAACTCCGCACGTGAATTTTGAGGGTGTGACAATTAATAACACTAATAACACAATAATAACTATAGCAATAATAATAACAATAATAATAGCAATAACATTATATTAACATTAATAATAAGAAAAATAATAATAACAATAGTTATAACAACAATAATAAGAACAATGATAATAACAATAATGATAATGACAATAGTGATAATAATAATAATAACAATAATGATAATAATAATAATAATAATCTAATAATAATAATATAATAATAATAATAATAATAATAATAATAATAATAATAGTAATAATAATAAACTCACTAGAGCATTAGATTCATTACCATTATCATTACTCTTTTCTTTCTCATCCGTTTACAAACACTTTCAAAAATATTAAAAAAATTATATGGATTAAACAGTGATTCTTTAAATATATCAAATAACAATAATATTTTTTTTACTTCACTCACATCACTTAAAATCATTTCATATATATATCAAATACACTTAAAAAAATTATATGGATTAAACAGTGATTCTTTACAGATTCTATTTATGAATGCTTCTAAAGTTGATAACAAATTTGAAAAAAAAAATTCATATACATATTTTATTCTATATTCAATAAACTCATTATTTGAAATGCAGATTATTAAATATAACCTTTTATTTGGAAAGCAAATAGTGGTGACAAGTAAAAGGTGATTAAATACTAAAATATGTCAAGTAAATATATAATACGATGAAGAAACATATGATGAACCAGCTAACCTTTTATTTCTTCTTTGCCCTCGATATTTGTCCACTCATGTGTTGCAATTATGCACTTCTACAACTGCCCATTTAAATAAATTATATTTGTGGTCTTTTTTTAATTTTCCCTTGCAAAGAAATAATATTAAACCAGTAGCCGCCTGTGTATGGTATGCTTTTAGATACAAGTTGAATTTTCATAATTTCACACACATTTAATATACAACGTGATGAATCATTTGTTCCAGACTATGACTTTATAAAAAGTAAAAAAGAGAGCATCGGAAAAGTTTAGGTAACTATCAAAAACATGAACACTCAAATATTTCCAAAGAAAATTAACCATTATTGTTGTAATAATATACCCAAACTTAATATGTCTAAATTGTGGGGGCATTCTAGTTTATTTGCTAATAAATATAAGTGTCAAGTATTTTCAAGATAATATAAAAATCATGATAATATAACAATTAAAATGATAATCTATGTAACATTCTAAATCTTAGAAACGATTTCCTTTTTCTAATGATATGGCAAAATCGACGATCATCATCAACCACCATAAAATATCTCAACTTTCTTTTCCTAGTCCATAAAATTACACTATATATGAACAAATAAATATTTTGTTGCTTTAACATATATAAAAACATATCAGAACTCAGAAGGTTCAATGTTAACCGCCAATACCATGTGAACTAAACGAGTAACAAGTAGGTTATTTTTTTCACATTTGACTAAATGATCCGGCCAGATTTTTAAAATTTTGTTTATGCCTAAAAATGAATTAAAATGACGTTCTAAGGTGTAAAACAGACATGCATGATACCTAACAATAAACAAACTAATATAAAAAAAAAGCTTATTACAATGCTTAATATTTTCTGTCATTTAGTGCAAATTTAATTTTTATAGTGCTATATTAATTTAATAGGTGTATGTCTCAAATGGTAACATATATAGTGTATTGAATATAGCAATGACATAACAATTATTTAAGAAATTTATAAAGCTAGTCGGGCATTTTAGTAACCTATTACACCACTTCGATCCATCGAAGGATAAAGATCCCCGCTACTATTACACAAGAGGATAGGCATCCACATCTGGAACTCCTTCACACTAATACCAAATTAATCAATTTCAATATTTTGTTTAGGCTGATGTCGAGTCTAGCTTGAGTATATATAGTATGAAACTAGAGTTTATTAAATATGGTGTTGTATATCCACTGAAGTGACCAAAGATCCATAGTGCCTTGTCCTTATCTTTGTCTTTATCCTAGTTAGTTGATGAAGAAACAGAAACAAAAACAGAAGCAGTCAATAAGATGATATATAGGATGTGGTCAATCACCTAGCTAGTAGGCTTGACGGTAAACTTAAAAGAGTTATGTATAGGAATATACTATCCATTTTCCATCTCAAGAGTAATAGGACTAAAATTATGAATGTATTGCTGGATGCAACTTGTTCGTAGAGGAAGAATGAAAAGAAGATGGAGATTAAAGGTAATCAGATTTGGCGGTGAGTGTCAATTGCTAGAGGAACATGATGGTTAATAAGATACCATATACATCTGGTACACTAAAACTTGTGCTAAAATCATGTTTCCATCTCATTAACTTTGCAATTAATATAATATAATGATCCTAGCTAATATCCCACCTAGCTATAAATACATATTAATTACATGAGATATTATGAAATTAAACATCTTGTGTGTAGAAGTGATTTGTTCTATTCATAATGAAGGCTAATGATAAGATTGAGAACAAGATCATTAATTATCTTTGATAGCTTCACCCATACTAGCCAGTGCCGTAGCATATTATATATTAAGCAAGCTTAAGATAGTTGCGTGGAATTTCATCATCCTTCACTTAAAGCTAAGAAGTTGTGCCTTAAGCATGAATTCCAAAGATTCAATGTGAGGGGCATAAGCGCGCTCAAAGAAAGACATAATTCATAAGTCATTGCGCCTTAAACATGAGAGAAAGAAGCTTCAAAGATGGTGTAGATGATGCTCATTCGAACATGGGCATTATTATAGGTCCATGTAGTGTAGTTTAGATTGTGGTGTAGACTGTTGTAATGTTCGATCTTGTTGTAAGAGATCTCTAAAGGCACAAGATGGAATCATCAACATATCCAAACAATGGTAATGAGGAAAAATTCGAGAACTATTTACCAGTAGTCATATATTGTTAGGGATAGTGCGAAAGCAAACTTGTACAATGTGTAGAAGGCTTTCTCTTATGGTGCGATATTGACATCTGAGGCCATTTCTAGAACTATTGTAGCGAAGTGTCACAGATAAGTCATTGGAAGCGTCCTACATATATCTTCACTGTTGCCAAAGCTAGTGACACCAACGCGAACTTGCATTCAATGATACTGTCGTAGAAAGTGTCATAGGATGACTTATAAATGTCGTTGTTCGAATGAGCAATGTCACCCAACGAAATGTGATTTTAGAAATATGATTTCTAGCCTAAAAATAGCCTCAAATTAAAAAAAAAAATTGGAACGCGTCATTACGATGGCCTGTAGTGATGCGATGGCCTGTAGCGATGCGATGACAGTACGCCAGTGAGTGACGACAGATAAAAAAATTGGCTCTGATACCAAGTTGAATACCTTGTTTGTGTGTGTAAAAGTGATTTGTTGTATCCATCACGAAGCCCATCTATGAGAACAAGATCTTTGTCTTTGACAGGTTTGCTAATTTTAGCCAGTGTAGCAGCATACACTTGAGCACTACTACCATTGTTGAGAGGAGTTTTATCATATCACATTATTATCTTTTATGTCCAATTCAAATATAAAACTAAAGGATCAGTGTCATCTATTAGTAAATTACTAAACAGAAAAAAAGAGGCTTAGTTTATGTCGTATGTAGGATTGTAGATATAAGTGAGTGTGTGCGGGAATGATGTCGCTAAAAGTCTAAAATGTGTTGGGAACTAGATATTGGAAATATATAGTTGTAAGTTTATATACACTACATTCATATACAATAGGAACAAATTAACAAGAATCCTAGCCTAAAAACCCTATGACTCATTAGTAGCTATACATCAAATAAATTAAACAACTTTGTACGTTACTAAACGTTATACTATATCAAATTAGAAAAGAACCCTAGTGCATATCATTTTCATACCGTTTGTCCACAACTTTAAAATTGTTAGGCTCCAAGTTTAAAACACGACATTAAAGCAACCATATTTTTCTATTTTTAAATCCAAGTCTACTCTAATATAATAGTCCATTATATTTACTCTACCTACTCCACAACACATAAAAAAATTAGTAAAAAAGAAAATGTGACCGCTATCAAGCATGTTGTAAAATTGGCTTACCAATATTCTATATATATAATGCGGGTCGGGTCACATGGGCCGAACCAAACCCTTTTCGGGAAGTGCATGAATGCAATTATTGTTGAGTTGTATTTTCTTGATCACGATAAGGTAGTAGTTAGCTAAAGTAATCTTTTGTTTAATTATATAACACAACACCTTAATTGTTAATTACATTTGTTATATTATAATTATTGGAATATAATCTATAAATATCTAAAATCTATTTGTATGTGTTTATATATATCACATGTCTTGAACATAACGTTTATTAAATTAACACAAAAAATAATCATGGGTGGATATATATAAGTTGCTACTTCCTACATGTTGTATCACTAACACAAATTTGAAAATGGAGGGTTCAAGGAAGTTGACTATGGCTTATCCTTACTATTCTCCTCCTCCACCACCACCAACACCAGCATGTCCTCCTCCTCCACCACCTCCGCCACCGCCTCCACCACCCGTGTGTCCTCCTCCACCGCCACCACCAGTTCCATGTCCTCCTCCACCAAAACCAGGGCATTGGAAGCCACCACCATCTCCGACCCCCGAGACACCAGCTTACCCTCCAAAAGCCTCTCCACCAAAACATTCTCATCCACCACATGGTCCTGCTCATCCGCCTAAGGGTCAGAAGCCTCCGACCCCAAGCGGACCAGCTAGTCCACCTAAAGAAGCAAAACCACCAACCCCTGGTGGACCTAGCTACCCACCAAAAGGGTCAAAGCCCCCAACACCTGGCGGATATGCATACCCACCTAAGGGGTCAAAACCACCTACACCTGGTGGACCTAGCTATCCACCAAAGGGGTCAAAACCACCAACGCCCGGTGGACATGCACATCCACCAAAGGGGTCAAAGCCCCCAACACCAGGCGAGCCAGCAAGCCCGCCTGATGCACATGCTTATCCACCTAAAGGATCCAAACCACCAACACCTGGTGGTTCGGCTTACCCTCCCAAAGGATCAAAACCACCAAAGCCAAGTACCCCGGGGTCTTGGCCACCTAAAGCACAACCTCCTCTACCACCATATGGACCCATTGTCCCTCCTCCACAGCCATACAATGCTGTCCCACCATCCGGTGACATCCTCACACCGCCGACACCTCCGGGTGTGGCGGCAAAGATCACACCGTTGTCATTGCGGTGTGTGCATCGCTAGGTGGCGTCTTTTTCCTCGCATTCTTAGCCGCGGGACTCTTCTGCTTGGCGAAAAGAAAGAAGAAGCCAATCTTAGTTCCGGCAGCCGCTCCATACGGTCATGGTGGCAGCGAAGGACATGGTCATGGCGGTGGCGGTGGTGGTGGTGGTGGTGCTCACGGTGGCGAACACTCAAGTTATGGCCAACACTAGGGCTAAAGATGCAGTGTGAAATGCATAACAAACCACGGGTGGCTATAGTTGTTCATTTTCTTAATAAAATTAAATTTGTTTTATAATCATTTATTGTCGTTGTGTGGGACTGAAAAACTTTCATGTTATAGCAACTTGTGTTCTATGTATCCTTTGTTGTATGTTACATGTGAAAGGTTAGGTAGGGAGTTGAATTGAAACTCAAAATTTGTACTTAATTTGATCAATAAAAGTTGCCAATTGTTTGCATTAATTATTTTATTCATTATGCAAAATATAAAGTTTGTATGCTTTTTTTAATGAAATAATATAAAAAAACATGTCTTTTGTCGATAGTTTTTTGGTTTGTTTAGGTTATTGTTGTTGATGGTTTATATGTTATATGAAATTTTAAAAGTTTGTAAAAGTATATATAAAATTCTGTATATAAATATAAAAGATATTAAATCACCGCTCAGATGTTAATTTGCCACCATATTTTCGACATAGCTCGGTCGCAAATAATTATTTCAATTGTTCATGTATATAAAAGGTATTAATTTTAGATTATGTTAGACTTAACAAGTTTTCATTTTAAAACATGCTTTTGACTAAACTAAACTTACCATAATAAAAATACGTTTGTAGCATATTCTACTGCCTTTTTCTGTATATTATCAAATCTCGTTAATAGTTAAATATAAGAATATAAGCACAACTTAATCATTAGAAAACAGCTCATTTCTACTTACAAGTTGCTTACAAAAAAAAAGTAAGAAAGGAAACTAGTAATAACCATTAGAATAATATTGATTTTAAAGATTAACAATTAGATATGTAAAAATCAAACGATTTGATTTTCTAGATAACAATATATTATAAAGTTTCGTTATATATAATATGCATAAATTAATCATGTTTTTTAATGTGAGATCGTCATGGCCGGAACCATTAGAGCTTGAATTATTTGTTAATTCTCGGTCGACTAATTATGTATTGTTAATGTAATTAGTTTATTTTGTTCTATTAGGAATTACTTAAAAGTAATAGGATATATATATATATATATATAAAAGTTTGGATACAAAGTAAAAAAGTGTAAAGTGCACTTTTGTTCGAAACGAATATGATGTGTTCTAGTAAACAATGTGATTCAAGGGAGCACATCCCTTTTGGGAGACCCTTGAAGTAGCGGCCTCTGACGAGGTCCAAAGCTAGAGTAACTAATTTACCACATTTTATCATTTCTAAACTTGGCTTCCAATATACTACTTCATATTATTAACTACTCTTGAATGATCAGTAGCCATTGATTCATCTATAGAAGCTACTTCATGTGTAATAACAGAGCAGTTAACTGTAAGTAGATAATCGACAGTAATTATTTGATCAATAATAACCGAGTAATCAACAAAAAAGCTATTTCCTACTAATAGAATCCAGTACTAGCAACTAGTTACTACTCTAGAAGTTAACAATATGAACTGGCAATCAATTGTTTTAACCATCAAGCATTGTGTATGTCGTTTCAACAAAACTTTTTGATTATTGGCTTCATATAGATCACAATCTTTAGTCTCTATTTGGGTAAATGACCCTAACAAAAACATACATACTAGTTTTTTTTTTTTTTCTTAATTATCCATTTAAAGTTTTGAGTGATTTAACATTTATCAATAACGGGTATCTAAAGTTTATCACTTTGTTTTAGTCTTATCTCCCAAATTATAATTATAAATGTATAGTAAAAAAATCATATCAGCACCCTCTATTGAAAAGTCATTTTTAACAAGTGGCCTGAAAACGGGACAAAAAAGGTTTTAAATCTTTAAAAAGTGGATAATAAAGAAGGGAAATTATAGATGATCACATCCATCACCAACTCCATTACTTACTACTGACCAAAAGAAAAATGTGGCTGCTGTCAACAAAATATATTTCTCTTAAAAAAAACTTTGTTTGAATGTTTCATTGGTCATTTGTTATTAGACATCATTTAAACGTAGCAAAGTTTACACTTGTTACTAGTGTATGCATTGCAATTAATCTTACATTTTTAAATTGACATCTTTTAGTACCTACCTTTCAGTTATTAGATTTTACTCGGCAAGAATCAGTTTAGATAAATTGTTATCACTCCGACTAACGTTAACATTGCATCTTGAAGGATATACTGATATGCACAAACGCCTACGGATAAAAGTTAATATTAATGTGGTAAGCTTAATATTAATGTGGTTTTAAACCGTATAAGATGCTCATCATGCAATATTGCAATTGATTTAAGAAACTGTTGAAATATATGTCTAATATTCAATTCAATGTCAAACGTGTCTATATTCAATTTAATGTGAAACATATGATTCATGTAAACATCTTATAATTGGTTGTTTTTTATTTTTTAGCATATTGGATTGCATATATTCATGTGAGCTTGTTTTGGAGTGTTGATGGGCTAATGCATTCATGTGAGCTTCTTCATATGCTAGCTTACTTCAACAGAAAGATTTCTAAGAGAGATATATAGTTTTTTATTCATCTTATCAAGGGTTTTATCCGGTGATCATCTACTCATCATCTGATTTTCTACATCTACACCTGATTATAGTCACAAACGGATGAAGCTTGTTTCTTATCATCTATTCTTCGCAGAAGTCTTCATCTTTACATCTTTGTTTTGTTTTTAGGTTTCATCGATCATCTTGATGAAACTTCAATTGTTTTAATACTTACTTGTTAGACATGTTGAGGTGATTCTTTGCTTTTGTTGTATTGTTTTGTTACTCTTTGGAGTCATATTGTTATTGACTTTATATTTAAAAGAGATAAAGTGTTGCAGATCCATAGATTTTTCATGTTCCTTAAAGGCTCCTTCAATATATTTTAGTTTTCTTGACAGAAACTAAGGTCTTGTCTTTTCTAAGGCGCAGAGTAGCAAAAGTTTAAGGATGTAAGCATTTAAATTTGTTAGAGGGTCTCTTCAACTCCACGTACATAAAATATGTAAGATAAATAGGAGAATTGGTCTTGATATTGTGGTGTAAAAACCTTTGTGTGAAAACAATTCGACTCAAGCCCGAGCTTATGGCATTGAGTTTTGCTTGTTTAACATAAAACAACTCGAGCTTTATCTTTGTTTCTAATGTTCAAGCTTTTCTCATGGGTTTTTTTTTAACTTGAATACGACTCATGATCGACTAGTTCATTATTTATTATTTTTTAATTATCTATTAATATACATTTATTTAAGTTATTTTCATATATTGTTATAATTATAAGTTTTCAGTACATATAATATGTATGTATAGTATATATTGTTATGTAAATATAAGTTCAGTATACATATTAGATAAAGATTATATAAATAATTGGTTTGTTTAACCAAACTACATTGACATGTATGCTACATTAAACTTTGAAATAAATAGAGAAATCACAAAAAACACGCAAAGCGATTACAAATCATAGCGAAGAGCAAGTGGTTGGAAGCAACTCCCTTGATGATTGATCACCAAATGATTGTTTTTTATTCTTCTTTTTCATGCATCTATACTCACCATAAAAATAAGATGCAAATCCCCAAAGAGATAGAACAAGCGCAATGCCCTTCTCGACTTTAAATGGTTCTTTGTAAAAGACCACAGCCAATGTCTCCGTCACTGGAAGCAATACAGCGATTATAATCCCCGATAACAATGACGATGCACAAAAGACCACTCCAATCGCTCCTAGAAAGAAGCATTGCCACAATACCACATTAAGACACAATACTACATAGTATTCCGTTTCCCCTAGACCAAAATTCATCGCCTCTCTAGGAATCACCTACGTAACCGTAAATGAACAAACAAAACCACATCAATAATTTGAATTAATATACCCTAAGTTCAAAAGACGGATGACGACTTAGTATAGTAGGTCTTATTATATACGTGTATATATATATATATAACGAATAAATGACTATAACTCCATAATTAGTTTAGAGGTATGTTATTAATATCTAAAATCTGATATGATAGAATTAATTAAGTTTATATTTATTTATAATAATTAGTTCTAAAACTACAAAAATAAAAATAAAAATTGTAATTACCTTGAAGTCATTATTGATGGCCATTCCTATGGTACAAAAAATGGTAGCAAAGAAACACAACACCATCTGAATCTCCAACACAAGTGTATATGTAATAGCCTGCTTTCCTCTGTTGTACATTAGCTCCACCATTGGCAACACCAATCCGTATAATGCCGCTGCGGCTACCGTAAGAAAGAACCCTTTGAAATATTCAAATTTCGACACCCCGTTAGGGCGGTCACTGTTGCTATGGAAAGCAAGCACCGCCGCCCCAATGGTGAGAAGCACCACCGCGTTAATGGTGTATGGTGTGAAGTTTTGTTTCACTAACAAAAAGGCGAAAAACGCTGTGAAACTAAGTTGAGAGGCAATGATGAGGGAGGTGGTGGAGACTGGAAGCCGAGAGACCCCACAGGCGTAGAGGTAGTCGTCGAGTCCTGTCAAGACACCAATAACCGCCGCCGCGAAGAACACCCGTGGGCGCATGTAAACAATCGAGTTCACTATCACAAAAAATAAGATAAAATAAAATAAAATAAAGAATTTAGATATTCATCTTCTCTACTCATACAAATGTTAATTAACATGTATAATTATTCACATATATAAACGACATACATGTGAGGGATTTAATTTATTAGGGCTCAAGTCAGATTTTATTAGAAGGTGATTCATTTATATAGAAAAGTTAAACGAAACTCATCAAACATAAATATTTCTTAATCAATTTCTTCAAACGTGTGACAGAACATCTCACAAGATTAATAAACATGCACTACATTCTCATAAGATTAATAAATTCTACACTTTTCACATGTATGTATATCTCAATAAAAACACACCTTTTTCAGATTTATTGTAGCAACACCGGTGGAGGTAAAGAAATAAAAGAACGACTAGAATGAACGGCCAACCGGCCGTCTCAAGGAAGGCGGAGAGCCATATCCGCCTGCCGCCTTTGAGGAAGTAAAGGCGCATGAGTAACGGGCCGCCGCAATTTCCAACCGACAAGAGAATGCAATTAAGGATCATTAGCGCCTTTTTGGCCGCCGGGCTCACTTTCGTGGCCACGACAGTGCTATCTCCGGCGGTGATCATGGTGGTTGTAGTTTTCATCTCACTCTTCATCATGAAGGAGTTAAAATTATCATATTTTATTATATGCAAATGTATATATATAATATATATATATATATAATATATATATATATATATATATATAATATATATATATATATATATATATGTGTGTGTGTGTATTTGATAAGGTACGAATATGAAGGAATACGTAGTCTAACGCAAACGTTTATAGATTTTGAACTTTTCTACTATAATGTTGGAAATTGTACGGTTATGTGATTAAATTGTACTCAACATTAAGAGTTTTTAAAGTTGCACTTGTAGTCCCTCAATGTTTCCTTTTTGTGGTTTTTGTCCTTATAAGTTTTTAATACGTATAAAAGATGGCATGGGGATTTGCGACTATGAGGAGTTAAAAGTGTTGCGTAAATTAATAAACTACTTACACAATTGCTAAAACTGGTGAAGAACATCATCGCCCCTAAAGAACGACCTAAAACCCATTATTACAGACGCTTAAATAATAATAAATATCTCGACATGAAATCCAGAAAATGATCATATGATGAGAAAAAAGAGATAAATGCATGCACATTATGTATTTCAACTTGTACTTTTTGAATATTGGCGGTAACACTAACCCAACAACTGACTACGATTATTGGTGTCAATTATGTCAGGTTGGCGGGTTGACGAGTTGAATTGTACATTCTGAGGAAGACCCATAATTTTATATGTGTCAAGAACATTAACTCTCACCCACACATACTTAAAATCCTATAACCTGACCTTGACCCGCTTAACACGTTTATCTAAACGTGTGAAACAAGTTTGTGGATTGATAGTTAATAATCAAGTTATAAACATATTAATTCAGTTAGTGAATTGTAAATAAATGAGGTAAGAGGGTTAGATATGTCTACCCAATATCTAATTCTTTTGGTTTTATATTTTCGGTAACATCAAAAATTGTTTACCGCTATTTGCGACTGAACAACACAATAAAGCGATCGAATAGGGATAACATCATAACATGCGTCAATGAATTCAGGGCTGGCCCGGACTAAGGCCCAAGTTCACGACAAGCCCAACTTTTTTTTCGTGTTATATTTTCACTCCCATCAAATTTTTCAAAAATAATACAAGTTATACCATCTTTTATGAAAAAATAATTATACATGGTCATTAATGTGATTAAAAATCTTTCATAAAGGTTGAGAATGGTTATTACCGAGTACCAAGACCTCTAAAAGTTTTAGAGCATAGAGCATTGTTTTGTTGATCTGGCCGGACAAAAAACAAGATGGTGTACAATTTTTTTGTGTCTCTCTCATACTATTACAATTTACACACGTTTACTATGTGTCTGTGTGTGTGTGTGTGTCAAGCAACGTTTAAAACGGTTTCTTTAGGAAAATGCATGGCACGCCTTTAACGTTGTTTTTTTACAATCAAGATTTTGTTGGTTAAACGTGAACAATTTGCAAAGCATTTGTCTTTGAATCTTGCATGTTTAATAAAAAAAAGGCTTGAAATTTGCTTGTTTACGAACTAAACCAACTTGGCCGAGGCTTTTTTACAAACTAAATCAATTCAGCTTAGCTTGAATTGATTTTTTTTGGTTTGTTATGTATACATAACTAGTAGATATAATTTTTATGTAAGATTTAGGTAGCGTTTGGTATGAAAGATTGATAGACGAAATGGAAAGGAGTATTGAGAGATAATGAAAAAAGATGTTTTTGGTTAGTCAATAGAATGAAATCAGTAATCACTAATAACGTAAGAAATCACATTATCTTTAAACAACCGAAAATCATTCCTTCACCCCCTTCCCCCACCCCCCCTGTTTTTCCCATTCCATTGCCTCCTCTATCACCTACCACCACTACAACCGCCACTAACCATTGCCACCACCACTACAACCACCACTAACCATTGCCACCACCACCAACAAGAACAACAACCACGCCAGCAACCACCCACCCACCACCGACCACCACTGCAACCGCCACTAACCATTACCACCACCCACCATCACTACAACCGTCACTGACCATTGCCACCACCACTAACAAGAACAACAACCACCACCAACACCACCCACGTCCCACCACCATAACCACCAACACCACCCACCACCATAACCACCAACACCAGCCACCACCATAACCACCAACACCACCCACCACCACAACCACCACACCACTCACCACCACCTCCCGTCGCCGCCGCCTCGCACCACCATTGCCTTCGTCGCCGCCCTGCACCACTACCCCCACCACCGCCCCTGCCCCACCACCCCTACCAAGCATCATTTAATTAAATGGTAATGATCCATTAATTTAATTTTTTTACCCATTTTGTTTCGTCATTTCTTTTATTATCTTATACTAAACAAAGGTGTTAGTTCAGGCAAAATAAAATGCAAAAATTTATTTTTCACTATCTTTCTATACAAATATAATTTATATGTTAATTCCACTAAAAGAACTGTTATTTATTATTAAATAATTTACTTTACAAAAAGTCAAATTATATCTAAAACAAAGCTTAAATTAATGAGATACGATTATATAGTCGAATTTTTGCAAAGTTGCAAAATTAAGAAAAAAAAAGAATGGAATTTATCTTGCATAGGAGGGGGAGGGGGTGTGAAACTTTAAAATGATTTATTAAGTAGAACCCTTATAAGAGTTAGTTTCCTTATAAGAAGACACAATTGAGGATCCAAAAAGTGTAAACCACACTAACTCATGTACACACGCACATGGGAGTGGCAGAGGGCACAATACGACTTAACTTGCCCTTCGCATGATCATATCATCAAGGGCCAAATTTTTATTCTTGATGTTAGAAATGATAAATCCAAATATTACTCATCCAAATATTATTCAACCAAAACCAAGACGTTTACACTCATTGAGTCTGAATACGAACTCGAACTAACAAAGAAGAAATAAAACAAGAACAGACTCAACACCATAATAAGAACCATAACGAGATCAACAATCCGATCAAGTAATGCAATAAGCCAAACAGAAACAAACGAAGAAGAAGATGAACTAGGGTAGATGGATACACAAGTTCTTGACATAAGACAAGGATCAAAACCTGATGCAGTCGGAAACAGAGAGATAGATAATTGAACCTTTTGATTCAACGAGAATACCAGGAACAATCCTTCTAACTATCATTGATTCACAAATAATACCGATAATCAGGGTTATACTAACACACATGGTGATAGAGAGAAAGCGGATTTTTTTATAAACTTCAATAATCCTTTCACCCATCTCTTACAAACATATAAAGAAACAAAGCAAAAGGCGAATGGTCACAAAACATAAACGGACCGAAAACTGAGCCAAATGTAAAGTTCAACAAAATGTAAAAATAAGATGAAAATGTAAATAACTCATAAAATAAGCCGTTTTTGGGCCGAAACGATGACCCAAACCACCTATGGCTGTTTATGAAAATGGGCTCCTCACTCCGACGGTTGTTTTGACTAGTTACAGGCTTAAAACGGAGACTTCTAGCCCAAGTTATGATCGTTTCAGTGAAGCCCCTTTTAATAAGCGATCTTGGGCCTCGAAAAAAACTAAAACTTGCTCATCTATATTTGGGCACACATCAAAACCCCTAGATAAATTAAAAAGAGTGAAGACATGCATGATCATAAGTTGTGTCAACTCAGTCATGAAGCCCACTCGATTCAGCAACAACCCTTCAAACAAGTTACTCGAGGCTTAACATCATTTTGCAGTATATCAAACCTAATCATTTGTGATGAAGATGACCACAAAGGCATTCTATATCCTCTTAATATTTCTAGATGCCACCATAGTAAATGAGAGAGAGAGAGAGAAAAGACTCATGTACTCTATTTAGAATTCAAGTAACACAACTATAACCCTTGAAACTTCAAAACTTGTACACCCGAGTCCCTAAGCTTAGCTTCCTTGCACTCCAACCCCGCAAAGACGATACTCCGAACAAAAGACCTCGTTAACAACATCAACAATCATTAGAAGATATAATTAACAATTACAACCTCACACTAAACAACCATCACAAGTGAATTGATAATAATGGTCATACTTTTTAACACTTGATAAAATTGTTTTTTTTTTCTTTTCCGCAATCCCTTGATCGTTCTTCCATTTCAAGTTTCAGATAACACTTGATAATAATGGTAATTCTGGTTTTTAGTCTCTCCGAATAATACTAACCGTTTCAGGTGTCGTATCTTGAAAAAAAACACAAATTCTTATATATCTATCTTAGTTACTTGGTTAGCATGCAAAGATCAATTGTTAAGTGACGCCCTAGCCATGGGAAGCAGATTATCACCGGCTATCACCGGTGACCACCATCCTACATAACCGGAACATGCCTCAAAGATATTGATCGATCATAATAAACAACACAACTCTATCACTAAAAACTTTATTTGTTTTGCAGGCGATGGAGTGTGTTAATTAAATATTGATGTCCACACCCTCTTCATTCTACTTATCCTCATCACCTCCCATCAACCTCACATCACCCACATTTTTCATTTCTTCTTCACCCTAATTATATTCTTCTAATTTAACCTTTTAATTAATAATAATCTATACTATATAATGATCATTAACAGTGACCTGATTGACTGATTCTGCTGCTGTGATTCTGTCATAAAAGAAGATTTGTAAAGAGATCATAGAGAAAATGGAGTTTGATGATGAACACGAGGAGGAGCAAGAAGAGGACGTCGGAATACAGCTTCCGCCGGAGAATTACGACGCCTTTGGGAGCTCCGGGAGGTGGAATAGCGGTGGTGGTGGTGGTGGTGGATATCGGTATAGAGAGTGTTTGAAGAACCATGCGTCAGGCATTGGCGGTTACGCACTCGACGGATGTGGAGAGTTTATGCCCGCCGGAGACCACGGTACTATGGACGGACTTAAGTGCGCCGCCTGCAATTGCCACCGGAACTTCCACCGGAAAGAGGTGGAAGGCGCCCAACAACGACAGCATCATCACCAGCACCACGCGGCGTTACACCACCAGTATATCACAGCACCACCTTACTACCACCACCACCACCACCGACCGACTGGATACCTGCAATTGACTCCGGTTCCGTACACGCGCCACCACCGTACTCCGCTAGCTCTGCCGTCAACATCTCGAGAAGATCTGGACGAAATCTCAAACCCTAGCTCAAGCGGCGGTGGTGGCGGAACAAAAAAGCGGTTCCGTACGAAATTCACGGCGGAGCAGAAGGATCGGATGGTGACGTTCTCGGAGGCGTTAGGGTGGCGTATTCAGAAGCACGATGAAGCTGCCGTACAACAATTTTGCTCTGAAACGGGCGTTAAACGCCATGTTCTTAAGGTCTGGATGCATAATAATAAGCACACGATCGGTAAGAAACCCTAATTCACACAAATTGTTAATCCGGTCCTCATATTGTAGTGGTTCGTTGATCTGAGAGTCTCGATTTGGTAGTGATTTTGTTTTGTTTTGAATTGATTTCAATCGTTAATTGTGATTGTAATCCCTAATTAAGTACTCATCAATCTGATTGTAAATTAATCGTTTGATTTCTGTTGAATTATCCAAACATGCGATATCGTCGTCTTCTTCTTCATCTTCATGATCTTCCATTACATTACATGATTTTACATTGATTTCAGCAAAATTGAGCACATTCATTCACATCTAGATATCAGCAAAATGAAGAGGTGTGATGTGATGACGATACCAGAATTGAAGAAGATGCAGGAAGACGTGTTAAACATGCAAGGATACCTTGTGTCATCTTCTCCATTGATTTCGTTCACATCTTTTCATCTGTATATCAATTATAACATGAATACACGACATTGAATTCACTGGTATGAGTATCTTCAAATGTATCATGTTAGTCTGGATCATAACGAAGATGATGATCATGTATGTGCATGATCGTACATTTCACATCTCACATTTAATTTATTTCAATCGAAGTTAATGCAACAGAGGAACACATGACATAAACCATGTGATTATATGTATTCGTTTAACAAGAAACTCAAAAGGTTTTTATTTTTATTTTTTGTACTTAATATTGGTTTAAGCCGAAAAATCTACCAATATAGGCATTCGGCCTAATGATATCTGGGTATATAACATGTGCTCTTTTAAATGAAGATTAAGAGTTTACATAATATATTATACATGTTAACAGATTTAGATTTACGGGTGGATTACAAGCCTCTAAAGAAACTAAAAGTTAATAAGAACATGTAATCGATTTGGTTTGGGCCAGGTTTTGTCCTAAATCCGAACTAGGTTTTGGCCAAACCTGTTATTTTAAGTTGATTTGGTTTGGTCAGATTTGGTCCTAAACCTAAGCACATATTTAGTTTGGATGTTAATATGAAACTTTAAGGTAAATTTGGTAATGTGACTTCATAATGCATGTACGCAAATCAATTGTTCAAAAAATAGTTGTGAAGTGTATGATGGTTATATAAAATTATTTATTTAACGAATGAATATAACCAAATAGTTTCTGTTTGTTTAACTAGATAAAAGAGTCTTTGGTAAAAAATTCTCGTGATCATATGAAGAATGAAGAAGAATCTTTGATTTACTAAATTTGTAATTTTAATTTCTGAGTATAAAACGGTGAATTAAAGCATTTCAATTCTCACGAATATCAAGTTTTTCATCTTCAAGTGATCATGATACCATTCTTTCGCTAAAACTATGGTGAATTATTATGATATAAACATGGCAAATAGGCATATTTTTAATAATAATAAATATATATAATACTGAAAACCATATAAGTACATTTAAAAGCATATTTTTGAGACATATATTGTTGACTATGAAGCTTAGCATTTAGCCATTTAGTACATATGCACTTGATGGGATCATGTTATAATTAATGTATTTGGGATTATTTTGGTTAGGGTACGTGAGCTGGTGTGAGTTTATAGACAATTGTAACTTTATTATATCCCATTAATTCTACCATGTTTAATTTGTATCTAGATTTGAGACGTGATTTGGTTGTAATATAGTTAAAATTCCACAAACTTATCAAGATCCATTATACTACAAAGTAAAAAATCTTAAAATTCGACTAAGTCCTAGTACATGTGAAAACGGTCAATCAAACATACACCATATTGTTTGGGGATGGGCATGAACATGACGGTTTGTCTTTAAGTCTAAGATAATGCAGACAAATAATTTCATCATGGTAATCAACTAATGCGATTTAAAAGCTTCAAACGTTTGTATTTTAGCCGTTTATACGAGATCAAAAGAACGAAAAATTTTCATTTGGTATACATTTGACACAACCTTGATTTGAGTATATCTTATTATGGATTTTGTTGGTGTGAAGATTGAATAATATGTGCAAATCTCAAAGTGTTGTGTGATATTAATGAGAATTTTTGAAGAATGGTATTTAGTCCCACATTGATATGAAAACAAATGTTTATTTAATTCTGGGTTGGAAAATTATTGAACCAAGTATTTAGTGTCATATTAATTTATAAAAATTTTCAATTCTTATGTATTTTTCCTTTTTTATATTTCTCACATAAATAAAGAGAGGAGATGAGGGGATTCAATGTATGTAATGCAAAGACTTGGCAAGTAGACAAGTTGTATGTCTACACGTTATTTGCATGTGATGGTTTTCGGTATATATATTAATTAATTAATGCATGGAAACCCTAATGTTTCTGATTTGCAAACACACCCATGTCCCAACCCTTTTTTCTATTTAAGGTTGCCATCTTAGATTCTTAGGAACTAAACTATACGTACTCTTATTAATCATGTCTAATGTCATATTTTAGTAGACATTCATATCTTTTACCAAATCTTTTGATTTGATGTTTTTTTGACATTTTGTTCGTAGGATGGACTTTAAAGATTCCTCACTTTAAATTAGAGAGAAAATTGTTCAATCAACTAGCGGCACACAGTCGTCCCGACTTCTGGCTTTTTCTCGTTTTCTTTAAAAACGGGGCGTGATATTTCCAGGTTTTACAGGGTCAAATACCCATGTACACCCTTGAAATTTTGAATTTCAACCAGGAGAATCGGTGAATATTCACTGGTTCAAAGTGTTTTTTGTTTCACCGGGTCTAGAGGCACCGTATATCTATTTTTTCTCCGGGTACCACCTCATCTTTTGGTAACTTCTCCCGACTCTACTTCGTCTCCCCTTTCAGCTTAAAACATTATATACTATTACAAATGGATCTACGGTGATATACTATTGCTAAAACCTATAATACAATAGGTTATGCATTATATATCTAATCAATGGACACGTATACTTTTATGTCTTCTCATCATCAAATTGTGATGACAATTCTTATTTTACTATATGGTTAAATCCATAATCTTTCTTCACTTTTAAAATTTATAATTTTGACCTCCTCAATTTATTCAAAATTTATATAAACCTCCTCGAGTTTTTATAGTTTTATTTACCTCTTGTATACTTTTACTTAAACTAATTTTCTTATTTTCATATTATTATAAATTTGAGTTCATCTATGCTTGGATGTAAATTTTATTCGGAAAACATATCAGATTAAATATAAAACGCTTACATGTTTATTTTTATATATGCGTTTTGAGTTGGTCTACTTTTCGACGTAAATTTTGTTTGGAAACGAGTTGGGTTAAATATAATATGTTTTTATTTGATTGGTATAAATTCGAGTTACTCAAATGTAGTTTGGAAACGAGTTGTTGTGATTATAGTCTATATATTTCGACTTTATTTTTATTGGGAAGCGAGATGTGTCAAATATAATATTTTTATCCAATGGTAAAATTATACTAATTCTACGTGTCATTGTAAACTTAATTTGGAAATGATTCAAGCCGATTATAATCCAACTTTATCACGTCGCGTACAAAGGCGCCGCGACAACGCGCGACGGGGTAGTAAAACTAGTTATATACACAAATAAACACTAAAGTAAAACAAATCTGTGATGAAAAGTGTATGTTTTAATAATTATTTAAAGTATTGCTAACAAATTTTGTAATAATATCACTAACGGTTAAAAGATCATAAAATATATTCGAGATTGTCAAACAGATTATGCGGGCGCTATTGTAGTTGGTGTTAAATGCATATAATTTTCTTACCGAGCTTTTTGTTTAATTGGTTATGGTTTATTCGTACATTATAGTGTACAAGTAACACGTCTAATTTTGATTACATTTATGCACGTGTCATCATTATGTTTTATCTCACAAAACTTTTCTCATTCAAACACATTTACCTATTTATTGAAGTAAATAATTATCAAATTAATATAATTATTTAATCGACGTTCTTATTTATCAAGATAATTTAAACTTTTAAATTATATATTCTTTATTATTCTGATTGTTTGTTAATTTTCGTAAATGTTTAGATTAAAGTAAATCCTTTATTTGACCAATTTTATCATACATGAAATCCAAATTTGATAAATCAAATTATTTTTAAGATTATCATCATATTGGAAGGAAATATATCGTTTATTATAACTTAAATAAATTAATTATTAAACACAAACCTAGCAAACTATTTTTAATATGATTTTATTTTGAAATCAAAATTCATCTTATTTATGCTAATTTTCGTGAGAATAAACACATCAAAGTCCAACTCCCATCATGTATGTTCTTCACATATTGTATTTTTTTATTATCATACGTCAAAAATTTGTTTTATAAATAAAGTTAGCATATTCTATTTAAGGATAATGATGCAGTTTGTTAGGCCTAATAAAAAACAAATTATCTAAGTAGATAGAGAAGTAAGGTCTTCTTCACAAAAAAATATGAAAAGTGAAAAACTTGATTTACGGTTTAAAAACTAATTAAGAATGAGTTGAAAAGAAAACTGATTTGAAAAGTGAAACTGATTTAAAATTTGATTGGTTGTAACACAATAATTGGAAAGGTAATCCTTTTCGGGTTCAAGTTTGCAACTAATGACTTGTCCTAAATGTTTACGAATGATTACATAGAAATAACCATTATTGGTTTAATTAGACCTAGTGAGATTAAACGCGACCGTTTTAAATAAACTACTCAGATCATATTCAACTCACATTAACCAACCCAATTAACAAATAAAGTAACTTGGCTTAAGATACCTAGTTTAACAATAACCTAATTGAAAACAAAACAACCAGTCAAACCTAATTTCCTGTCTTTTTATAAAATTTAACGTTAGCTGCATTATTATGTTTTAAATTTTGTTGTACCGTAGGTCCTCTCCCCACCATAACTTACGATGGGGGTTTTTTGCTTTGGCCACTCTCAAGGACACTGTAGGTTGCGGCCGCCTAGGTCCTATTGTGGCCAATATTTTTCTTCTTTATATTTTTGTGTTTCTTTCTTGTTTAATGCTCGGATTTGCACCATTTCCTCCTATAACCTCTCAATTGACCTATATTTACATCATTTAACTCCCAATCCCTGCAAATCATAAACACCCTCACAATAACCTCGTTTGAACAATTAAACTCATTAAAACCTTATAATTAAATACGTTAAATCTCATTCAAACAACCAAACATCATTTAACATCAATATCATATTTTTAAAAGCATCGATATTGCCATCAAATAACTACTTTCGATTTGTAATGTGACTACACTTTGAATCGACTCTCAAGTAGTTGTATGATTCAAGGTAATCATTCAATATTTAGTTTTGAATAAGATGTCTTTAAGATTTTGTTTCTTACAAGTTTTGATTTGTGATGTTATTCGTGTATTCTTTGTGACAAATTGGGATTTAGTTGATTACGTTTAAAGCAAGGTTTGACATTGATATTCCTTTCAACATCATTAATACAATTTAATTACACTTGAACTTTGATGATGTACGATGGTAGTACTCAAAACTTTGATGATGTACAATGGTAGTACTCAATTTAAGATCGTTGGCCGTTGAAATTGGTTTGAAGGATGTGCATTGAAGATAGTTGATGATCATCAAGGTATTTTATGTTTTATTATAGAGATTTTGCCTCTAAGACCAAGAAGATTATTAGACCTAGATCACGTTGATTAAATTATCTTTTTGTATTTTGTTTGATTTGTTATTCTTATTTTAATATTCAATCTCATGTATACACGATTCGATATCCTAGATAGGTATAAATGTTAATAAATTTGGTCAATCTAAATATCAGTCTTATCAACAAAGACATGTTACTTTTGCAACTTCCTAATATAAATACGAATGAAAGTAAGATATGTGTTGTAATCTTACTTTCATACTATATTCTAAACCATGCTTTATACCAGGTTAACATACTCGTCGGGTAGAAGGCTAGGCGAGAGACTAGGCCAACTTCTTGCTTAATGCGCTACCATGGTTGAAGCTTTAGGATCCATAGAGGGAACCATATTTCAAGACAACATTAAGCAATCGATGTTAATTAAGTATATCAATATTTTCCAGCATGGTCACTCGACATAGGATGCCTCATCGACAAAGTATATATATATATATATAATATATATATTATATATATATATTATATATATATATATATATAATATATATATATATATGTGTGTGTGTGTGGTGTGTGTGTGTGTGTGTGTGTGTGTTACTAGATTAAAAACTAAGACTAGTATATTTTTACATTAATACGAAGAAAGTTTGTTGAATTAATAAAAACTAATACATGTCACCGCTAAAAGTATTAACGACAATTTGGGCACTTAATAGCGGCGACTTTTGTCGCCACTAATGGTCAAAAATTTTGTAGTGCCTCCTCTCATCCCCCTCGAACAAACCCTAATTGTGCGTGTCCACGACATTTCTAGTAGTCTCTTTTGTCAAGAGGTTCTCCTCTCTCATATCAATCTACTCCACGTTGGTCATAGACTAACAACAGAGATGGTACAGTTTTAGTTATATTCTATATTCTTTTTTGTATTTGATATTGGGGTAACTTTGTAAAATAGTAATCAACTTTTAAAAGTATTTCAATTAGATAACTCAAGTTTTAAAAGTATTCCAATTAGATCATTCAGTTTTTATATTTTATAAAATTAACGTAATTAACATGTTTATTTTTTCATAATTAACATGTTTATTTTTATTTTTTAACATAATTTTATTTATTGAAAGTTCTAACTCCCCACGTCAACTTTCACGTTACTTTACTGACTTAAGAAAATTTAATGATAACTCAATTTGATCGTTTGGTGGTCTAACTTAAGAAAAATATGCATTAGTGACTAAATTAAAACATTATTATATGGGTGAAAAAAGATTAAGAAAATGAAGAAACTAATGAAAAATGAGCATACGATGTAACTTACGTCCTTTCTAAAAATGACATTTTTGCGATGTAAGACAGAGGCTAAGAACGTCTATTATGGGGGAGGACGTAACTTACGTCGTAGGGTCAGATTTGATGTAATTTTCCAGATTTTTACCATATTTAATGAGGGTTGTCAATTCTAAAAACCCTAATTCGCATTGGGAGCAGAAAGTGATAAACTTTGGCGATTCTTGAGGTTTCTTCCACTTCTCCAACTCATTCCAATTCATCAAATCATGTTCCTATCCGATTTTGATGCCAAATTCATGACGATGCAAGGTTAAACTACGCGTGATCTACCTCGAGTAATAGGTTTCGTGTTATTAGGTTTTCCGTTTATGTTCAATTTATGTTGGGATTAAACTTTAGAACACATTAAGTTTTTTATAGAGTTTAACTTGTGTTTGATTGTTTAAACAATTGTTCTAGTAAATCTTGATTTGAATTTCATATAATTTTGCGCGAGTTGTATGATTGCAAGGTTTTGGTTGCTAATTCAATTGGCATGGTGTATTAAGACCCGTTAAGTCTTGGTTATCTTTGTCACTTAATCATTATACATATAGACTACCCGTTAAGGATTTTCCATTAAGTTGAACTAAGCCATTACCTAGAACCAAACCTGAATCCTAGGGTGGATTACCCTTTTTTATAATTGTCTTCTATTCAATTTTCATTACTTGCAATTTATTTTCTTAAGTTAATTTGATTAATCATTCCAAAATTCATTTTTCACAGCCAAGAGGCAATAGTTTAATAATTCGTTAGTTTAAGCCAGTTTCTTACAAATCAAAGTACGACACACCCACCACTAATTCCATAAGAATCGACAACCCTACTTACCCTAACTAGTTAAGGTGAACAGAAACACACATTTTACATCTTATTTGATTAATACTTCGACATCGATTATATATATATATATATATATATATATATAGATATATATATATATATATATATATATAGATATATATATATATATATATATCAATCATTGTACTTCTTTAAGGTTTGAGTCATATTATTTTTCTATTGTTTTTGTACATTATACACGTTTGTTGTATTTTATCAGTGTGTTTTATAATTATAAATACACAATGATGTTATTTCACCAATATATTTTCCAAACTTTTATTGTTCAGACAAAACACAATGACGAGCACAAAAAAACACAATGGGAAATTTCTCGTATTTTAAATTTGTTATATATATTATGTCATATATGTGTGTGTGTGTGTATATATATATATATATATATAATATATTATATATATATATATATATATATATATATATTATATATATATATATCATTGTACTTTAAGTTTAAATCATATTATTTTTCTATTGTTTTTGTCCATTATACAAGTTTGTTGTATTTTATCATTATGTTTTATAATTATAAATACATAATGATGTTATTTCACCAATATGTTTTTCAAACTTTTATTGTTCAGGCAAACACAATGACGAGCACAAAAAAACACAACGGAAAATTTTCTTGTATTTTAAATTGTATATTATTTTGTGTTATTTTAGCATTGTTTTTTTATGATTACATTAATTAGTTGTAGTTTTATCATTTTTTACATACTAGAAGTACACAATAGTTTATTTCTTCATTACGGTTTTTCAGAAATCATTTTATAAAAACACAATAGTAAAACGATCACCAGCATCAAAAAATACCTCCTCGCTCCGCCATATCCACCATCAAACCAAACCAAACCACCTGAGGTCACCTGATCCTGCTGGTAAACGAGAAACTTTTGTATATCATATGTCACATCACTAAAAAACACAATAATGAACGAAAAGACACATTGAACCGTAGTAAAGACACAATAACGAACGTAAATCATATGGTTGAAAAATATAATTTTTGTTATTTTTATATATAACAATATTGTATTCATTTTGAAGAAAAAACGTTAAATCGTATTGTGTAATTTTCATAAAAACAAATAATGTTGTATATAAAAGTTATAAAACATTTAAAAAAGTAAAGAAATTTAAAAAAAATCCACAAAAGTGGTTGTAATTAAAATAATTCTCTAACAAACTTTTTTTACCATTGATCAAGAAGATTGATTGTTACAATTCATTCTTATATTTTTTAGATTTAAAACCTTTATATATATATATATATATATAATATATATATATATATATATATATATATATATATATATGTCCTAATTTATAAATGATCTATTTTCTAGTGTATGCTGGTTTTAATAGAACGTTTTGCTTTAAAAAAATATACTATTGTAATTATCAAATATCATATCTTGTTTAAGTTTAATCCAATAAAAAAGTTGTATTATAAAAGCAGGGACAGATAAGGAGAAGAGAGATGGACCCAACGGCATCGAGGGTTGATGACTTGATGACAAGTTAAATCTTTAAAATGTAAAGCCCATAGGCCCATGTCTATATTATTCATTACGCAAATGATCCATGTGGTTTATAAAAAGTAACATATTTGGGTACAAAAGGTTTTTTGTAACAAGTTAGGGTATTGCGTTTTCAAATTGTAACGAGTTAAGATATTAACACTAATAGACTTTAATTTTTCTGTTAAATGTAAAGGTATTTTTGTATTTTTATTTTACAATGTCTATTATGTAATTTACAGGGATTGTTTGTGTCACATACTATAAATAAAAGACTATTTGTGTAATTCAATAATTATATATACATATATATGTATTAAATTACCCCATGCTTGAGACTGATTTCTCCACCACCACCAACGGCAACCACCGCCGGCCACTTCCTCCGACCACTTCCTCCGACCACCATATCGCCATATCGTCCTGACCACCACCATCGTCTTTAGCTATGAAATGAAACAACAACAGCATCATCTTCATCGTCATCTTCACCACCACAACACCACCATTACCGCCACCACCACTATCGCGCCATCATCACCATCATCATCATCAGGTCATCACCTTGGGCTCAAAGCTCAATCTACAAGACCTAAAAGTCAAGAATCCCCAATTTGCGTTTTAGGGTTTTTGATAAAACATTTGTTATCGAATGTACGAGGTCGGACAAATTTGTTGTACTAGTGGCTTCGTCTGACCAAGGTGCGCGGGTGGTGATGGTGAAGGTTGGAAGAGAAGAAAGGGACGATGGAGAAATGGTTGGGTGGTGGTCAGACGTGAGGGAAATGAGGGATGGTGGTAGTGAGATAGTAGTGATAGCGCCGATGGTGGTTGATGAGAATAGGTGGTGGCAATGGTGGTGAGATAGTGACGATGGTGTTAACAGGGATAGGTGGTGGTGGTGGATAGATGGTTGTGATGGTGGGTAAACGGCGGTGATGGTGACTAATGGGGAAAAGGCGTTGGGTTTTTTTTTAAGTTATGTTAATTACAATAATAATCCTTGAATAAAGAAAATATATAATAGTATAAAAGTAATCCCTCAAAAGGTATTTTAGTCAATTTATTTAAATTTAACAAAATAATTAACGTATGTTAGTCTTAATATCTTAACTCGTTACAAAAAATATAACATAATACCTTAATCTGTTGTAAAAAAAACCCTTAGTTTCAAACCTGTTATTTTGAATAAACCACAAGGACCATTTATGTAATTAACTCTTATTCTTATTTATCTATTTATCTGAAAGTGACGAATTGTATAAATTTATTAACCTATTAGACATTTACACGGGTTATTAACCTAATAACATATAAATTTGACACATTTTCTTATTTTATAAAAAAACTAAATTTATAACCTAATTTTAGAGATTAAAATCTTGAAAAAAGTATTAAAGACCATATATCTAGTTTCTACAAATGAACCGAACATCCAACGTATTGTCCATGAACTACGCGGTAGTAAATTTATTTAAAAAATAAAAGACCATGAATAAAAGAAGTTCATTCAGTTATATGAACAAATATAAACAAAGGTTGCATTCATTCATTTATGTTCGTGAATGTTCAATATTATATTCGGTATGTTCGTTTATGTTCGTTTGTGTTAGCTTTAGCATTAATTTCTGTGAACCATGGTAATGATAATTATGTCAACTACTTTGGATTTATTTTGAAATGTTGATTTTATTCTTTAATGAATATATGTTTAGTTGTGCTTGTTTGTTTTAGTTATGTTCATACACATTCGTTTGTCCGTTTTTATGTTTACGTCGGTTACATAGAACTATCGGATGAATATAAACGAACATGAACAAATGCATGTCCGTAATAAATAAATATGTTCATGTTTGTTTTCTCGATGTACAAACACAAAGATAAGATCTTATTCAGTTTTCCAGTGAAATTGTTCGATTGTCAAATAAAAGATTAGCGAACAAACACAGTAAATTTCTTCGTTAATTTCCAGCCTTAGTCACTACCGGTATGATCTTCACACATGTAGAGGATATGGACGTGAATGTTAATTAAACATCTTGATATTTCCAAATGTTACCTTATCAAAAATCAACCACTTTAAATTCAATTTGAAACATAATATAAACAAAAGGTTTACCTGCATCAACATTTTTACATAGAAAAATTCAATTTAATAAAGTTGTAACAGTCTGAAGTGATAACAAACATAATCTTAGAAAAACTACACTTATATTTTAACCTAGCTTCTAGAATTTAACATACCAAACTAGATTTAAGATAAGATAAAGAACAAAGCAAGCTTCAATAGTAGACTTACAAGTATGTCCAAACAGAAAACAACACAAAAACCACACAAAAGATTACCAAATTACTAAATTGCACCTACAAAGCAAGAACACATGGGGGCTCACATAATTGATCATCATCCATCATTCAAGAAAACACTTGAGCATGCTTTGATGGCCTCTAAACTTTCTCCTCACAAAGCTTTCACCTTTATGCCCAAATCTTGACCTTCACCACAACCCCACATCAAAAATTACAGATATACCCCTAACAAGGTAGTTTTCATACATGATAACATCCAATGGCATTCATCATTCAAGAAACCACTTAAGGATCTCAAAAGCTTCAAACTTTATACCCAAGATCTTGAACTTCATCACAACCCAACTGCAAAATTACCAAAATACCCAAAAACATACACACACTAGCTTCCAAAGATGATCATATTCAAGGAACCACTAGAGCATGCCTTGATGTGATCCAAACTATATCTTCATAAATCTAACTACTTTATGCCCAATTCTTGATTTTCATCACAACCCCACATCAAAATTACCAAATTCTCCCTTTTCCAAATGGTGGTACCATATAATAAGCATAAAATACAAGTATCTTTAGCATCTTAAAGAGCATCAAGCCCCAAAGCTTTTGCTTGCACCTTGAGGCTCCTCAAGTAATGGATTGCTTCATCAATAACCATAATGGCATTCTTCCCATTTTTATCACCAGGAATCAGATTTTGAAGCAAATTTATAGTCTCTTTGATCTTTTCTTTTCTCATTCTCTTATTAGGGGACGAAAAACTATCGCATTCATCATCAAACGCTCCATTCCCCTCATTCCCGGGACAATTGATCCCAGATTTCCCCGAACTTGCAGTGTCCTCAAGTATGTCTACAACGTGACCCGCGTCCTCATGTTTACGTCTTTTAGTGGGTCCTCCAGAACTTGCAACTTCCTCTTCCTCACTGCTTTCAAGCTCTCGTTTTTGTGTTTGTTCACGGAAGCCCATCACTAAACTAGGCGAATGCCCTGTACTCTTTTCATCATCGTCGTCATAATCATCATTATCATCATTATCCTCATCCTCATCATCATCATCATCATCAGAGTACAGTAACGCATTAAGCTCTTCGGTGTCTTCTCGCATCTCACTTTTCGAATCAGTTCCATCATTTTCTTCTTTAAATTCATTAACATCAACAGTATGCGCTCCAAATCGTGGTTTTTGGTTGTTTGAGGAAGGAAATTGGTAACGGATCGGGGCGTCCCCAACACCCAAACTATAAAGTAAAGTTGTTTGATCACCGGATTGATCAAACACAAGAAACTTCTTTTGTGCAACGTTTGTTTCTCGAGCCATATCAGGGCTCACTACTGCAGGCTTCTCTTTGACTTCTTTCACAGTAGAGTTGACAACAGGGACCAAACCCTGACGGTAACGAGGCAAGCCATAAAACCAACCACAGGGTTCTTGGCGCACAGGTAGTGAAACCATATTCCCTAACGACGGGAACATAACTTGAGGCCCTAAACCGAACTGGGCACTCGATAAATTTGGATTGAGTGATTGCAAATCGATTTGCTGGTCACGCGACCAAGAAGCAAAACCCTTATCCATTCAGTTAAAAAAAAATCACCTGAAAAAGGCATTTCTGATGATAAAGATACCAATTGGACGCTAAAGAATTAAACTTTTCAATGAATATCAATACTAGAAGACTTACCAGGCGATGAACGATTGCGTGGGCGTATAAAAAGACTTCTGAAAACTTCTAAAAAATATGAAAACTAGATAATCCAGCTTAATTTGACCAGAACAGGAAAACAGAACTACGTTACAGGTTTAAGCAAATGACGGAAGTATTCGGCCTGAAAAGATTGAACAAACACACAAAAAAACGTATTAGATTCATATTGTCCTGAATATTACCAACATGAAACCGAATATGATTCAAAGACAACCTTGAACATCATAAAGTTATCAAGAATCCTATTCTTCCATAAAGATTCATTCAAATAACACTAACAACGATCATAGTAAATGAGATATAATTGTAACAAACCTGACAATCTTGAAGAGGTTGAAAGCATGCTATAACTTTAACAATTATGGTGGCGCTCCCAGCGGTTCCATTTAAATGTTTCAAAGCCCGAAATCTTGTTTGTCCAGCTGATTGACACACCATAACTACTTTTTCCCTACCCTTATATTCAGTTTAACTCCCCTACTGATCTTGATGATATCCAAGAATATAACCCACAATATATCCTCAAAAAGGGTGATCAAAGATATGAAAAAGATTCAAGTTGTAAATGAAATAAAGCTAAATACGGGTTTAGGACTTTGATCAACGCGGGTTCAGCTAATCCAACGACAGTAGCAGGGAATAACAACAAACAAATTGGTTCCCATGGATGAAATGGTTGCTAAAATGTGCGATATGAAAAGGGTATGTAAAGTAAATCAATCAAGATTCAACAGGTTTTACAGAATCACACGACAGTAAAGGTTAAGGGAGATGATTTTACGATAAACGTCTACAAATAAGCTATACCACCGCATGCTCTTTGTAATTAAATACTAACGCCACGGTTTTCTTCCCTTTGAACCTGCAAAAATGACTGAAAAACAAGAAAATCCATATCAGATATAAAACCCCTATAATAATTGAAGCAAAATATTGTTGACATATATATATATATATATATACATACATATATATATATATATGAACACAATTATCATGATCTTATAACAATTTTAAAATGTTGGATGAAAAATCTATATTAACTTGAAATTCAAAGGTCTTATCTTGAAAGTGAATATTGTGACTTTCAGAATCAAAATTAGATAATGATTTAATTACTTATAAACATTCATAACAAAGGATCAAAGCCTCTTTAATCCAAACACTTAGATCAGTTTAATCACATATCCAAACACCCACTCAATCGACAGGAATCTAAAGCCTCTTAACCCCTAGGGATGTTGTTAATATGTGTTGGTGTAACTAAGATATTTGGGGCCTATTAAGGTTATCAATTGAAAAGATTGAAGACAAGTAAATTGATCTAGTTAAGAAAAGATTGTCTTTTTGAGGAACTGGAAGCCTGTGCAGGTTAGATGTCAACATATTACAAATCAATTAAGAGAATTAAGTTGGGATTATAGTGCAATTAAGGTTAAACCCCCAAAACATTCAACCTCAAGTAAGAAAAGACGGAAGAACACACACACAAATCCCCAAATTGAAACAATAAAATGCAGAGATTTAAAAAACCCTCATCTTTAAAAAGATAGATCTTCAAAACCCACAAACCAAAGAGCTAAAATTTGAGAATTTAAGTAAAATACGAGAATAACACATTAAAAGACAAGCAAAGTTCATCAGCAAACAGTAAAACCCGAAGGAATTAACAAGAACCACTGAACCACAAGCCCCAAATCGAATGAATTTGAAAACCCAGAAACAAGAATGCAATCACAATCCAAAAGAACAGAGAGAGCAAATTACCTTGCAAGAATCAAACCCCAAATGAAAAATGTTGAAGATTGAGAGAGAAGACAGAGACGATGAGGTGAAAGAAAAAGCAGAGCACGGGAAGAAGAAGAAGAAGAAGAAGAACAGAGAGAGAAAGGTAGAGAGAGAGTGCACGGGTGAAGAGAGATAATAAATAGAGAAACGAATGGTCATCAATGGCTTCACCCCGCGCGTGCAATCAGACCTGTTTTTGTGTGTGTGCGAATCACAAGCATGGCTTCAAGATTCTCTTTCTTTACTTTTCATTTTACTATGATTTTTCTTGCATCAGAGTATCTATTGGCTACAACAACTAAATAAGAAAATCTCCGGTTCAATAATATTATATCAACCTCATGTTGCTCGACTTTAATTGATAGTTGATACCCCGGGGAAGCTATATTGTTTGAGGGAAAATTGTGTGAAATCAGCCTTTCTTATATGATATAATGAAATGGTTTCTTTAAACTACAAACAAATAATATAATTTTATGTTATTATTGTTGACATGTGAATGTTAACTAGGTTTATGTTTACAAATGTGTGAGTTTCACAACGAGCTATTCTTCGTCTAGCTCGCAGATGAGAATTATTGAGAAACTAATACTAGAAGTAGTGTGTTTGAAATTATAAAAGCTGTGAAATTTGTGAAGAAAAGTGAATGCGATTACACATGATTTTGAGATTCTCTTGTCCATCTACGCACGGTAGAAAGAAGAGAGCAATTGGCCAAAAACTTTAGGTTCGATTTCTCCGTTGAATCTTGCCGTATATTTTTGGCTGATTTTGTTTAATTGATTTTTTATTTAATTCGTATTTGTTGGTTGTTGTCTAAAGTGTTATGGAAGGATTGGTGCAAGTTGAGAGTAACAAAACTAAAGGATTTGGGTTAGCGTTTTTGTGCTAGAAATGATGGGTTCTTGAGGTCATCGGATGATAGTAGGGAACAGGTAATTTATTTAAGGAATTTCATTGTTACTTTATGTGTTTTTTAAATGTCTTTGTTTCAATATTAAGTATATTTTAATTATTTTATGTAAACTTATCAAACTTTAAACAAATGATGGGTTTTAAAAACTCGACTCAAGGGTTTTATAAACCGTCTAAACCAGACTAGATCAAAAAAAATTCAACTAGTTTCACTTGCTGGTTCGATTTATGGTTTGTAAATTGAAAAACATATTGATTTGGTTTATGGTTTGCGTCTTGTGATACCCAACATAAACTAAAAAGGAAAAAGATATATACTAGCTAATATCAATATTATTTTGAAAACTAAAATCCAATAAACTTTTGCAAAGGGTGGTTGTGCTACTCATTATTGATTTCAATAGCTTTCAGTCTTTTGACTCTTCTTTATGGTTAGGTTTGAGATTGAACCACCATTATGCCTTGCTTTCAACTTTTTTACTTTATATATATTTCTATATCAATATATATTAATATGTTGATATTTGAATTCATATTGTGCTGTTTTGTAATTAAAAAGTACAAGAAATTTGTTACGCTAAACTATCAACCTTTTTGTCTGTTTAACATAAAGAGGCCTTACGATCTTCATACCAAAATTTTAATTTGAATTGAACTCATCAAAGATTAATTTATATGTATAATAGAACATAGTAAGTACGTTGTGACGTTTTTAGTATGACATGGTTATATAAATTAATCGGTTCAAATAATTTATTATATATTGTAAATGTTTATAATTAAGAAGCTTATTTCTCATTAACTTAAAGTTGATGTTATGTTTTACACGTTATTATCTATATATTACTTTTTTTAACTAAATGAATAGTAGACTTTAGCGTTTTTTAACATTGAACACAAGAGTATTTTTTTGGGAGGGGGGGGGGGGTTTGACCCCCTTTGATGTTGGGTTTAAAAAATATGTTTCTTTAACCGGTTGAAGTAAAATATTGGTTTCAACAATTTATAGTTTATACTTTATTAAGGTGCATATGACATCACTGCACATGCTTATTTTTATATACGTTTTTATTTTGTCCAGGTTTCAACGCAAATTCTTTTTGGATTCATGTGATATATATATTACTTTTCCGATCACCAGTATAAGTTCTAATTATTTTCAGGGTCGGCTCTATAATGTAATTTGCGACGTCATAGGCTTGAGGGCTCTATTTTTAAAAAAATTATAACGGGTTTTGGGATTTTATGGGTCAATGGAATTTTGAAACGGTAATAATTCTCAATAGTTGAGTACTGATGAAAATTTAGTTTAAGAATAAGTTGGGTGGATTGTAGTCTATGTTTTATCCCGTCACGCACGTCGCCGCCACAACGCGCGGCTTGTAACTTGTAAAATGACTGGTTCTTCTGAATTTCCAAAATATTCTAGTTTGTTTATTATATGCATAATACCAAATGTAATCACCACGTACATTACTACACAATATTCTATATAATATTGGCATAGTTAAGGTAAATGGTGGCTGTAAGACAGGTTACCTTTTAGATTCGTACATCTATATGGACCATACCGGTATAAAATTGGTTTTTGAGTGCAATGGTGATCAGTATACATGCATGCATGTATGTGTGTGGGTTCGTAAAGCGTGTTAAACAACCAGGAGGCACCGTACATTTCTCAAGAGTTGAGGGTTAAACATAAAATATTTTATGAAGAAGTAAATGCAAGGGGTAGAAATCTTCACACACTGTTAAAGAACAGTATGTCGTGAGTTTGTGACTAACTAGTATATGTATTTTAATTCAGCACACTTTAATCATCACAAGTAACTTCTTGCAAATCATTTAATCGTTCAATTTAAATGAGACAGATTTAAAGTTGGCTTGATCTGATGGTTATGGACTACCCGAAAAACGATAACGCGATCAAGAATATATATATATATATATAATGTTTTACATATGTTGGGACTATTTTTTTTAAAAGTCAGTTACATGATTGATTAAAGCCACAGAAGGGCTTACAAAAATTTAAGGGTTGCATATATCTATATGTTCCCTAAAGAGAATCATGTTAAGTATAACTCGATTAACAAGGATGCATGATGTAGACTGTCGTGCTCTACTCAGAATCAATTTAAATTAACACTTAGCTCACATATACTAGTATGGGTAAGTAAGGTTCTTTACGAGGAATATGTGAAAAATATGAATTTAGTTCAATGATTTTATATTGATTAAAAACACAACTTTGAATTAATGATTGATTTAAAAAGTAAAATTGCAAAGTAACAAACTTGATTGGTTTTAAAAACAATAATTAGAAAAGGATCCATTTCGAGGTTCAGGTTTGTAAAACAAAGTTGTAACATAGTTATGCGTAGCAAGCAATCACAGACATAAACGTATAGGTTTGATAGATTTCAATAATATAGATGGAACGGGTTGTAAACGCACCTATTCATAAATTACCAATTTCAATTTATTAATCAAAAGCTAAGACTTACAATATTCATGACATAAAGAAACCAAAAACTTATGAGAATTAGATTAAAATTCAAAACAAAAAAATGTTTAAAATAATCAACCACTAGATGAAATCTTATGACTTAACATGCCAATTAAAACTTCAACCCAATCTAAAAACAACTAAAGTTAAACAAATATCATAAACATAAACCCTACACCCGAAGAAGATCATGAGTAATTTAGCCGCTAATGGATGTCATGAAATCAAAATCGGTTATTGTAGGAATCAATTACATGAAGGGATGGGTCCGTAGGTCTTTTTTGCTCTCAAAATTGCTCTTTGAATGATCAAAAACGACTCGATGAAGATTCAATTCGCAACCCCCTTTTAACCTTTAATTAGGTTACAAAACCCTAAAAATTCACATCTATCAGCCCAGAGATGTAATTTAGGTCCTGGGGGACGTAAGTTACGTCCATAGGGACGTAGGTTATGTCCATAGGGATTAGGGACGAAATTTACGTCTTTAGGGACGTAGATTACATACTTTTGGTTGAGCACACATAGGACGTAATTTACGTCTTTAGGGACGTAGATTACGCCCCCTTCACTTTTTCTTCACTTTTTTATTTCTCATGTGTTGCCTTCTTCGTGAGCTTCCGACTATCATTCTAACTCCTAAAAAACACCCGAATTATCTTTATTTTTAGCTCCGCAAGCCTGCAAATCAATTAACTCTCAAAATAATTGTTTCCACATTAATAACACATAAAAACACATAATTAGATATTTTAATATATTAAAAATACCGACACATCGATATACTACAAATGAAGGGATCTAAAACCTAAGAACATGACAAGTAGTACTTATTTATTGGTCAGTATTAATTGATTGTAATTTTTTTATTTTTTATAAGTTAATATATTTTGATAGTGTTAAATATTTTTACACATGATATATTAAATAAAAAGGGTTGTTGTCCTAGTTGAGTTCAGCCGGTTTTATTGGTTTTCTTTCTCTACTTTTTATATTCTAATATAAAGTTGTTTTTTCTATGTTTCACAAAATTATTTTATTTTCTTTGCTATTAATTTTTTAAACGATTATGTTGTTTTAAAGTTTAGTCATGTTTACGTCATAACTTGCAAGACATAAACACGTCAGTGTCATTGGCGCAAGGCACATAATGAACATTATAGACGCACCACAACCCCCCATTAACCACGTTGGTGTCATCAGATGGCTATGCCGTAACACATGGATACATCCTAACATTTCAATTTTGGTTTTTCTCACTAGTTTACGCTTCCTCA
This sequence comes from Flaveria trinervia, assembly GCA_025506515.1. Taxonomy (NCBI): domain Eukaryota; kingdom Viridiplantae; phylum Streptophyta; class Magnoliopsida; order Asterales; family Asteraceae; genus Flaveria; species Flaveria trinervia. The sequence goes on along the minus strand of CM046457.1, from coordinate 1,108,853 downwards.
ACAACGCGTGAGTTAAAAGGCTTGTTAGAATCAAAATACGAAGGTGAGAACGTTGTAAAAACAAACCTTGTTAAGGCAACATAAGAAAGTAAGGAATTAAAACTATGTTTACTATGAATGTTACTTAACCCGATAGAATCATAATGTCAAGACCGTGATGACATGAGTAGAGTATAACTGGGCATAAAGTTATGAGTTCAGTTCACCACAAGATATGAAGCTATGAAGTGAAAAACTATTACGACCTTAGAAAGAGGCATTAGCAAGGTGTTTCAATTCTCACTATGACAAATAGCCGATCGAAGTGTGCCTCAACCAACCAACCATATATCACAAACATTTGTAAGTTGTAATTACAATTTTCTTGTTATAATGAAAACCATATGTGCGTATTGCAACGAGGTATTACAATCAATTAAACTTGACTTTGTCGACTTATACATTATCATTTACTCTGTGGAAAAATGTCATGTTAATACATGTACAGAAATAAACGAGTCGGAAAAGGCTAATCCAAGATATTTTAGAAAAGTTCATATTTTAAAGATTGAAGAGAAAGCCAAGAAACTTCAAAAATGAAACCTTGAAGCAACTTCAATGACTTGTATGTTTACGCTTTAATTACTTGTGTGTTATCAAGAACAACTCGATTTTAAACAAAACTTAAAATCAAAAGGTTGATTAAAAGAAGCACGTCACAATAGTACTCTCAAAATTATACAACATTTATAATTAAAGGAGAAGTTTGAAAAACAAAAAGACACTAAAACAATAAGTGTTACATGTGCGTAATTTAAGAGGGTAGAAAAACTAAAAAATAAGTATAAAAGTGAAGAGCGTAAAGGGTAAGTGTGGAGGGGGCTATGTGTAAGTTTATGCGAGTGAATTTATAACTTAGAAAAAACTCATCAATTCTTATGGACAGGGACATGTAAAAATATAGAGTAAAATATTATTTTCGTTTTTAACGTTTTGTTAAATTTATCATTTCAATTCAAATTTTTTTTTGTCATTTCAACCATTGTATTTTACCAATGTTATCATTTGCATCCACTTCACTAACTCCGTTAAATATGAGGGTTATTAGTCTTTTTCAACACCGCAATTATCCAACTAAAACAAAATGATCAATTAATATTTAATTAAAACAAAAAAGCATATAAATCGACTAGGGAGCCCGGATACTTCGATTTAAAGTTTCGATTAACTCAAAATCATGTGGTTCGATTTAGATCTGCTGTGACATTTTAATTAATATTAATTATTTGTTCGAAAGTGCACCGTTGTTCGATTGATATCTATTATTGTCACATTTTGTTTGATTGAGATCTATTGTTATCACGTAAAGTGACAATATCAAATCACAATCAAACAAAGTGTGAAAATATTAGACATCAATCTCACAGTAGACCTTGATCAAATAAATGAACATGTTAGAACAAAATATGAAGATTAATTGAATCTCAAAAATATACCCCAACTGAACATCATGAGTTAAAGTTTATCGAATATTTTAAATCGAAGCGTCTGGTCTCACTAGTCGCTTCATATGTTTTTTTTAATTTTAATTGAATATTAATTGATTAATTTGTTTTAGTTGGATAATTAGAGTTTTGAAAAAGTACTAGAATACCCTCATATTTAACGAAAATCTTAACGGAGTTAGTGAAGTAGATGAAAATAACAACATTTGATAACTACAGTGACTGAAATGACAAAAAAAAATTTGGATTGAAATGACAAATTCAACAAATCGTCAAGAATGAAAATGACATTTTACTCAAAAATTTATATACATACATACAATTTTTTTAGTGTTATACATACAATTTTTTTAGTGTTTAATTTATGTTCATGCTTTTAGATCTATAAAAAAATATTGTTTTTGGTATTTATTGTTAATGAAATTTATGGATAATATATTAATGGGATAACTTGTATTTAGTAACTCTGTGAACATGAAGTACATGATAAACACGATAAACACGTATATGTAATTTAGAACATTTTTATTATATGTCACTCTTAAATGCTTACATGTATAAGCTTTGCACTATGGTATAATGCTTTAGAAAATTTAAGAATATTATTTTATGAAAATTAGTTACATGACCAATCAATATTACAAAAGGTTTCACAAAAAATTTCACTGTAACACATGTTCTCTAAAGGGCATGTTGCTTAGTATGATCGTGATAACGAGGAGATGCTACAAGTGATAGGATTAAGAATTGCTTAAATACAAAGGTAAAGCAAACATTCAAGAAACAAACCTTGTTGAGTCATGATGTTAAGATCGATGATGACACAAGTAGATTATGATATGGTATAAATTGATGAGTCAGTTACAAAGACACCACCACAAGATATGAATCCAAAAGTTTTTGAAAAAAAAAATGTCTCTAATATAATTATAAAATGTACTTTAATCTATAACCTTTGTTACGTTTATTTTTTTTAAAATGTAAATAAAAAGGTAAAAACTTTACCCCTTTTTCGCAAACAATGATTAATTAATATCCCCACCAAAGTGACAAAAGAGTGCAAAACACTTTCCATTGATGTGATTTATGGCTTAAGTGTGAATGTTATTCAAGTGGAGAAAAATAGACAACCTTTTTTTCCTTCTTATTGTAATTTTGAATTTATTTATGGTAACATGTTACTTATAGCAAAAATAAAAAATAGAGTTTTACTAAAAGTGATGATTTTTTCAAAAAAAATATAAAAATTCATCATTATACGTCATGTGTAACAAAGGATGAGGGTAATGGTCATGGAATTTTCTCTTACATTAAATGCTCGAAAACAAAAAGGTTTGAAACAAAAACGCATAATTGAATTACATGTGCAAAAACACACAATGGTCCGGACACAAAAACATATAATTGATTCTTGAATGCACCAAATTATTGGAGGCATAATTAAAAAAAAAGGCATAGTGTACAAATGAAAACGTAGAACTCATCTTGTTTTTAAAAAATAAGTTATCTTTTCAAAAAATAATAATAATAATAAACAATATCATACTTAAAGTAATGATAAAAGATGCTCAATTTTATGGTATATTCTTAAAAAAATTGTTATCATATAAAAAGTTATTTAAGTTCTAAATGATGGTAAAACTCTACAAAGTCAATAATGGTAGCTTTTAGTATTACCCCTCCAGCCCATTTAATTCTTAGAAATCGTTGACATAGCTCCCTCATTTCTACTCATCCGTAAGATTCACTTGATCAATAGTTCATATCCCTTGTCACTCTTTTTTAAAAAAATTGTCTTGTTAGTATAACCTCAACACCCCCCTCTTCCCTACCTCCCCCCTATATGTATGTGTGTAATTACGTAAATGTCATAGTTCACTTGTGTACAAGTATGCAACATACCTATGTAATTATGCAACATATGTTATAGTTATCTGTTATTATAAATCCAACTTTAAGTAATTACACACAATATGTGCACGATTAGATATATTGTATTTCCAATTATCAATGATTTATTTAACTATGTATATTTTGAAATTATAATATACTATATAAAAGTTATTTACATTTTGAACGAAATAATAGAACTACTATTTTACCTAAAAGGTAAATAAAAAGAGTCTTTCTCTTGCCTCCATTTACGATCCATAAAGGGGTGGACTTTGAAGTGGTCATGTAATAATTAAAAAAATATATTTACAATACATTTTTCTATTATCATTTTTGTTACAAAAATCATTTTCTTAGACACTTATTTGTATTTAATTTGGATTTTATAGTTTTCAAAGAAAAGTTTATAATTATTGTGAAGAAAATTCAAGATTTAAATAAGTTCAAACGGAAAAATGCTTCTAATATGACCATATCAAAGCCATATATGTCCATATCAATTGTTGAACTTCTAGCAACTTATTATTGAAGTTCAATATGGTCATATAATTTCTACTATGGTCATATTCAGGTAAAAACAAGTTTATAACCCCTAATATATCTTACTTTCAACAAAAAATTTTGTCTCTAACCGTCCTCAAACCCTAAGATGATTTTGAGTATTTTTTAAGAGTTTTTGAAAGATTTAAAGGCAAAGATTAAATATATTACACTTCCAAAGAGCATCTAAAATCATTCACCCCATTTCCACTCATTGATTTGATATCATCTAGATCTACTATGAGGTTTTTCATGTTCTTATGTTTGGATATATTTTTGTAAGCCTCATAAGTTAATATCATATTATGACTTGGATTAGAAGAAACTTAACAAGATGTAACAACTTGTACATAATTCTTGTTGTTGTTTATGCTAATGTCATGATGAAACATAATTATTCTTCAATGATTATGTGTATTTGTTATAGTTTGATAAAATATTCAATCATGTGGGTGTTATAAGCATGTTATGTAGGAAAACTTCATGTTCTTACAAGACTTATGCATATAATTACATCTTTTGTGTGTATATGTACATTTGACTAAAAATGATGAATGAAAGTTTAAGAGTTATTAGATAAATAATTTGTATGATTTTGTTTAAGAAGACTATGGTTAATGTCATGAATCTCTCTTATTATTGTTTATGAATTGTTTATGCAATTGTGGTATGATGTTCATTAGTGAAGAGTAATTATGGTTTTGTCTACTTTACGCAAGTTGAGGTGGTTGTCATGTGTTTATCGTGTTAACTTTCCAAATATGTGTAAAATTAGATAACCCTGATGGGATCTAGTTCATCAAAATTGTATCATTAGTCTTTCATGGCATAACTTTAGGTGACTATTGTGTGTTTATCATTTTAGTTTTCCGAATAATTATATGTCTAGATATCCTTGATGGAGGTTTAGGTTACTCCCATATATCATGTATAAAAAATAATCTCACCTCGAGTTTATGCTAGTTGTTATTTCAATGCTAAATGAAGTTGATATCCAGGTGGTATTTTTAATTGATCTTCGTCTTTATTTTCTTGCTTTGTTGTTTAACTTGTTAAATAATTTTTAGTTAAGTTCTTTGCAAATCCAAACTTAATTGGTGGGTTAAATAGTGATAATTAAATGTTTAGTATTGGAAGTCATTGTGTTCACGAATCGATGCTCGGTTCTTACCTCAAGCTAAAACTACTATGTCATAGGTGTACTCGCCTATTGTGTGTAGTTAATCTAAACGTGATAATCGTTATATTATTTAAACACATTGTGTAAAAATATTTACTAAATCTCTATATACATACACACATCATCAAACAACCAAATTGATTTTTACAATTTTAGTGAAGTGTATACTGCTGTAATTTTGAGAGACCCTATATTTTTCAAGAATTGACCATAGTGATTTGTTAAAAAAAATTATGAACCCATAAATGAATAAGAAATCTTGTTTAAACTTTTACCCTAACAAAAATATTCATATATTTATTTAAAACAGAAAGCCAATTTATATCTTATTCGAGTTGACTAACCCATTATACACTTAAAATAATAACCTCAAATAAAGTTATAATGTCTGCTTACTATGTAATTAGCTGTAAATCCATAACTCATTTACTCACTTCCCCCAAATCCCAACTTAACCTAATTGGCAAAAAGAAAAGACTCGGTCTTTTAGGAGATAGACAAAGCAATCGAATAGAACAAATGTGATGAAGTAATATAATGTTTTCAAAAGATTAGCATGCGTAAGAAACAATTATACACAATAGTTTTTTAGATGATAATTTATGTTTATTTTTTATTTTGCAGTGATAATGTACGTTTATTGTTTATTTTGCAATGACAATGTACTTTTATAATAATAGCTTATGCTGTATATTATTTTATCCTTTTAGATCCCACCAGAAAATTCTAACATCTAGTTGTAGAAATAAAAGTATAAAGAAAAAAAACCTACAGGAAAAAAATTATGAGTCTATCATTGCATCTAATCAACTTCGTAAACTTCTCATCAAAACAAACTTCGATACGTACGATATACATGTATATGGTGTAATACTATACATTAATGTCCAAAATAGGTTACCAAAACATCAGTCAAAAGTTTTTTTATTGGTACCACATTTTTCATGGGAGTGTTCACTTTTATAAAGAAAATTAATCAATACAATAAACACTTTATTAACTTTTTTGAATCTCCTTTTGGAATTCATACTCATTATAATAATGCTTTGTGAAATTAACAAATATTAAATAATATATTTTTTCTATTTATATTTTCTTTTAATTTAATTTTAACTTAAAATGTCATGTTAGCAAACATATTACCAATTTATAACTTATGTTTTTTAGAACAATAACTCCTCACAGACTCATGTATTATATCTTTGATTTTACTTTATAATTAATCATGATATTTGAATCTTTGACCTATAAAGGAAGGGACGTCATTTATACACTAAAATACTGTTAGGACAAAATGGTCTTTAATTATTACTCGTGAATTTCTTTTTTGCCATTGTTAACTCGTCAAAATAGGTGCACCTAATGACAAAAACTTCATCAACCTGCGGTTGACTTGAATAACAGTACCCTCTCGTTTAAAACCGGGAGACTAAAAAGGCAAATTTGCCACAAATATTCTTTAGATCAAATATAATAGATAAATATTTTAATATATTGTGAAAACTTCTAAAGATTATTTCATTTAATTGTGTACATGTATAGGAAATTAATCTTAGCATTGCTAAGCACTAACTTGTTTTAACTTTTCAGAATATGAATTTGAGTTCCCCTCCTTTTGAGTTGTATACTTCAATTTTGAATTCCAATTATGAGTAAGTTAACTCGTGCTAGAGCTCAACTATTTTATTATTTAATTATTATTTCATTTATATATATATAAAATATAAATATTTGTTTTTTTAGCTAGGTAATAAATGTTATTACATAACTATATATTATATTACTTTATAAAAAATATTATTATATTTAAATAAATAGTAGACTGATTTAGACTCACGAAATAATCAAATTCGATGTATAAAGATCAATGAGTTTCAATTTAAGTTTCACGAACTTTTTGCGAGCCGATCTTGAATTTTTGTTAAACGATCCTACATGTTTCACCTATAATATATATTTATTGATAATATTTTTTAAATCAATGGAGGAGTAGTTATTAGTTATTAAGTGTCATATTCATAGAAATCTGTCGTTTTAATCTTTTATAAAGTGCTCATTATTATTTAAATTGTAGTAGGTTTTCATTCGAAAACGATAGTCAATTGTTTCCTCAAGACTCCATAAATTCTATTCAATCAAACACCTAATTTCATAATTTTAATTATAAAAAAACAAAATTCTCACCCATTCTTTTCGATCACTTCAACACTTTAAGTAACAATGATTTCGATGATCTAGTTTTCTCCTTAATTATCAATTAAAGTAATAACGTTGGTAATGAATATGGACTATGACATTTGTGTATATAAATGTAAAAAAAATAAAAACGACGAATAGTATAGTGCTCTTACGATGGTTGTTTACGTTGACCTTTGCCACAATATCCCGAATTGGGCTTTGTCGTTAGGTTAGTATACGTCTAGTATTCTCAAACTCTTTTTGAGCTTAGTTCTAATCTTCAACGCATGAATAACCTCGTTAGAAGATGACATGAAGCCAATGCCATGAAAACACCCTCTTTTGAAGGCTCTGGGGCACCCTTTGATGATCAAGTTAGTAAATTTTATCAAACCAAAACACATTAAACACATATGTTATATACCACATAAAGTGTAAACAAGAATACGAGAAATTATAAAAAATAGTGTGTCAAATGAACGGTAGTAAAGAGAACATGTTGAAAACGATGAAGAGAAGGAGCTCTTACTTGTGCTAAGTGAACCAATTTGTACAAAGTCAAGTATACCAAAGTGTTTTAATTAAGTCACTTATATTTCATGTTTTATTTAAATTATTGTGTTTGTACATATTTTTAGTATATTTTTCTTTTTGTTTCAATTAGAAAATTTTTAGTCTTTGTATTTTATGCTGATATGAAGTGGTGACATAAATTTTAAAAATTTTTAATTTTTAATATAATTAACATAAGAAAAGGCTCCTATATGATGAGTATGCATAAGGCTTGACTCTTATCGGGGTGAAAATGTACAAAGAAAGGCTCCTATCAAAGGTGAGCATGCATAATTTTAAGCACCTATCAAGAGTGAGCATGCATAATGTTAGGCTCCTATAAGGTGGGAATGTAATAAACGCAAACTCTTTTAGTAGCGCTTGCAATTAGCATTTTGGGTCACTTTATTGTTATTTACTTTCACTGTCATTGCTATCTAATTATTTTGATTAATATCTATAATTTAATTGTATTTCTCTTTAGTATATAACATTATAATGGTAAAAGTTAAACTAAATTTAATAAGTATGTATATATGTTAACATAAGTTAGTGTGACAATTCTATAACTATGTTTAGTATAGATAAGTTAGTTTTTTGGTGGTTAAGTAACCCGGTTAGGACCCGTGGATAACCCGCCAAGTTTGTATGAATAAATACTATTGTAAACCTTCATTTGACATGTGATGAATCTATTTTACGTTGTCAAATTCTCTGGATTTATCCATCATAAACCTGTGTTTGATCCTCCTCCACCAACAATTGGTATCAGAGCGTTACGCTCTTGGGAAGAAGAAGAAATCGTGTAAAGAAACATTTGATTTCATGACGAACACAGAACTTGCCAGTCCCTGTTTCACGCATAGGAACAGAGATACAGATTTGGAAGTGAAATCAACAAACACGAATCATCTTGTTGATTCAGGCAACATCCCATCATCAATCGATCGATTGATTTAGAAACTTAGATACGGTTATTAAGAACCGATCGACCGGAATACACAGAAAAGTCCGGCGACTCCAGCACGTCAAAATCAGAACAAGAAATCAAGATTCAAGAACTACGATTCATTCCGATTCCCTCAACGCTTTCAAGAATCAATTTTGAAAATCGATTTCAGAAACGTTCTTCAAAATCAAAAGAAAAGTATCGATCAGGATTTCGTTTATTCCCGAACCCCGTTTGATTTCAATCAAAGAAGAAAGACGAATTCAAGTTGATCAAACATCCATTTATCAGAAAGAACTCATCAAACGAATTCGATTAAAGGAAATCAGATTCAACTGACTGAGAATTACAGAGACGTCTACGTACAGAATTGTTTGTCAATTTTGACTTTCAAAAGTCAAAATCAGATTTGGAGAAACCGTTGTTTTTTTTCAAGGTTAATAATAAAGTTTTAAAAATCAGTTTTTGGTGTTTAAGTTTTAAGGAAAGTCAACAATCCATTTTAAGTGAAAAAAATCAGTAAGTTTTTAAAATAAAAAAACTATTTTTGGAGAAAACGTTTAAAGGACTAGATCTTTTATAAAATTTTAAACTCATAATCCAAAAGTTTTTTTTGAATTTATAATTTGTAAAGAAAAATATATGTTTTAGAAAACAATAAAGCTTTAAAAATAAAGAGGAGGAACGGTTCTGATTTGCCCGGCAACCGAAGGACCCGTTCCAAGAACAGTGGTTTGATTTGCTTGACAACCGAAAAACCCCGTACAATGGGTTTTGATTTGTCTCGCAACCGAAGACCCGAAGACTGTTCTCAACAAGCAACAATTGGTTTGATTTGTTAGACGACCGGAAAACCTAAATAGTTGGTTTTGATTCGTCTTGCAACCGAAGACCTCGTTTATTATTGTGATAAAAAAAATAGTTTGTTTTGATTCGTTATAAACGTCCGAAAGACCTGTGTACTATTCTTAGAAGTGAGGTTTTGATTTGCTACGCAACCAAAAGACCGGAGATTGATTAATTTGATCCGAAACTACGTAAGTTGATATCAAGTTAGTCACAATCAAAAGAAGAAGATTATTTGATCCGAAGTCAGTGAGGCTGATATCAAATTAATCTCAAGCAAGGTTGACATCGATTTGATCCGAAACAAGCGAGTTGATATCAAATCCGATCCGAAACCAAAGGTACTAAACTTATAATAGTCATACATATTGGAAAGAAAAAGAAGCAAACACTGACTAAGAAAGATGAAGTTGTAAAGGAAGAAGGAACTTTAATGATGTTCCAATGCCCTATTTTAAGTTCTACAAACTATACCATTTGGGCAGTTAAAGTTAGAGCAATTTTCAACGTACATGGAATATGGGAAGCAATCAAACCAACATGAGAAGTTGATTCAAAGAAAAATGAAAAGGCTATTGCTTATCTTTATCAAGCCATGCCAGAAGAACTAGTATTTCAAATTGCTCATCATACAAATGCTAAAGATATTTGGGATGATTTAAAAGCACGATTTGTAGGTGAAGACAGAGTCAAAGAAGCAAGACTACAAACACTTGAATCAGAATTTGAAGCATTAAATATGAAAGACACCGAATCACTAGATTACTTTACCGGAAAAATTAGTAAACTTGTCTCACAAGCCAACAATCTTGGATCCATTATTGATAACAAAAGATTGGTTAGGAAACTACTCAGTTCCGTACCACAAAAGTACATTCAAATTGTTGCTGCAATCGAACAATTTGCCAATCTTAAAACTATGCCATTTCAAGAAGCAGTGGGAAGACTAAAGGCATACGAAGAACGCATCAAGAAACCAGAAGAAGATGATGCACATACTAAACTTTTTTTATCTACCAAAGAAGATGCAAAAGGAAAAGCCAAAGAAGATAAATGTGAACATTGTAGTCATGGAAATTCAAGTCAAGGAAGTCTAAGACATGGACAAGGTAAAAATTGGAAGACTTATGCAAACAAAGTTGGTAGGAGAAATCAACAAAACAAGAGCCACATAAGATGCTTTAATTGCAATGCATTTGGACACCTTAAGCATGAATGTCCAAAAAGAAAAGAAAAGAAGGAAGCTCATCTAATTCAATGCAAGGAAGATGAACCTATGCTATTGTGAAGTGAAAGGATGAAGACCTTTTAAAACTAAATTTAGTTTAAGGGGGAGTGTTGAAAGTTAAACTAAATTTAATAAGTATGTATATATGTTATCATAAGTTAGTGTGACAATTCTATAATTATACTTAGTATAGATAAGTTAGTTTCTTGGTGGTTAAGTAACCCGGTTAGGACCCATGGATAACCCGTCAAGTTTGTATGTATAAATACTATTGTAAACCTTCATTTGACATGTGATGAATCTATTTTACATTGTCAAATTCTTTGAATTCATCCATCATAAACCTGTGTTTGATCCTCCTCCACCAACATATAAACTAGTTTAATATTTTATACTTTGCATTTAGTTAGTATGTTTTTTCAAATTCTATAAAAACCACTTTAATGTTTTATACTTTGCATTTAACTGGTATATTTTTTCAAATTCTATGTCTTTGGTTACATATGTGCAAGCTCATTTAGATACGAAACCTATAGATCTAATTTGGGAACTATCATGAAATTTAACTTACTATGGGTAGATGTGGACATAGGGATCAGATGCAAATGAATAATCGGAATTTTTATTATAGTAGCTTGAGATGCAAACAAGCAAACAGATGTAAGTGAACTAGCGGATTTGGATGAACTATTGAATATCGCTAAGCTATCAAAATATTTGTTTAAGTAGTAGGAGATGCTATTGAACAAACACATGTATAACTATTATAATATGTATTTAAGTATCTAAGATGTAGATGAGCAAAGCAGATGCAGATGAATAAGTTTTTATGAGAATTGGTTATCGATAAAATATGTTTAAATAATAGGATGCGGATGAGCAATTACGTACGCATAAGAAATTTGATATGGGGTTATGTTTTTTGGAATTTAGCTAAGTATTGACACATGCATATGAGGTAAATCATATGCTGATGAACAACTATAATGCAAATAACAAGGTCGCATACTAATTACTAGAGTCACATGTAGATTACTAAAGTCGTTGTTTTGGTTACTATATTATTTATAAATTTCCATATTATTAGATCAATAATTATCTTTTTAGGGTTTAACATTCACTATCTTAATGCATGGATATTCATACATAAAACTATATAAGCCCTAATTGTAAATATACATTTCAAACTATCTAACTTTCTCAAAAATAATACCACGTATGCATATCGACTACAAACATTAAAAACATGTATAATAACATAATTTAGAACTCATTTTTTATGAAATACGAACAAATCTTTGAATGAATGATTCTCCATGAGATCTATTAACAATACACCAAGATGTAAAATTTGTCACTTTAAACTGCTCTAGATCACATATAAACACTTTTTCATGTCTATAATGTTTTGGACAAGATTTGAGATATAAAAATTATACCTTGAACTCTTAAACTTATTTTCTCTAGATTTGGTTACATTCTCTCTCTATGTAGTTCTCTCTCTCTCTATCTCCATCTCTCTCTCCCCTCTCTTTTTTGCATACTCAAATGTAAGAAAAGAAGAACATACCATAACATACATTTACTTAGTTAGGATAACATTAAGGATTAAACCCTTTTGAAAAGTTTTATCCCCATCAACTTTTACCGGTTTACATATTTAATCAAAAACTTTAATTCTAACTTTATTTTTTAAAATTGTAGGTGCTACATGTCTATCCCGTTTATGTAGCTCTTGTCTTAGAAACATGTTATTCGCTAAATATATTTAGATAATGCCATTTCATTTTCTATGCTTACAGAGTTACAATGTACTTTAACTTGCTTGATCAATAATAGCAACAAGAACAACATCAATAGTAGTAATAAGAGTGGTGGTGGTAAAGTTATTAGTAGTAGTCGTGGTACTTGTAGTGGTGGTAATCGTAATCATAGTGCAGGTGGTGGCAGCAATGGTTGTGAACGTAGTGGTGGTGGTGGTAGTGATGATATGATGTTACATTATTATATGCGTATGTTATGTAATTAATAAATTTTGTTATGTAGTTATGCATATATTGATTATAAAATTGTGTAATTACATATTATATATACATATATATATATATATACATATATATATATATATATACATATATATATATATACATATATATATATACATATATATATATATACATATATATATATATATATATATATATAATATATATATATATATATATTATATATATATATATATATATAATAATATGCGTAGTTAGATGAATACATGCCACTCGACTAAAATATACATATTACATACTGATAACATGTATATTTCGCAAGAAGAAAATGCTTCCTACAAGGACCAAATCTGATATCATATGGTAAGATAAGAAGACAAAGTCCTAAAAGCTTTGATATCATATTAAAAAGTTAAAAAAAAACTTTTTAAAGTATGAAATTATCAAATATGCTATAACTATAATTAAAAATATTAATCTAACATAACTTCTATTTTCATCTATACAATTATAATAAATGATAAATTTTTATCTAATTAACTTAGATACATACCACATTAAATTTACTTTTAGAACGACAAACACATATATACTTATTAACCTTACGTTAAATCTATATTATTTTCGGTCATGAGATTTAAACCCTTTAACACTATGGAAAGTAGGTAGAGGCATCATTAGATGTCATTTGACTACCAATGATCATTAACTTAAATGTTTAAAGTGAGGTACCCAAAGAGTTTCTGAAAATAGATGAACGTCTTGCGTTCAAGTCCCACCTATAATAAAAATAAAAGGCGGTTTTAGGTTGGGCACGGGGTTTTCTCACCTAATGTGAGTTTTCTTCTCAAGGTGGTCTCAAATTTCGTACTTGAGTAATGAAAGATGATCGGGTGGGTCAGTGGTCTGTCAGTGATTCTATTAGTCGTTATAAAAAAAAGATGTCATTCGACTAAATGAGGTTTTGTTACAAGTTTATCAAAGCAAATTTAACCATTTAAACTTAAAAAACGCAGCGGATATTAGTGGTTAAAATGTGTGTAACAATCTAAAAATTTGAACCATTTTAACTAAAGACAAAACCCATAAACAAGGATGTGAAATTACATGCTATTAAAACAAAAAGAACAACGATGGGGTGTTCTTGAAACTACCTTTCAGAAACAAGAAGATGTAGTATGGATGAGGAGAAGACGATGATGCTTTTTGAATGTCCAGCCTCCAAGAGAGAAAGCCTCAAGCTTGTATACCCACAAGCTCTTCCAAACACCTAGCTTGTTAGGGAGTGCAACACCAAGAACCCTCTTATTGTGCCTCTTTCAAAAACGAAATTTTCAGCACCCTTTTTCACTTAGATCCGAAAATTTTCAGGGTTTTGGAGAGAGTTCTCTTGCTTGTGTGTGTGAGAGAGAGTGTGTAAGTTAAAGGTTGAGTGCAAGAGAGATTAAAGTCTTGTAAATAACCAAGACATGCAATCCCAAGGAGTGGACCTCCTTGGGCGGCCGAAAATCCCATTCAAAATGGGTTCCCCCATTTTAATTTTTATGAAAAACTTACACATTCAATCCATAAGTTTATAAAATTAAAACCATTTTTAATTTTATAACATTAACACACTTTTATTTGTTATTATTTAACTCACTTAAATAATGAAACAAATAATTTCTCATGAATAAACTATCCATATAATGTTGTTCTATTACAAAAGCAACATTTTAGAAAACTTATTTTCTAAATTGGTGTCAATATTTATTTGTATGATCACATCAACAAATAAATATTTATTGGTGTTTGTATAGCTTGTTATTGGGTATGACCCGACGTGGATCATAACGTACTAACCACATCAATCTTGTATGTGTCTCGGGCATACAAGTTCTAACAATCTCCCACTTGCACAAGATTCATAGAAGATTGATGCAAGCAGTAAATATCGCCTAACAACGGTTTACTACCCTTAATATGTATGACTAAGTGCCATTCAATAACATCATCCCTTTCAAGTACCTTACTCGAAATGTTTTAAGTGACTCAATCATCTATCCTTTTGTCACATATATCATGTTAAATCGCAGAGATACAAAATGATCATTCTCTATTGATTTAACTTTATTAGGCCTTAGACATCTTACTCTCATGAATAAGAGAGACAAATCCCATCTTGACTACATACGTCTCTCACAACTACCTTGTATTATACCTGAACTCAGACTTATGTACTACCATGTTTCAGAATAGCGAAGAACTAAGTCAAAGTATAATATTCAGTAACTATCAAGACTCAATATGTATCTCAGGTCAGAGGATACCAAATGATGTTCGCCTTTACTCAAATTTACTTATGATCAATCAAGAAGATTCCATGTAGTAATATTTGAGAAGCGGGTCAGTCCAATATTTGTATCCCATAAATATCTATGAACTTTGGCAGCAACACTTTGCTCTATATTCATCCATATGAATATCTACTAATCCAAGTTTATAATAGTCTTACTCTCGTACTTGTTCCCACAAGTATGAACGACTACGGACGTTCTGAGTAAACAATTTACTCATGGATTTTAAACATGCGAAATATGAATATTAGTTGAACTATTATAACCAAATAATTCATTCAAGTAATAAAGGGTTACAATACAAAAATTAAAGATCAAATCCAGTCACTAGAATATTGAAGTCCCATGGCACAAGTATGACTTTCATGCTTTACCTTTTCAAGAAGCTTCGTGAGTGGATCCGCAATGTTTTGATCCATGTGAACTTTGCGAATACATATCTACCATTGTTAGGTTTTGTAACATGTTCATCAAAGCAAGTTTAACCATTTAAACTTGAAAAATGCAGTGGATATTAGTGGTTAAAAGGCATTTTATAATCTGAAAATTTGAACCATATTAACCAAAACAAAACCCATAAACAAAGGATCATATAAATATGTGAAATGAAATGCTGTCAAAATGAAAAGAACAACCATAGGGTGTTCTTGAAACTACCTTTCAAGAAAAAAATGATGTAGTATGGATGAGAAGAAGAAGATGATGCTTATTGAATGTATAGCCTCCAAAATAGAAGTCCTCAAGATTGTATACCCACAAGCCTTAGCAAACACCTAACTTGTTAGGTATTAGAACACCAAAAATCAAACCCTTTCTTGCAAACCCGAAAATTTCAGCCAAGATGAACTCAAAATCTGCCCAAAAGCTCGAATTTTGCAAGGAGAAAAGAAGGAGAAAAGAGTTTATTGCATGTAAGAGAAAGTGTGTGTCACAAGGGAAGAGTGAAAGAAAAGTTAAGTCTTGCATTAAACCAAGACATAAACATTCCCCATGCCCAAAACGAGGCGATCGAAACCCAAACAAAATGGGTTCCCCCCATTTTAGTTTTTTATAAAAAAAACTTACACTTTTAACCTTTAAGTTTATAAAATTAAAACATTTTTTTAATTTTATAACATTAACACACTTTTATTTGTTATTATTTAACTCACTTAACTAATGAAACAAATAATTCTCATGAACAAATTATCCATATAATGTTGTTCTATTACAAAGCAAAGTTTTAGAAAACCCATTTTCGAAATTGGTGTCAATATTTATTTGTATGATCTCATCAAAAAATAAATATTTATTGGTGTTTGTTTAGTTTGTTATTGGGTATGACCCGACTTGGATCATAACGTACTAACCACATCAATCTTGTATGTGTCTTGGGCATACAAGATCCAACAATCTCCCACTTGCACAAGATTCATAGAAGATTGATGCAAGCAGTAAATACCGCCTAACAACAGTTTGCTACCCTTAATACGTATGATTAAGTGCCATCCAATAACATCATCCACTTCAAGTACCTTACTCAAAATGTTTTAGGTGAATCAATCATCTATTCTTTTGTCACAAATGTCATGTCAAATCCCAAAGACACGGAGTGATAATTATCCATTGATTTAACTTTATCAGGCCTTAGACATCTTACTCTCAACGAATAAGAGGGATAAATCCCATCTTGACTACAAACGTCTCTCACAATTACCTTATATCATACCTGAATTCAGACTTATATACTGTCATGTTTCAGAACAACGAAAAACTAAGTCAAAGTATAATATTCGGTAAATATCAAGACCCAATATGTATCTCAAGTCAGAGGATACTAAATGATGTTCGCCTTTACTCAAAATTACTTATGATCAATCAGAAAGATTCCAAGTAATATTTGAGATGCAGGTCAGTCTAATATTTGTATCCCACAAATATCTATGAACTTTGGCAGCAACCTTTTGCTCTATATTCATCCATATGAATATCTACCATTCCAAGTTCATAATTGTCTTATCTTCGTACTTGTTCCCACAATTATGAACGACTATGGATGTTCTGAGTAAATGATTTACTCATGGATTTTAAATATGCAAAATAGGAATATTAATTGAATTATTATAATCAAATAATTTATTCAAGTAATAAATGGTTATAATATCCAAATACAAAATTAAAGATCATATCCAGTCACTAGAATATTGAAGTCCCATGGCACAAGTATGGCTTTCATGCTTTGTCTTTTCAAGAAGCTTTGTGAGTGGATCCACAATGTATTGATCCGTGTGAACTTTGCGAATACATATCTTTCGCTTTTCAACTTCATCTTTTATGTAGTTGAATCTCCGTTCAATGTGCCTAGTCTTTTGATGTGAACGGGGTTCCTTGATTTGAGCAATCGCACCCTTGTTATCACAAAGAATTTCTAGGGGGTCCTAAATAGAAGGGACTACCCCTAGATCGACCATGAATTTCTTTAACCATGTAGCTTCCTGAGCTGCTAATGAAGCGGTGATGTATTCTGACTCTGTAGTTGACAATGCCACCCCATCTTGCTTAGAGCTCTTCCAAGAAATTGCTCCTCCATTCAAGATGAAAATGTACCCCGATAGTCATCCCGATCAGTTTGGAAACTCACATCTGTGTAACCCTTCATTCCTCCTCACCAGATCCATAGATTAGGAACATATCTTTTCTCCTCCTTAGGTACTTAAGTATGTTATTAACAACCATCTTATGACTGATCGGCTTGTCATGCTCAAAGCGCATGACACGTCCGGCCTAGTGCATATCATTGCATACATGATGGATCCTATGGCATATGCATACGAGATTCCTTTCATTTTGTCTTGCTCATCCTTTGAGCTTGGACATTGAGTCTTACTTAATAGCATTCCTCTTTGAATAGGTACGGTACCTTTTTTAGAGTTTTCCATCTTGAACCTTTTCAAGATCTTATCAATGTATACACTTTGATTTAAACCTATCAACCGCCTTGATCTATCCCTATAGATCTTTATTCCCAAAATATAGACGGCTTTCCCAAGATCCTTAATGGAAAAACAGCTTCCAAGCCAAGCTTTTACACCTTCCAAGGTTGGAATGTCATTTCCAAATAGTAGGATGTCATCGACATGTAATACTAGGAAAGTGACGATCTTCCCACTAGCTTTCTTATATACTCATGCTTCATCGGCGTTTTTGATTAACCCAAATTTATCTCTTCATCAAAATGGTGATTCCAACTTCTTGATGCTTGCTTCAATCCATAGATTGATTTCTTTAACTTGCATACTTTGTTAGGATTTTTTGATCGACAAAACCTTCAGGCTGAACCATATAGACATCTTCCTCAAGATATCCATTTAGAAAAGCGGTTTTGACATCCATTTGCCAAATCTCATAATCATAATGAGCAGCTATGGAAAATAATATCCTAATAGACTTTAACATTGTAACTGGCGAGAAGGTCTCATCATAATCAACCCCTCGAGTTTGAGTGAAACCTTTTGCTACAAGTCTAGCTTTATAAGTATCCAAGTTTCCATGCATATCAGTTTCTTCTTGAAAACCCACTTACTTCCAACTATCTTGGAGTTAAGAGGTGGTTCAACCAAGTCCCATACTTGGTTGTCATACATGGATTGCATCTCAACATTCATGGCTTCAAGACATTTTTCACAATCCAAATTGGACATTGCATCATGATAAGTGGTTGGTTCAATGGAATCTACCACATAACATTCATCTACGAAAAATCCATATCTTTCAGGTGGATTGCTAATTCTACCAGATCTACGAACGTTTTGTGTGTATTGATCAACTTTTTGATCACCCTCAACATCTTAATGTTGAGTGCTAGTGTCAACCAAACGTGTATCGGTTTGTGGTTCTTGATCCTCCTCAAGATCTACTATTCTACTGCTAGTTCCTTCTGTAAGGAACTTAGCTTCTAAGAACTCAGTCGTCTTGGCAACAAACTCCTTTTGTTCCAATGGATCATAGAAATAATATCCCATAGAATCTCTTGGATATCTAATGAAGATACACTTAGTGGAACGACTTTCTAACTTGTTTGAGATGGGAGTCTTAACATAAGCCTCACAACCCCATACCTTTAAATATGATAGTGATAGAACCCTTTCATACCATATTTTAAAAGGTGTCTTTTCCGCTTTCTTGGTTGGGGCCATATTCAAGATACAGGCCGCAGAGAGCAAAGCGAAACCCCAAAATGATAGAGGCAATGAGCTTCTAGCCATCATAGATCGAACCATATCCAATAGAGTTTGATTTCTCCTCTCAGACATACCATTGTGTTGTGGTGTTCCAGGTGGAGACAGTTGTGAGACAATACCACAACTTCTAAGATGATCTCTAAAAACATCACTTAGGTATTAACCTCCTCTATCGGTGCAGAGAATTTTTATTTTCTTGTTGAGTTGATTTTCTACTTCATTCTGGAAAATTTTGAACATTTCAAAAGCTTCATGTCACACCCCAACCTTGACGGCGGAAACGTCGAAGTGTGAGGGTTAAGATTGTTCACAACCACATAACGCTATGATTAAAATGTAAATGCCATTAATTAATTGTTTTCAAACACCACATACATAAATGTCTCAAAACAACCCAAACAACAAAAAAATAGAAGGAAATTTCAAATGTCTTTATTAAGTCTAAGTCCGAGTCCTAAATTTAAGCATTTCCTTCAATCATCTTTAAACTTGCACATTACCTGAAACATGTTGAAAAATAAGGTCAACTAACAAGTTGGTGAGTTCCCATGGTTTTAAGTACAATAAGTATCTCGAAAAGTGGCAATTCTAGTCAATGGTCACAGAATAAGTAAGTATATAGAACATGCATAGTTACAACCAAACCTTGACTGAACAACATATGAATAAGCATGATTAGCTAAGTGTATTTGGTTCCCTAGTGCACAAGCATACGGCTCCTAGGAGTCGGCAATACATCGACTTTATCACCAAATAGGCTTGTCAGGCCCAAAGATCTAAGACTTCGCCAGGCTAGACATAGTTAATGATTGCACACATATGACTCATCTCATATATAACTTAACACATTCAAATAACCACGACTATGTAAAGAATTGCACGTGCATAATAAGTATCAAGCGTGTAAGAGTATGTTTGTATAACCAACATGTTTCACCCCAAAAGGTGTAAAATATAAGTAAACGGGGCATAAGAACTCACTTGTTAATAAGGGTTTGAAGATGAAATAAGAATAACCACGAATAAGATCCAACACAAACGTCACAACACACCTAAACGAAATAAAGTAGCGCGTTATAATTTGTTTGATGATTATTGTAGGTCTAATAGGATTTAATAATTATTCGTATCTATTATATGTTATTGATGCGATCGGATAAATGGAACGAATGGATTTTTTATACTTTGAAATAATTAATTATTTGCGCGTGTGAGAAAGAATAAGTACAACTTGATTTATTGTACGTTTAATCGATTTATAATATTGTATATTATCATAAGTGATTTAGCTATTATAAAGAGCTATGTAAAAATATATATATATATATATATATATATATATATATATAGGTATAAATAACTAAACAATTAATTGTTTGAATATATATATAAATATACAAGTATTATGTTCACACATTTCTTTTGTATTTTTTTGAAATACAATAATGTATTTATAAATACAAAGGTATTTTATAAAAATTCATTTAGTCACAAATTAATTAAACAAAAATAAAAAGAGTAATCTGCATTTTATAAAATTATTTTTAGAAATTTTCAGAATAAAAAAAAGTTAAATAATTAAAAAGAAGTGAAGAAAAGGAAGAAAATTTGAAAAGAAAAAGGGAAAAAGGGAAAAAGGGGGTTGCCCGGGGTCGAACCCGGGACCTCCCTTGGAAACTAGGGCGCAGGAACCAGTGAACCAAGGCCAAGGCCTTGGTTTCAATTTGGTTTGTCTTAATTTTAAACTCTATCTCTCTAGGTTCCCCAAATCCTATGAACCCTAATTTCAAAAGAATCAAAATCGGCCCTCGATTCGGTGTTAATCACCTAAATCATCATAGGGATTTTGATCTTTGAACAAAATCGAGTAGAAAACAGATTTCAATTACCTGTTTTGATGAGATAAAAGGTGATTTCGAATTCGGTTTAGGTTTCGGGTGTTTTGGTTTGGGGTTTTCTAATCGAGTGGTTTTCTTGTGAAATTGAAGGTTTGGAGAGTTCAGGAACTTCACAATGAACCGAAAACCCATAATTTATAGGCTTCATTTCATGGATTCGAGCCTTTCTCTCTCGATTTAAAAACGCGTTCGAAGTTTTACCAAATTAGGAGATTTGAAGCTGTTAATTTGCAATGGTGATTGAATAATTGATTGATTAAGCCGCGTTTTTAGTTTGGGAGTAATTAATTTGATTGAAAACTTCGAATTTGGCAGGATTCGATTTCAAAGTTTCTATCGGTCGAACTTGGTTCGATTTGGAAGGTTTTCACGCGCAAGAATCTTAAATTGAACTAAGGTTCAGGTTCGAAACACCGGGTCGAGGGGGTGGGGCGGTTTAATTGATCAAAGGCAACAAAACGAAGGTTTGAAGCTTCGCCGGAGCTCGGCCGGAGCTCCGGCCGAAGCCGCCGGAAAAGCGGGCAAGTAAAAACAGAAGGTTTACACCTTCAGCCCCTGAAGTTTGGGCGTTTTACACATTTGACCCCCGCAGTTTGGGCGTTTGGTCAAATGGTTTTAAACTTTTGATTACAAGTTTGAAAAATTACAAAACACCCCCATACTTTGAGTTTTAAAGAAGATTGTTTTTATTATTATTGTTATTATTATTATTATTATAAAAGTTATTATTAGTATTATTATTATTAGAGATTATTATTTTTATAATAATTCTTATTATTATTATTATTAACATTTTTTTTTGTTAAATTCATTTTAAGCATTATTATTACCATTGATAATATTGATAACTATTATTTGTAAGGTTACAATCCTTTTAAGCATTATAATATTAAGTTTTGTATAACACTTTGTTATTAATCACCAATAACTAAATTTGTTAACCAACAATAAGTTTACTAAGCAGAACAAGTCCTCAAAGATTCAAAACGACAAACAAGACCCATACAAGAAGTAACGATGCTAACTTTTTAATTAATGCAAAAATACAGGATGTTACACTTCATCTTTGTGTCTTAACAAGTACACGTAACCACATCGATTATAGTCTTCGGTGAAGGTAATGAAGTATCTTTCATTGTACCTAGTCATTGGTTTAAAAGGACCACATACTTCCGAATGTATGATGCCTAATAAATCTTTTGCTCTTTTGGATTTGCCACAAAAAGATGCCTTAGTCATTTTTCCTTGTAAACAAGATTCACATATATCAAATGAATCATATTCATTTGCTTTTAAAAGACCGTTCTTTTGAAGTGTTTGTACACGCTTCTTGCTTATATAACCAAGACGGCAATGCCAAAGATAGGTATCACTCAAATCCGATTTAAGTTTCTTGGTGGTGGTTTGGTACAATGAGCTATCATATAATGTGTTTTTACAAACCAATTCAAAAATACTATTAATAGGAATAGCTTTAAAATAAAAGATGTTATTTAAAGGAACATGAATTTTATTTTCAATAAATGTTAAAATATAACCATATTATCTTAATTGGGAAAAAAAATAATGTTCCTAGTCAAACTAGGAACGTACAAAACATTGTTCAAAATTACTTCCAAACCATTGGAAGCTTCAAGATGTAGTCCCCTCGGTCTTCAACTTGAACTTTTGCCCCATTCCCCATGTAGAGGCTAACATCCCATTTCTTGAAGTCCTTACTTCTTTTAAACCCCTGCAATAAGTTGCAAATGTGAGTTCCACATCCGTATCCAATACCCATGTGTTAGAGTATATTAAATTTAGACCAATATGGATCATGAAAATTGTACCTGAGGTTTGCCCGACATCTCTCTTTGCTTCCAACTCTTTGAGATGGACTGGGCAATTTCTTGCCCAATGTCCAATCACCCCACACTTAAAACATGGGTCATTTGAAGCAACCTTTTGCTTCTTCTCCGCTGGTTTTGGTGGTGGCGCTCTTACCACTCCCTTTCCCTTTCCCCTAATGTGCCTTTTACCCTTGGCAACATTTGCCTTGGGTGCGGGGTGAGGCCACTTCTTGTTCCCACCTTCATTGATGGCGAGAACGGGTAAAGCCTTTTTACCCATAGCCGCCTCGATAATTTTGAGCATAGAGTGAAGCTCACTTATGTTCTTGTCCAACCCGTTCATGTTATAATTCATGACAAAGTTGTCAAACCTTTTTGACAAAGAGTTGAGGATCAAATCCGTAGCCAACTCTTTCGAGACGGGACAATTCAGCCTTTCGAGGCGGTCAATGTGGCTTTTCATCTTAAGTACATAAGATGAAATAGATTGGGTGTCATCCATATGACATGCATGGAGTGCTCGAACCGTTTTGAAGTGCTCTTGTAAGGCCCCGTTCCCGGGACGCTTACAGTTGGATCCTCATCGCACATAAAACAAATAATTACATTTGCCTTATGAAATATTGCAGTGAAAAAACATAAAAAAATAACTTTTCATATCATTACAAATGCTTTTGCAAGTTAATACAAGGGTTCATTTCAAAACATCATTCGTTCGCATTACAATGCAAAAACATTAACAAAATAATGCCATCCAAAAGAGCTGAGTAGTCGCCTCATGCCATCCTCAGCAATCATTACATGCCAACAGGAAACATATCAAAGTCAGCATTGCTGAGTGAGTTCTAGTTTTATAAAATAAAACATACTTTTCTTTCGTTAAAACCGTTCTTTTCTTTCATGCGATCATACATCATACGTACACATAGATAATATTTATTATCTTCATCGTTCGTTAACTTCCGTTCATTCATTCATTCTTACTTTCATTCGTTCGTTCATCATTACATCTTTTCCTTTCGTCATCACCATGAACTTTACCCTTCATTCTTGTGGTACTGGACCTAAACCTATAAAAGACCTTCATCGGTGGTGCTCGAAACCAAATGGTCACAGTACTTAAGGTAAATTTCAGGTATACCACTTGCCCTTCAGTCTCGTGGTACTGGACTAAGCCCATAAAAGACCTTCATCGGTGGTGCTCGGCACCAAATGGTCACAGTACCTAAGGCACGCAACAATGGTTCATACGTATGGTCAATCACAAAGAAAGACCCCGATGTGCATCCTCCCGGGGTAGCGAACCCGCACACCGTTGGGCTAACACCTTTTAATGGCATGTCCCGACATACAGTGCTTGCAAGACTTTCATTACTTCATCGTTCATTAATGCATGCATTCTTACTTCATGTTCCTCTTTCATTATCTTTCACTTTACGTTACATAATACTTCATTCATTCATTAACATGACACGTAAAGCCATAGGAAAGATAAACATACATCATAATAAGGAACATATCATACACAGGTATCAACATCATACATGGCAACATCATACATACATAACATGCATAATCATGCAACATCATCATCATCATGCCCAACATGCTCTCTAAGGCCTCAATCGTCAAATTACATGCTCTTACGGGAACCTTTACTTCAAAACTTACATATGCACTTTCTCCTGAAAGTCAGAAGTCAAACTACGCTTCTCCTCGGGTGTAACAGCCCTATTCAGGCGTATGGACACCCTTCAGTCGCATGGCCTCCATGCGACTGAACATCATGCGAATGAACCAATGCGGATGAACACTCATGCGAATGAACACCCAATCGTACGAATGGACCTAATGCGGATGGACCTCATGCGAATGGAACTAATGCGGATGGGCATTTATGCGACTGGATCCTCAATCGCATGACTCCCCATGCGACTGGCCCCAATCGTGCGAATGAGTTCTACATCGTGCGAATGGACCCCAATCGCACCTCATTCGGCCGTATGGCCTTCATTCGGTCGCCTAGCCCTACCTGGTGCAGAATGCAGTTCATCCCGAACCCAATCTACCATTTTCGACCTCCAAGCTCGTCCAAACTAATTCTAAGCCCAAATCAACCATCCTAAACCTTAGGAATGCATACCACAACACCATTAAAGCACACACAAGCTCACAAACAAGGCTCAAACACATCATACACACACATACACATACACAAACGGGTCAAACATACACACACTCAAAAACCCGATTTTCAAATGTTTTCCAGCCCCAGATCATTCAAAAACGTTTAAAGGAGGGGTCCTAGAACTCACACAAACGACCACAATGAGGAGAGCTTCGATTTCACTCGCTTCTCAACGATTTTGGCTCACTCGAACCAACCCGAACTAACTTTTTCTCCCTTTTCTCTTCTTTCTCTCTTCTCCTCTTTCTTTGGCTGAAAATGTGGGTGTGGGGAGAGGGTAATGGCTGCCCTCTCCCTTTATATACCCCCACTTACCCAACTTTCTCTCGTTGGTGAGTTTGGTCCCTCGACTTTGGACTTTATTTCTTTCTTCTTTATTTGTCGGCTTCAAAATAAATAAATAATCGGGTGTTACACCTCTACCCTTGCTTGTTGTTGGAACGTTTCATTCAACTGGGTAATCATGTCGTATGCTCCATGATGTTCATACTCCTTTTGGAGATCCGGAGTCATACTTTCCAACATAAGGCAAGACATTTGGACCGAGTCCTCAATGTATTTTACCCAATTATTATAGGTCTCCTCATCCTCCTTATTAGGTTGATCGAGAATCTGATCGTCTAAAATATATGATCGTTTCTCTTGCTTGAGAATAATTCTCAAGTTTCGAAACCAATCTATAAAGTTATTATGATTTAGACGCTCCTTTTGGAGAATGGTTCTTAGTGATAGTGAGTGAGCGGACGGGATGTCATTATTTTCATTATTGTTGGTGGCCATCTACAAAATTAAACAAAGTTCAATTTTAGTATTATTTATATTTTAATAATTAAAACCCTTTTAAGTGTCTTACACGATTTTAAATTCTAGAATCCAACGTTACATTTAAATAATAGTTAGGTGACCTTTATCCCATTATTTAAATTAACAAGGTAGTCAACGTTTTGACAATTGTTATCCTTTGCAACTTCTAGGGTATGGGATCGACTTAAACATCATATGTGTGGTCGGAACGTTTATCCCATCAACACCTTTGTAAACCACGTTGTAGGTGATCCATTAAACATGGTTTGCAAATCAAGTTACCATACTTACACACACATGTGAGTTTTCCCACATAAGTGGTTAGGTGACCTTTTTCCCATAAATATGGTATCTCCACCTCAAATCACAAGTTCCCTCAAAATGGTTAGGTGACCTTTATCCTATTAAGAGTTTCCAAGTGACTCAAGTGTTGTGCAAAAGGATGGTGTTAAACTTGTTTATAAAAGAAATTTTAAGTTTCCATAATACAAGTTTAGAAAACTCTATGTACCTTATTTTTGCATGCTTTCAAATACAAGGTACCCTATGGTTCATTTTTTAATAAAATCTCTTTTATTAATACCATTAATCCTTTTAATAACCTTTTATTAATCACTTAATGATAAAGAACCATCAATTTTCAGCTTGTTATGTTTGTTAATAAGTTTGTTATGCATATCCAAATATCAAACAAAACCATACAATAAACAACCAAACAAGCATAATCATACAAACATAAGTGCATAACCATAGCCACTAAGTTGACTACACTTGTTTGCCATCACAAGTGTTGTCATAAGGTCTTTCCTAAGGGTTAACAATGACACACCAAAATGTGTTCATGAACTCCTACTTGAATCCACATCCAAATGCTTCAAGTGTCCATGTCTTTTGTGTCCTTCTTTAAGTCTTCATATTGTGCATCTTCTTTTACAAAATCATATCCTAATATAATTTTTAATAAAAAATGCACCTAATCTATTTATTACATAACCAATGAATAAATAAATTACAACCCAAAATACAAACACAAATATTACAACCCTTTCAAGAATCAAGACCAACATGACAAATCACAATCAATAAAATCCAAAACACATAAGGTCAAGGCTATGTTATGCACCAAAATATGTATCATATACAACATTCAAGAACAACAATGAACCCCTTTTTTTAACCTTAAAGTTCTGGCCAACATGAACCAAAACTTTAGGATTTAATCCAAACAATACTAAAGCATGTAAGATAAAACCTTGAAACATAAGGGATTCAATCATCCATAACAAAACAGCCCCTAATGGGTGGAAAAAGTCCATGAAAACTAACTTTTCAAGAACTTTTGAAGCACGTATATGTGAGGCAAATAATATCTCTTCAAAAGTTATTAGTGGTTCTCTTTTTAATATGTTTAAAACTTATGTGTAGTTTTTTTCAGATGTAAAAAGTATGCAGTCGACGGACTATATCTACAGAAATCTGTAGAAGAAATAGTGGACCAGACCTTTGCAGTCTGCAAGAAAAAAGACTGTTTGATATTTAACCACAAACATAAACAACAAGCCAAACCAAATAAAATCACAAGTGAATTATTTTCGAATCCATGATTCAGTTACACTTTTGAATCACGTCCTCTGACTCGATCACAAACAATATGAGGTACAAAGAAGTGAGCTTACCTTTATAGGAGGTTTGTTTTGGTTGTGAGAAGCCATCATTTTGATGTCTCTAACCGAAATCAGTTGACGATTACACCAGATTTGTAGTGAAATCAAAAGGATATGAATATATGATTGTTTGGGAGAATAAGATATTCAAATGCCTTGGTGTTCGAATTGGGGAAAAATAGAACGTAAGTTTGGGGTTAGGGTTAGAGAGAGATAAGGGAAGGTCTTGTAGGCGACGGCGAAGGAGGGAGAGCTCGCAGGAGACGGCGGGTGCGGGAGAGCTCGCTGGGGATGGTGGCGGTGGGAGGACTCGCAGAATCGGACGGTGGCAGGAGGGTTCGTAGGGATGGCAGTGGTGGGAGGGGAATGACGCGTCAGTGGCACCGGGACGGTTGCAAGCGACGGGATGGGGATGGGGGTACGCGACCGAGGGGTGGGATGGGTTAGAACGATCGAGATGGGGCTTGGGCTTAGAATTTATGGGTTGATTTGTTTTGGGGAGAAATTAAAAAGTTAATTTTTAGGGTCTGCACCAAAAAAGGGGGTCAAGAAGACCACAAGTTGAGTTTTTTTTAATGAAACGACTTCGAAAAAACAAACAACCCGCAGATGGAAAAATCTGCGTTGTACATACAAAAGAGACTATACAAACCTTTTAAAAAAACAAACATGACATTTATTATCTACATGTATACTCTAGTAGACTTCAAATTCTTTAGTCGGTTACAATTGACAATGTCTTTTGATATTTACGCTTACATTTATGTTTACTGGCGGAGCTTTATAGGGGCCGTGGGGGGGGGGGGTGTTGCTTCCCTTATTTTTTCGTTCGTAGTGTTAACTTTTAGTCTGATAGTGTAAATTTTTGGCCAGCTAGTGTAAAATTTTATATAAATATCGAGTTTGCCCCATTAAAAAAATAATTTCGCCCCCACCATTTTTACAAAATAGTTCAAACTCCGTCAATGTTTATTGTCTTAAATCATATCTTTGTTTTGACCATTTTGGGTTTTTAATTTTCAATTATGAATTATATAATTCCAATAACCAAACAAATAATGTTTTTAAAATTTTAATTTCCTTTTAAATTATATACTGTATTTAATATACTGTATTTAATAAGAATCATAATTGTTGCGTTTTTAGCAAGGTAGTATATTATGAGTATATGTGCACACATCTTGATGTCATCGCGGATGTGACACGATGCATGCTCATTGACCAGATCAACGAAATAAGTTATATTATTAAAATTAAATAATAATAATAATAATAATATATTATAATATATTTATATTATTATTATAATAATTATTATTATTATTATTATTATTATTATTATTATTATTTTTATTATTATTATTATTTATTTAATTATCGTTATCGTTACCGTTACCGTTACCGTTACCGTTACCGTTACCGTTACCGTTATCGTTATCGTTATCACTATCATTATCCTTATCACTATCACTATCATTATCACTATCATTATTACTATCATTATCACTACCACTATTACTATCACTATCACTATCACTGTTACTATTACTGATTTAAGTCTAGAGTTATTAATTGTTTGATTAGTTACTACTATTCCATCAGTTAACCTTTCAGCAATGCTTTCAGCAATGATGCCTCTTTGATTTGTACTTATTCTTTGGCCTAAGGTTTTGTTTTAGAGGTTAATTATTGGTTAATTCTCGGACTATCATGAGATCAAATGTGTCTTGGATTCAAGGGATTTCAAGGTAGGAGCATACCCGCAACCATGGTTAATAGGTAGTCTTAACAATATACTAATTATTTCATTAACCCTTTTATAAGTTTAATGTCGATCAGTTATAAAAAAGTGCCAATTCTACTACTAAAAGTTTTTTAAACAAAATTTGTTTACAAAAGCTTTTGTTATTATATAAAAGTGTGAATTGCGCCACTAAGATGTCACGGTTAAAATTAAAAATATATATATCATTTAAACTACGTACAAAGGATATGATACCAAGATTAAATCTGAGACCTTCATCTTCATGTTACATGTTTCAACCCCTAAATTGGTGTCAATGGGCATAGTTCGAGGAACATAATTTAAGTTTGTTTGGTTTATGGACCATGATACATGAAGTCATCTTAATTTAATAGGAAATATAATGATATGTTTGAATTTTTGGGATGTCGGGTAAAATACCGTTTAATATCAACTTACATATAATATAAATTAAATACAACAGTAAATGTAACAAAAATAGATACAATATTTGCAGTGAAAAGATCAAACAGAAGAATACAAGGTTGATTGGAGCATATGTTTGATATAGTTTTCTTAAAACAAATTTCATGTTTATTTTTAGGGTAGATTGAGTAAAGCTGAGTAGCTTGAGAATCACACTGATATTTTTATGTATGTTCTAACGCTATTCTTTTTCATCAACTTGACATGAACCAAACATGGGTTTTTATAGCCAAAATATTTGAACCGATCAATAGTTCATCACCTTAGCTCAAATTTGAACAATATTAACTTGGTACAAGACTCTAATAAATGAAAATATAATCCACAAAATATTAACTATCCTTTACGTACACATAGATGGACCAAGTCTGGTGTTTGGTTTTTGTTGGTGTATTTAGCGAGCTAGAATTTTCCTCACAAACTATTTGAAGAGATAAAACAAATCTTGTTTTTTTGGATAAAATGTTATAGTTTGAATTTACCGAGCAATGATCGAGTAAAATGGTGTAGTTTTAGTTTTTATTTTATTGTATGTATTAGTGTTTTTTTAAGGTTCTCGCTACTTATTTTTAAAGCTAGTGAAAAAACAAATTATATAATTTTTTTTCTATATAAATATAGACTAGACTTTCAATTTTATTTAAAAAGCACTACCTATCTATACTATGATTAAAATTATAGTAAAATATACACATATGTATTTTGTAATTGTTGGGGATAATTATAGGTGAGTAGTGGATTACAAAGGAAGACAACAAAAATAAGGAGTGGGGCATGAGAGCCATTTGGTTGTGGATCCTCCAACAAATACCAACCACGCTTGGAAAGTTAAACACCAATTCCATCCCTTTTATTTATGGTATACTTTAAACATGAATCCGTTTATTTATGCTCTACTTTAAACACAAATCCGTTTTCAAGACTCGATTCCAGTTTTTCAAATTTCAAAGCTTTGATCATACCAGCACGTTAGTAAGAAACAAGTTTTATGGTATAGACAGAAAGACACGAGATGTGTATTCTTTGTTTAGCCGAGTTTGATGAGAATATAGCTTTTAGAGATGAAAATGAAGTTGGTTAGTTGTGTGTATATGTTAGAAACTTCAACAAGTAAACCTAAAAAACCAAATATGAAACTAACGTTTGGGTAAATAAATCAATAAGCAACCCGCTTCTATACATTCGTTACCCACAACTTCACACATATGATATCAAAAGCAGTACAAGAAACATAACAATAAGGCCTTCTCATTTATCCGAATACCTAGAGGATGTTTTATATAAACTTCTTTTGTTCGAATAGTTAGAGACAAATGTATTACTTCGGCTCCGTAATAGTTATTATCACCTTTTTCTCATCAGTCCTATGATCAAAGGCCAAAAACTGATCAATTTGATTTCATTGCGTATCAGTTATATGCAAAATGTTAACATCTATCATAAATAAATTCTCTCTAATGCATAGCTTTTCTTCCCGGGTGTAAAAAAATATAGATGTCACTATGTATTTTATTTTAATTTTCTATATAGTAATTAATAATTGAGTGTCCGTTACATGGTGTGAAATCGTCAATGTTTTACTTTAAAGGCATGTTTGAAAATTGGCGCATTATGTGGACTTATAAGAGATGGTAATTGTCGTGTATTAGGGTTTTAAAACTTACATCTTCCACTAAAATATTAATATGTAATTTTATTTCTATTATATGTGTGTAACCGTTTTATTATTTGTGTTTAAAAGAATGCCTCTTATAACTTTTCAAAGTGGAGATCATGGGTTGGAGTCTCACTAGGTGCAATATGCTCCTAGTGGGCTACGGGTTTTACCACAGTGGACCTTTAGGTGGTGGTTTCCCTTGAAATGATAAGCGAGCCTGGTCACCGGCGTTGTCCGTGTTCGCGGGTGTGGGTTGCGTTTCGCCAATGGGTTTACCCGGGTGACCGGGCTTAAAAATTATTCGTTGGTCGTTCAAAAAAAAGTATGTTTTATCAATCGTGTTCCGAACAAATCTCGAACTTAATAGCACACATGTTTCAAAATCGTTTGTTTATAAGTAACAATCTAATTGGCTATTAGTGTGAAAACATATGGTTTATATCTGTGAGGAATAGTAGTTAAACTTTGACCACCATTAAACCATGTCATTCATCGAGTGTGGAATCAAATCCACTTATACTAGTATGCATCTATCCATGATTTAGTAGTCTAGTGGTATGTTTTTGCCCTCCATAAAATTTATGTGGATTCAAATACATACAAGTGTAAAATATATGGTATTCAGATGTAAATGATATAAAAAAACAAGTTTGCACCCTATACCTTTAAACAAATATTATAGCTTAACATGATATATCTTCGTTCTAATATAAATTTAAATTGCACGAACTAACTGATTGCCTTAAGATAAGCAACAAACATGTCTCACGACTCAAGTCAACATATTTGATATATGATACCGGCCTCTAGTTATATGATTGTGTATGTAAATGATTTAAGAATACCCATCATTTATTTGCATACTAAGATTTTGTAAGATCTATAGTAGGGATGTTCCTAGTGACAATATAGTTAACTAAATATTTAGAAGCATATAGTGGTTGCACCACCCTCCCTTAGTTCTCAAGGAAACATAATATGCCTCATCATGGTCACTTGGATGTGATTAGATGTGTTTTTAAGGAACTTCTCATTGTGTTGGAGTGACTAAAGAGATGGAGGTATTTGTTTGTTAAAAAGATAAATTAATATTCTTTTAAATATCAACCAAACAAACACACGCACTTTTGAATGATTTAATATATTAAATGATAACATGAACAAAACAAATAGTCACTAGACACATTGCATGCCACATGCCACCTCTAAAATGCAACAATTAAATAAGCAAGACTAAAATTCAATATGTAATGATATTATCAATAAATAGTTATCTTCTTATGTTACAGTTCAAATTTGCACATGTACTTTTGAACTACTCAAATTCACCTAGTTAAAAACTTCTACAAGTTTTAACTTTTTTTTTTAAATAAAGAAGTTAAGTTTGAGTTTAGTTAGATTGAGCTCAACACGATGTATTTGTATCGTATTCATTTCAAAGAAAAGAAAGTTTAGAAGGTATAATTTAATGATAGTTTTTTTTTGGATTTTGATTCTTTCACTAGGGGATCTATCTTACCTAGTTTTATTGTCTTATACTTTTTTCAAAGAATCATCTTTATCATTTGTTAAATACATTTTTTAATGACGAACATACCCTTGTAATGAATCAACAATTGCATGCGCACTCAATACTTCAACGTTTGCGGACTTTTTTACGCGAACAATAACATTAATATGGTTAACTAGATAAAAGAAACCCATAACTAAAATTGCAGTGATTCCGATTTGAAATCAATTATGTAATGGTAGCGATGTTTTTTAGTTGGTATTAATTGTGTTTTTCATATTAGCATTATGTTATCATTAATCGATGTAACCTCTTATACCATAAAAAACACCATATTTTAATACAACCCTGTTTTTAACAAAATTTATGTGAAGACGTCAAGTAAAAAAACACAATAACAAATAATTTTTTAGAAAAAGTTAAGGAACATATGTTATTAAATTAGTAAAAAATTAATGGGCTAAACGCGTATATTATATACTTTAGGGGTAAAATTGAAACCTTAAGAATTCGAGGGGATAAAGTTAGAATTATAGAAACTGAAGGGCAAACATTAGAAATTAGAAACTTAAGAGCCAAAGTTAACGAATTGGTCCATCGACCTTCGTATTTGTGTGTTATTAATGGTATAATACTTTTCAAAACATGATATTTTTTAAATTTCCGTGTAAAGTATTCATACTTTGATGATCAAAACATGAATAAACTAAAAGTCATGTAACGCCTTTCAGATTGAAATAATTTAAGAGTTTCATCCAAACATTAAATCGTATAAAACAATAAATATTCTCAAAGAAAAGTTATGTATGTGTGTGAATTTCAAACTAGAAGAACCTTACTGGCTCGACCTTAGCCATGGGCTCTGACCCTTGGACTTTGCCAGTGATTGTTGCACCTTGAACCTCATTTTCCCGAAACGCTTTTGCCTTGCTTGAAATCTCCATTACTTGGGGGTTTCATCTCTAAGGACAAATGAGATTCTAATACCCGAAATCATATATTATGCATTCTGCACTTCTTGACTTATCTTATAAATATGATGATATTTAAGTCATCTAGTAATGTAAGTTTGTTTCTTTAATGCCCAAAAGATGACACCTCCCTCAAGAAGAAATACCCACATGTAGAAGAAATGATCTTTCATATTAGTAATTCAATATGCATCTGAATAATCTTTAATAATGGAAGTAAAATCCAGTATAAGTTAAACTATAATCTAAGGTTCCTTTAAGAAATACCCGTATAATGTTGCATCTAACTTATAATTTTGTGCCAAAGTTGCTCAAAATTGAGACATAAAACGAATCATGTGATTATAATTGTAATTCAATATGTTATAGTTGCCTTTAAACCTCTTTTTGTTAATGAACACATACCCTTGAAAATGCACATATCACATTCTAGATCTTTCATGCATGTGTTAACCTACATGTGTCTCTATACACACGTACACATAATGAAACAACTAAGACTATTCATATCATCTTTCATATATCTTCTTTTGTCGTTAAATTATACGGAACATATGAAAAATCATGTAAATTTACTCCCACGTCTCATCTTCATCTCCATCATCTATATTTCTGGGGAAAACTATAACAATCCACCATATTTGATGGGTTACTATTCATCCACACACCTAAATTTTTAATATTACTTGATTGTGAGTAAAATTAAAAGAAAATACATTATATAAAAAAGAAAGAAGTATTATCTAACTAAAGAGTTAAATAATTTTCCGTGTGGTATTCTCATATTACAATTTTTTGTTCCAACTTTTAAGAAATTATATTCTTGGTTCCAACTCTTTGCTAAACAATCAAACTATTAAGTGATTGTGAAAAATACTAATTGAACTAAAAGACAAAATTAATAAATGTTTGACCTTTTTCTTTTAAATTAATGTGTGTGTATATATACATAGAGAGAAAGCTTACAGTACAAAGTGATTTTTTGTATCAATTTATTATGCAAGAATACATTTTATAAGCGGAATTAAAAAGCAAGTGGAAGAAATAATCATGCATCGATGAAATATCATGCAAATGTGGAATTGTCACGAAATGCAATAAGGTATTCTTGTGTGATATATCCATCTATGTGTGATAATACGAGTGTAACCTGCCTTGCGTAATTATTACTTGTTCTTGCATGATAACCTCCACCCCAAACTTTGTACGCTTCGCACAAAAAAGACACTTTGTATGTGTGTGTATAAAATACACAAATCACCATAACCACCACAGACCACCATTCAATTCAATTGACCTTTACCTCAGAATCTTAACCCCTCCTACCATACCAATTGTACAAATAATAATCCACTTCGTTACATGATTTCTTTTCATATAGATTGATATAGGATCTATGGGACAACTACTTAAAAGTACATTTTGTGCTATAGCCCTTCCTATCTGTTAGAAAAGGATCCCATGATCCTGGACAGATCTTACCTGGGATTGCAAATCCCAAATTTGTCTATGAAGAGTGGATCTAATTGTATTAGTATTTATAATTGATTTCTTCTGTGTAATACTAATCAATAAGGCCTCCTACCACGAATATCAACATGAAGACACCATCATCGTCATCTTCCCACCACACCCTTCCCTCTGGTGCCCATTCCTTTCGATACCACCACAGTGACCACTCTAACCATCATCTCCATACTAGCATCGTACACCCTAATCTATGCCCTAACCTCAACCCCAACCCTGCCAATAATGATATGGTGGTAATAGATTCTGGTGAGATAATGGTTCAGATCGATAGGGGCAACAGTGACTTCTTATGGATGAAGTGGGGGTGGGATAGGGTGGTTCCGGGAAAATGTTGGTCTTCAGGTAAGGTGATGGTAGTGGTGGTTCATGGTGCCCATGGTGATGACAGATGGTAGCGGTGGTTCGCGATGCAAGTTGTGGAACGAGTGAAAGGAGTCGTGGGAGTGTGGGTCCCATATGGCCATATATTATATTATTATATTATTATTATTATTGTTGTTGTTGTTATTATTATTATTGTTGTTGTTATTATTATTATCATTATTATCATTATTATAATAATACTTATTATTATTATAAATATTAACAGGGGTAGAATGGTCATTTCAAAAAATTTAACTCTAAAAACTGACGAAAATTCACTCTAGGGACCAATTGTTGATTTGGTAAACAATTGGGATCAAAGATGTAATTTTTTAAAAATCATAACTAATACTATAATATGAGCATAAATACAATTAGGATAGATATGAAGAATGAATTGCGAAAGGTTTTTGAAGAATGAAAGATAAATTTAGAAAATAATGTTTTTGAAGTTTAATTATAAAGATGTGGATGATCAACCTAGTTTGTATACTCTAACTCACACACCCTTTAATGCTTTCCTTAATCTATATGATTTTTGTCCCCTATGAGGTTTAATTACTTAACCATAAGGAGTAACACTTTTCTAACGCACGTTAATACTAAAAATCCACATGCACTAGGTACTCGACCATATATGTGTGTGAATAATTCTCTCAACAAATGGTGACCATTGTCATTATGAAATTACCTAATGATCGTTAAAGGGGTCGAAAGTTTGTCTTCTGACATATTTAATTCAACAAATGGCTTCCTCTAAAATATCAAAGGTGTAATTATTGATAATTATTTGTTCAAAAGCCTGATTGAGTGCTTCCGTAATCTTTCTAATTTACATAAACATAAATGCGAAAAAGATGAGAGACATCATTGGTTGTATACACGAGTGATTTATGATCATTTCTATCAATTAATTTGGCCTGAAATAAATAGTTTTTTATTTCTTTCTGTATAAGAGTCACTTAGATTAACTCGTCAAATATTCAGATCGAGTCAAGATTGGACATGCACCATGAGTTCCAATTAACCTGATATATATAGCTCAGTTAATAAACGAACCTAAGCCCTCGAGTTATATATATATATATGTGTGTGTGTATGTGTGTGTGTGTATGTATGTATATAAGGGAAGGTTCAAATGAGAACCACTTTTTTTGTGAAAACTTTAGGAACCAATCTCAGCCACTCATTTTTTATCACATGCAAATCACATGTCATTTCCCTTTTTTTTAAACGTTCGTAACTTTTTTTTTCACGACATCATTTTTTAAAAAAAAATTCACCATAAAATTCAGTATTTTTTTTATCTTTCCAACGCCTACCATATTGATATACTTTTCTAAAAAAAACATACATCCATTGTTTACATATGTGTAAATCTAGTTATACACATTTGTAGTACTTGATTTACACATGTGTAAATCCGATATTACACATGTGTAAAACGAATTTCGTTAAAAAAACGGGAAATTTTTTTATTTGTTATAAATTTTTTTATATTTTTTTATGAAAGAGGGAAAGTTGGGGAACATTTTTATGTTTTTATTTTTTTTATTTTTATGTTATTTTTTTATTTATAAATTTTTTAAATATGTTTTTGTTAATTAAAATTTTACCATTAAGAACTAGTAGTTGAGATTGGTTCTTAGAGTTCTCACAAAAAAAGATAGTTCTCATTTGATCTCTCCCTTATATATATATATGTACAAAGAGAAATAGTTACATGTATAAACAAAAAGATTCCAATAATAAATATAATAAATAAGCAAATCCTTGAACTTTTAGTCTTACTCACGAGAGAAACTTAATCTTTAGACTTGGAAATCCAACGAAGAGACCTCAAACTTAGCTTTAGCTGTTGACTTAAATATGCAACCTGAGAATTGATTTTGATTTTTAAAGCGGTTTAAATGGTTAAGCTTCTTTTGTAAAAACTTTAAACTATGTGATTGATTTTGAGAACGGTTTGATTTCACACCTTTAACTCCATCAAGATTTCACATATTTGGAGGTGTGGTATAAAATGTTAAAACCAAGTCATTTTATATTAATAAATAAGTAACTAGTGTGTCATGTGTTTCTTTACTAAGATGTTCTGATGTTCACATAAGATTTATACAGGTGGTAGCAACATAATCACCCTCAGCATTCAAATACATGGGTCAAACTTATCAAATTTGTCCAACAAAATCTGATTAATCTTCAAATTTTGAATTCGTAACATATAATTTAATGCAAATTTATTTTGTGAAATTATTTTCTTTCATATTTTAATCAATATCCAATCGCTAGATAGTTACATTTTTAAAATTAATAAAAAATTGTATACGATTAGTTTATCAAAACCGTAAAGGATAAAAAAAGGAGTTTATCAAATCTTAGCCGCTTTATTTCTCTTTGTTATATACTTATACAATGTTAAAACTCATGTATTACATGGGTGGAATAAATAAAATATATTAAAATCATTAGTTTTATAAATATTTTATTTTCTAAATGTTATTATCTATAGGTATAATAAAATATAATGAATATGAGAGACAAGAAAAACACAATATAGATATATTTGTTTTAATATACTTTAGTTTAAAAGAAAAGTTAATTTAATTGGTTTTAAAATTTTCGTATTTATTACGAGAGATAGACGGGAGAATAACTTTTTGATATCCTATAACAATAACACATGTTTTAAGAAAATCTTATTTTATTATAGGTTATATAGATTATAGATATGTATGTGATCATATAGTTTGTTTTTTTTTTTCAAAAAACTTTTAGGCCAGGTAATATATTAAAAGCAAAACAAGATCAATAGTATATATTAATTAATGTAAATGTTTTCTTTTCTTTTCTGGTGTTTGATTTTTAGTATATCATCGTTAAAAGCGTTTTGTTTTTCGCTTCGTACGTTTATGTATGTAACTATTAATGTAAGAGATTTTTTCTTTTTCTAATTTTAGATTGTTAGAATTATAATCAGAAAAATATTTGAATAGAAAAGCTTTTAAAAACCAAAAGGTGTAATAAATAATTTTAATCATTCATCAATTTAACCAATGGTTAAGATCAAAGTGTAGGAAAAAAATTGTTAGAG
The DNA here is from genome assembly GCA_025506515.1 of Flaveria trinervia. Taxonomy (NCBI): domain Eukaryota; kingdom Viridiplantae; phylum Streptophyta; class Magnoliopsida; order Asterales; family Asteraceae; genus Flaveria; species Flaveria trinervia. The sequence continues at coordinate 1,069,703 of CM046457.1, read as the reverse complement.
TGATATTTAAATAATAGTTATTTTTGTTGACTTTTTATAAGTTTTCTTATTTTCGAAACATTTAAAACTTTTATGTACGACATTATTTTTATAAAAAATACACCATAAAAATGATAGTTTTTTAAATGAGTACAGTATTTTAATATAAAAAATTAAAAAAATGTTTTTTTACTCATATTTCGTCATTGTGGTTTTTTGTGCAGTTTTTGATTGTATCTTTTTCGAATTGTAAGGCTCCGTTCCCGGGAAACCTCACAGTTGGTCAATCATAGCAATTAAAACATTAAACATTTCAATTAAACAAGCTTAAGCAGCGGAAATAATTTATCAAAAGTCATTCACTTCATTTAAAACACTGTTGTTAAGCAATACATCATCATTGACTGTTTACAAAAGACTTGTTTATATGCATTACAAAACAACAGCACAGAGTACGAATGGATGTCAGTCTTTTCCTACCGAGTAGCTTCACCCTCGTGCCATCCTCAGCAATAATTACCTGCCAACTGAAAATGTATAAAAGTCAGCGTTGCTGAGTGAGCTCTAGTTTTATAAGTAATAAAATACTTTTTGTATGTATCTGTATACGAAATACTCTTTTCTGAAAAATACAACTTTGTACTGTGTATGCGAGCACGCATCAACTATACAATCAGGTAATACTTTATCTCTTTACTGTATGCCTTGTTTACAATGCATTCTTTTATATTTATCTTTCACTGTCTATGGGGACCAATGAGCAATACCCCAACTATGTGCGCGATGGAAAACGGGTGATGGGCCATCTATATCCCTCAAAAGGGTCAACTGTATCCCCCCCAAGGGTTTTGTGTACTGTGTACAAGGCCGACCCAATCACCCGGGGTACGCTACAAGGGTCCTGCCAATCTCAATTGATTGGCCCTGTGTGCACAATAGGGTATGTAACCCGCAACACAGTTGAGCTAACGACAACACGGTCGTGTCCCTCCTATGAGCTTGCAAGACTTGTTAACATTTTTATTAATGTTCCTTTTCTTTTCTTTATTGCTCTTTCGCTTTATTATTACTAGATACTTTACGTTACAATAATAACATGCCACGTAAAGTCATATACTATAAGTAATAATAGTAATAATAATAATAATAATAATAATAATAATAATAAGTAACAAGGAACATCATATGTAATCATAACATGCATGGAACATCATCATTACTAAGCCCTAATCAACACTGGTCAAAACCCTAAAACACAGACTCCTTGAAAACTCTGTAAAATTTTCTAAGTGTTAGGCGCATGGGAACTATTTAGGCGCATGAGCCCTGTTTGGGCGTTTTACCACTATGCAGGCGCATCAGCCAACACTAATCATTTTATCACTCAGGTGCATGAACTATTCAGGCGCATGGGTACTATTTGTGCGTATGAACACTTAGACGCATAAGTATTTCAGACGCCTGGACACTTAGGCGCATGAGCCATTTGGGCGCATGGGCACTATTGGGGCGCATGGCCTTACACTATTCATCCGGCTAACATTTCTAGGCGCATGGGCCCTGTTCAGGCGCATGGACTGTACTTGAACATTTCTAAGGTAATCTTAGGTGCATAGGCGCATGGACTACACTTAAATCTTTCTAAGGCATTTTCAAACGTATGAACCTTCTGTGTAACTTGTTCTTAGCATGTTTTCATACCCATTCATCAAACCCATTTGTTCTAAGCTTAACATGACTATTCTAAGCATGAACAACCTATAAACATTCAAGGATTTACATTAACAAGCACAATACATACGGGTAACATACGTAAACTTTGCAAAAACGTTTTAATACATTTTCAGCCCCAAAGATAGTTTAAAACAAGTAAGAACCAGGGTCTAGAACTCACCTGGTGCAACTTGGGTGTTCTTTCTTTTTACCCGCTTGCTATGAGTTCAAAACACCAAGAAACACCTCACCACACACACACCCAAGCACAACCAAAACATAAGCACATAAGCATATAACCGGATAAAACCCATCATAACATATGAAAACCTTGATTCTTACCTGAATTCACTTCTCTTCTTCTTCTTTCTTTAGCCGAGAGTTTCTCTGCTCTCTCTCTAAAACCGGGTGAAGATGATGATGTGAAGTGAGGGTGGGTGGCCATGCCCCTTTACACCAACTTTTCAAAGATTTTTGTCCTTTTTACACTTTTAGTCCCTCCACTTGGACTGAATTGCTTTCTTTCTTTCTTTTATTCTTTATTTCTTGTCTCAAAAATTCCGGGTGTTACAAGTCCTCCCCCTTTATATAGTTTTCATCCTCGAACCTGTTATTCCTCAAAAAGACGAGGATAATGCTGCCTCATCTCCTCCTCAGTTTCCCACGTAGATTCAGATTCCTTCCTGCAATGTCAAAACCTGATTTTGAAAAATGGCAAGAAGCCATGAACGTTGAGATGCAATCCATGTATGAACCAAGTTTGGGAATTGGTTGCACCACCTCTTAAGTCCAAGGTAGTTGGAAGTAAGTGGGATTTCAAGAAGAAAAACTGATATGCATGGGAACTTGGATACTTATAAATCTAGACTTGAGGCAAAAGGTTTCACTCAAACTCATGGGGTTGATTATGATGAAACTTTTTCGCCTGTGGCAATGCTAAAGTCTATCAGGATATTATTTGCCATAGCAGCATATTATGACTATGAGATTTACAAATGGATGTCAAAACCGCTTTCCTTAATGGATATCTTGAGGAAGATGTCCATATGGAACAACGGAAGGTTTTGTCGATCCAAAACATCCTAACAAGGTATGCAAGTTAAAGAAGTCAATTTACGGATTGAAACAAGCGTCGAGAAGTTGGAATCACCGTTTTGATTATGAAGGTAAAAATTGGCTTCATCAAAAACGCTGATGAAGCTTGTGTATATAAGAAAGCTAGTGGGAGCACTATTACTTTCCTTGTATTATATGTCGATGACATTTTACTACTTGGAAACGACATTCCAACCTTGGAAGGTGTAAAATCCTGGATTGGAAACTGTTTTTCCATTAAGGATCTTGGTGAAGCCGCCTATATCTTGGGAATAAAGATCTATAGGGATAGATCAAGACGGTTGATAGGTTTAAACCAAAGTGCATACATTGAAAAGATCTTGAAAAGGTTCAAGATGGAGAATTCTAAGAAAGGTTTGGTACCTATTCAAAAGGAGACTATATTGATATCATCTCAATGTCCTAGTTCAAAGGTTGAACAAGAAAGAATGAATGGAGTCCCATATGCATCTGCTATAGGATCCATCATGTATGCAATGATATGTACTAGGCCAGACGTGTCATGTGCTCTAAGCATGACAAGTAGATCAACAGAATCCTGGTAATAGTCATTGGATGGCTGTTAAGAGTATTTTGAAATACCTTAGAAATACTAAGGACATGTTCTTAATATATGGATCTGGTGAGGAGGAACTCGTTGTAAAGGGTTACACGGATGCGAGTTTCCAAACTGATTGAGATGATTCTCAATCACAGTCGGGATATGTCTTCATTATGAATGGAGGAGCGGTCTCTTGGAAAGCTCAAAGAAAGATGTAGTGGCACTATCTATAACAGAATTAGAATACATCGCCGCCTCATTGGCAGCTCAAGAAGCTGCATGGCTTAGGAAGTTCATTGCTGATCTAGGGTCGTTGTTACCATTCAAGACCCCCTAGAGATCTTTTGTGATAACGAGGGTGCGATTGCTCAAATCAAGGAACCTCGTGCACATCAAAAGACTCGGCACATTAACGAAGATTCAACTACATAAGGGATGAAGTTGAAAAGGGAAAGATATGTATTCGCAAAGTTCACACCGATCAAAACATTGCAGATCCATTCACAAGCTCCTGGATAGGTCAAAGCATGAAGTCATACTTGTGCCTTAGGACTTCGATATTCTAGTGATTGGACTTGATCAAATTTTGTATTTAGATATTGGAACTTATGTTATTTGACTTAATTATATGGTTATAATCTTCATTTGTTCTTCTATTTTAGCATGTTTAATCCGTGAATAAGTAAGTTATTCTAAACGTCTATAGTCGATCATACTTGTGGGAACAACTATAATGTAAGACTATAATGAACTTGGATTGGTTGATATTCATAAAGTATGAATATAGAACAAAAGGTTGCTACCAAGGTTCATTGATATCTATGGGATATAGATATAGGACTGACCCGCTCTCTATTACTTCTGCATGGAATCTTTATGATTAGTCATAAGAAATATTGAGTAAAGGCGAATATCATTGTATCCTCAGACCTGAGATACATATTGAGTCTTGATATTCACCAAGTATCGTACTTTGACTTAGTGCTTTGCTATTCTGAAACATTAACAGTGTGTAAGGCTAGGTTCAGGTATGATATAAGGTGATTGTGAGAGACGTATGTAGTCAATATGAAATTTGTTCCTCTTATTCGTTGAGAGTTAGATATCTAAGGCCTGTTTAAGTTAATTATCGGAGAATGACAATTCTATGTCTCTGGGATTTAACATGATATCTGTGACAAAAGGATAGATGATTAATTCAGCTAAAAACATTTCAAGTATGGTACTTGAAGGAGATGATGTTATTGAATGGCACTTAGTCATACGTATTAAGGGTAGTAAACCGTTGCTAGGCGGTATTTACTACTTGCATCAATCTTCTATGAATCTTATGCAAGTGGGAGATTGTTGGATCTTATATGCCTAAGACACATACAGATTTATGGTTAGTACGTTAGGATCCAAGTCGGGTCATACCCAATAACAAGCCAAACAAACACCATAAATATTCATTCGTGGATAAGATCAAACAATTAAATATTAAACACCAATTTAGAAAATGGGTTTTCTAAATCATTGCTTTTGTAAATAAATAACATTATATGGATAATTTGTTTATGAGAAGTTATTTGTCTCATTATTTAAGTTAGTTAAACAATGACAAATACAAATATGTTAGTATTATAAAATTAAAAGGGGGTTTTAATTTTATAAAACAAATGGTTAAGAGTGTCTTTTATAAAAACAAACTTTTGGGGGGAAACCTTTTTTGGGTGGGGTTTCGGCCACCCATATGGTGTGGGATTGGGACAAGTTTGTCTTGGTCCTTGTAAAACCTTTCTACACATTAACACTCAACATTCTTCTTCTCATTTGATTGCACCTTTCTCTACACTCAAAAGACCAATAATCCTCTCTCTCTCACTTGGCTAAAATAAGTTTAGCAAGCTGAAAATTCAGATTTCTGCTTAGGATTTTCGGATCATCAAAAGAGAAGAAACTTGGTGTTTTTACTACCTAGAAAGTAGGTGTCTTGGAAAGGCTTTCTGCTTAGGATTTTCAGATCATCAAAAGAGAAGAAACTTGGTGTTTTTACTACCTAGCAAGTAGGTGTCTTGGAAAGGCTTGTGGGTATCACCTCTTGAGGTCTTCTACTTTGAAGATTTTGCTTTCAATCATCTTTTCCCTTTCATCCACGGTTTTAAGAGGTAATATGTGTTGCTTTGAATGTTTGTTGATAGCATGCTCTTTCATATAAAGATCCTTGTTAGTGGGTTTTGTATTTCACATATATTTGATATATACATATTAACTAATCTAAAAATTTTCTTTGATTATAAATCCGCTGCGTTTTGACACATTAATGGTTAATGTGACTTTGATAAACATCTACAAAACCCAACAAGGTCATGATTAGTTGGTATGCTTTCACCCGAATCGGCTCGGGCCTCTCCTTCCGGCTAAGAGCATCGGCCACCACGTTGGCTTTGCCCGGATGGTAATGGATCTCGCAATCATAATCCTTTATAAGCTCCAACCATCGCCTCTGCCTCATGTTTATATCTTTTTGCTCGAAGAAGTACTTCAAGCTCTTGTGATCCGTGAAAATAATGCACTTCGTCCCGTACAGATAGTGCCTCCAATCTTTAGTGCAAAGACCACGAATGCTAGCTCCAGGTCATGAGTAGGGTAGTTAACCTCATGAACTTTCAACTGTTGGGATGCATAGGCTATAATCTTCCCTCTTTGCATTAATACACACCCTAACCCCGAGTAAGAAGCATCAAAATATACCACCAAATCCTCGCTTCCTTCGGGTAATGACAAGACAGGAGCTTGAGTCAACCTCACCTTTAACTCCTCGAACGCTTGTTCTTGAGCTTGAACCCACGTAAACTTTACATACTTTTGGGTCAACTTGGTCAGGGGAGAAGCGATCTTGGAAAATCCCTGAATGAATCTTCGATAATACCCTGCCAACCCCAAGAAACTACGAATCTCAGATGGCGTCCTCGGAGACTTTCATTGCATCACAGCCTCAACCTTAGCAGGGTCTACCATAATCCCCTCTGGATTTATCACGTGACCTAAGAATTGAACTTCGTGTAACCAAAACGCGCATTTGGAGAATTTGGCATACAACCTCTCCCTTCTTAAGATCTCTAACACCTCCCGAATGTGGATATCATCAATAAACACAATCACTGATTTATCCAACATTGGCTGACACACTCGATTCATCAAATCCATAAAAGCAGCTGGCGTATTGGTCAGGCCAAATGACATAACAAGGAATTCATAGTGACCGTAGCGCGTGCAAAAAGTTGTTTAGGATAATCGTGCTCCTTCACCTTCAGCTGATGGTAACCAGATCGAAGATCTATCCTTGAAAACCAACTGGCACCTTGGAGCTGATCAAACAGATCATCTATCCTGGTAGGGGGTATCGGTTCTTCACTGTCAACTTGTTAAGCTCACGATAATCGATGCACATCCTCATACTACCGTCTTCTTCTTCAAAACAGGACCGGAGCACCCCAGGGAGAGATACTTGATCAAATGAACCCCTTATCGAGTAGCTCTTGCAACTGTTCCATGAGTTCTTTCATTTCTGTGGGAGCTAATCGATACGGTGCTTTGGCAATGGGTTGAGCGTTGGGTACCAAGTCAATTTGGAACTCAATCTCGCGATCCGGTGGCACGCCGGGTAAGTCTTCCGGAATACGTCCGGAAAGTCACACACAACTGGTACATTAGATAGTTGCGGTGTGGCCGCGTCACATCCTTTACGTAGGCCAAGTAGGCACTACATCCACGCCTCATGCACTTTCCCGCCACCGCCATCGAAATCACTTTCGGAATCGTCCTGACACGATCTCCATAAATCGTAACCAAACTCCCATCGGACGCAACTAATCGAATCATTTTCTTGTGACATACGATGTTTGCTTCATAGGTTGCTAACCAGTCCATCCCTAGTACTACATCAAATCCACCTAGGGGTATGACATGTAACCTAGCAGCAAACCTATGACCTTCTAGTTCTATGGTACAATCCTCTATCACATCAGTAATTCTAGTGGACTTACCAATAGCAGTTTCTATATCGAATGGTGCACTGACCTTTCTGCTACTAACAGGCAACTTAGCACAGAAAGTAGTAGAAATAAAACTTCTACTAGCACCGGAATCAAACAATATAGAGGCACAAGTTTGGTTTACCAGAAACATACCTGACATAACATCGGGATCAGCTCTGGCTTCCTCCCGGGTCATAGTGTATGCTCTAGCACTTGCCCTCTGCCCTCCTTCTTCCGGCTTCTTATTTCCCGCTTCCGAGCTCTCCGCCCTCGGCTTCTTACAGTCTCTGGCAATGTGGCCAGGCTGACCACACCTAAAGCATACATTCATCCCCATCCTGCACTCTCCAGCATACTCCCTTCCACATTTACCACATTTCTTCACCAGCTGTGACCACACGTCGGTCACCTACCTTCGCCACCTTATGTTTGGGGCAGCTCCACCACGTCCAAACCGTTTCCCATTCCAGTTCCTTCCATCCCAACTCATTTTCTTTACCTCAGCCACCACCACCACCTCGCGCTCATCATATAATCTACCAGCCAGATTAACCGCTGACCTAAAAGTGCTCGGCCGGGCAACGATCATATGCCTACGGATATCCGCTGGCAGCCCTTGGATGTACCTCTTAATCTTTTGTGACAGTGGTGTCACTTGTCGGGAACCAGCCGCGCCATTTCATTGAATTTAGTGGTGTATTGCTGGTGTGTCATTGTTCCCGCCTCCAGTTGCAGGAACTCCCTTCCACCTTATCCATCTCTTTGTGAGGACAAATCCCTCAATCACTAATTTCTTCAGTTCAGGCCATCTCATCCTCCTAATGGCCCTGCTACCCTCGACTTGGACAATGTTGTCCCACACCAACACAAGGTCGAGTCCACAAGAGAGTGGGTAGCAAATTTCACCTTCTGATCTTGATGGCACTCACTGACATTGAGGACAGCCTCCATTTCCCTCACCCACCGGTGAGCAGCTGCAGCAGTGCCATTCCCATCAAAAGTAGGGGGCTTGCATCTCACAAACGCCCCATAGTTATAGCCTTGGGTCGCCTCTAGCGCATGCTCTTCTTCATCCTTGTTCTCATCATCAGAGAGGACCGTTTCCGGCTCTGGTGTTCTCGTCCTCCCGAGGACTTGTTCCTCTCCTTTCTTTCCCCATCCCTTACAGCCTTGATCATTTCGGTCACCACAGATGGTAGAATCGTCTGCATGACCTGGTGAACCTCTTCCACCACAGCCTCCTTTACTAAGGCTCTCAGATTGGCGCTCTCGTCGCCACCCTCCGGATGAGGGGTCTCTGGTTCTTCATGAACCACCTTCTCTACTCTGGGTCTCCCTCTCTTGGGTCACGAAGCAGCACCGTGACCTCCACCACCAGAGGCTTTTGAAGATCTACCACTAGCCATCCTCTATAAGCGCACTATAAGATTCAAACACTAACACAGTCATTCAAGGTAATACTCAGTTTATGTCAAGTATAGTAAGTCTCTAATTACAGTGGCCAGTTGTGATTAGCCACTTACTTTACTCTTTATACCCCAATCATCTCCTATCCTGACTTAATCAGTATCTAAATCTACTAAGAGCACATAATCAAATAGCATGCGCACATAATACCGGTTAACATTAGGAAAAGACATACCTGATGGCACGTAGCTACTCGGGCTGACATCCCTCCATTTGCCCCATTTTCAGTTTAAGTTTTGGTTTTAAAAGTATATTTAACCCAATTCTCTTAAACTTTGGCTCTGATACCAACTTGTAAGCCTCGTTCCTGGAAACCTCACAGTTGGTCAATCATAGCAATTAAAACATTAAACATTTCAATTAAACAAGCTTAAGCAGCGGAAATAATTTATCAAAATCCATTCACTCATTTAAAACATTGTTGTTAAGCAATACATCATCATTGACTGTTTACAAAAGACTTGTTTATATGCATTACAAAACAACAGCAGCACAGAGTACGAATGGATGTCAGTCTTTTCCTGCCGAGTAGCTTCACCCTCGTGCCATCCTCAGCAATAATTACCTTCCAATTGAAAATGTATAAAAGTCAGCGTTGTTGAGTGAGCTCTAGTTTTATAAGTAATAAAATACTTTCTGTATGTTGTATACGAAAATACTCTTTTCTGAAAAATACAACTTTGTACTGTGTATGCGAGCACGCATCAACTATACAATCAGGTAATACTTTATCTCTTTACTATATGCCTTGTTTACAATGCATTCTTTTATATTTATCTTTCACTGTCTATGGGGACCAATGAGGAATACCCCAACTATGTGCGCAATGGAAAACGGGTGTGTGTGACATCCGGTAAATTTCCGTTACCAAGCTCCGTTAGTTCCGTTAAGTCTTGTAACACGTGTCGTGAGCACACACTAGTTGTCGTTGAACGTTGGTGACCTATTAATAATGAATAATGTTAATTTGTTGTGATCTAAATGATTAGGTGAATTTGGTTATGTTTATGTGTTCACACATTTATAAAAGGTTAATTAATATTTATCGCGTAACGCGGAAACGTGCCTATTTGTTCGTATGTCTTGTGTTTTTATAAAGATAAGATATATAATGATTTTCATAAGTTTATATCTTTATATATGAAGTTAAAAACACTTTACAAAGAGTTTAAAGCTTAGTTTTTATAAAATACCAAAACACAAGGGTTTAAAGGGTAAATATGTAAATTAAAATTAATTAAAACAAAAACCCAAACCCTAAACCCAACCCTTCGGCCGCGACATTCACACTATCCCTCTCCATCTTCAATTTTCGACCAAGATCAAGCCCTAACCTCGATTTTCATTCGATTACAAGGTGCACAACTTGTTGGAATCATCAATTGCAAGTTATAACAAGTTTAAAGGTTAGATTTTTCGTGTTTTGTGATGTTCTTCATTATGGCCGAACCCTAGATTCGAAATTGATCCTTATTGGGTCGAATTGGATGTTTTTTGATGATGTTAACATGTTAGTTAGATTGTATACATGTTAGTTACGTCGATTATGCAAGAATTCTATGTTTTTAGTGGGTTGATCATGAACTCTAGTTATGAAACAAACCCTAATTCGAGATTATTGTGATTATGCATGATGGATGATTGTTTGATGAATGTTTGATGATTATTGGGTTGTATGAATGTTAGAATACGTTGATTATGCAAGAAGTTGGGATTTTGATGCATTGTTCATAGGTTACTAAGAATAGTAACTTTATTTGGCATGTAATAGTGATCTAGTGATGGATTGATGTTATGGATGAGTTCATGATGATAATTAGATGCTAGATTGTTGTTATGAATGCTAGAAATCTTTAATTTGATTATGTTGATCATAGCTTGCCAAAAGTAGAAACTTTTGTTTATGAAGATTGTTAGATTAGGATGTTTAAGTGTTTTTGATCATGTCTAGATGTTAGTATGAGCTTGAATTGGTATATTGTGATGATTCATGTATGCTTTGGATGTTTGATAGATTTTGGAATATATTTCCCAAAAGGGAAACTTTATTTGTGTAAACGTTGAAGTATGATGTTATGATCATGTTTGGGATGATAGGAACTTGCTATTATGTTCAAGGATGGATTCTAGTGTGATAGAACGTGTTAAATTAGTTGTATGGCATGTTTGGATAATCATGGGTGATATTTGGAGTTGGTAATCATGTATGGTTTGGATGTTGTGTAGTAGTAGGACATCATGCTTGGGTCTGGTAATTGATTGTTGTGATGTTGTGAATGCAATGCATATGCTTAAAGAATTTGGTTATGATCATTATACACGCGTGCGGATTTGAGGCCCCTACTTAGTTGGATTGGCAGGGTTTAGGATGTGAAGTCGTGAGTGGCTTCACATGGCATGTGATGAATGGTTGAACCTTGTATGACATGTTAGTTGTATTGTAGCTAGTGGTTATGTTAATGTTCTAGATTCGCATGACTTGTGTAGTACTTGATTGTATGATGATCTAAGTGATACACCTGGTTGATATAGCATATGTATGATACTGTTTGAATGTTAATCATGTATGTTGTATGTGCTCATTGGCTTTATTTGAATTATAACTCATAATGTCACCAACGGGTCAAACGGGTCAACTAGGTCAAACGGGTCAACTAGGTCAACGTGTCTATTTGTCTGGAAGCTTGAGTCTTTGATTTTGGTATGATTAGGGTTTCACATGTCTTTTATTTACACGTACTTATGTACTCACATGATCTAGGTAACCTGTGAAGGTTGGCTATCCTCTCGTTTCTCAAAATAACCCTAAGTACCTTTGCATACATCAGGTGAGTTCATGCCCCACTCTTTACTTAATATCTTTTGGGGGAGATAGCATACTGGTATTTATACGAACGCTTTCATTATTTAAGTGTATAATATTAATATAGTGTTGTTTACCATGAGAAAAGTCCTCACACTTTTGAATTGTTAATATTTAATAGCGGGGAAACTTGGGTAGTACTACTGGGTCTGACGAGCCCCACCTGTGTGACTCGAGGTCAACCGGGTGCAATTTGTCCTATGGAACATTGTCACGACATGGTAAGTCGTGACAAGAGGCAACAACTATCACAGTCAGCTTCAATTGCAAAATCACTATGTATTAATATTACTGATAATAGACTAGCTATCTATTACCATACACTGCTTATATTTATCGCAACTGTTTACATGTTTACTGAACTCAAACTCTTGAACTCACCAACCTATGTGTTGACATTTTAGTATGCTTTTCTCAGGTCCTTAGCTTGCTTGCCATAGGAGCACTGCACGGTTCACTGCATTTTAAGACACTTTGCTTCAAGACAAGTTGACAATTTAACAATTATAGTTTACTCTGTGGTTTGGCACTTGTTTTGCCATAAGTTATACTTTATTGACTTGGGTTGTTTTCAAATCGCTTTCGTATTGTTTAAAGTTTGTATTTTGGTTAATTATGTTTAAATTATGGCATTTAGAGTCGTTCTGAGTAACTATTGACTGTGATCCTGGTTTGTTCACACGCCTCGCGGTAAAACTCCGCAAGTGGATTTTGAGGGTGTGACATGATGGGCCATCTATATCCCTCAAAAGGGTCAACTGTATCCCCCCCCCCCAGGGTTTTGTGTACTGTGTACAAGGCCGACCCAATCACCCGGGTACGCTACAAGGGTCCTGTCATCTCAATTGATTGGCCCTGTGTGCACAATAGGGTAGGTAACCCGCAACACAGTTGAGCTAACGACAACACGGTCGTGTCCCTCCTATGAGCTTGCAAGACTTGTTAACATTTTTATTAATGTGCCTTTTCTTTTCTTTATTGCTCTTTCGCTTTATTATTACTAGATACTTTACGTTACAATAATAACATGCCACGTAAAGTCATATACTATAAGTAATAATAGTAATAATAAGTAACAAGGAACATCATATGTAATCATAACATGCATGGAACATCATCATTACTAAGCCCTAGTCAACACTGGTCAAAACCCTAAAGCACAGACTCCTAGGAAACTCTGTAAAAAATTTTAAGTGTTAGGCGCATGGGAACTATTTAGGCGCATGAGCCCTGTTTGGGCGTTTTACCACTATGCAGGCGCATCAGCCAACACTTAATCATTTTATCACTCAGGCGCATGAACTATTCAGGCGCATGGGTACTATTTATGCGTATGAACACTTAGACGCATAAGTATTTCAGAGGCATGGACACTTAGGCGCATGAGCCACTTGGGCGCATGGGCACTATTGGAGCGCATGGCCTTACACTTAGTCATCCGGCTAACATTTCTAGGCGCATGAGCCACTGTTCAGGCGCATGGGCTGTACTTGAACATTTCTAAGGTAATCTTAGGCGCATGGGCTACTGTTTAGGCGCATGGACTACACTTAAATCTTTCTAAGGCATTTTCAAACGTATGAACCTTCTGTGTAACTTGTTCTTAGCATGTTTTCATACCCATTCATCAAACCCATTTGTTCTAAGCATAACATGACTACTCTAAGCATGAACAACCTATAAACATTCAAGGATTTAACATTTAAAAAGCACAATACATACAGGTAACATACGTAAACTTTGCAAAAACGTTTTAATACATTTTCAGCCCCAAAGATAGTTTAAAACAAGTAAGAACCAGGGTCTAGAACTCACCTGGTGCAACTTGGGTGTTCTTCCTTTTTACCCGCTTGCTATGAGTGCAAAACACCAAGAAACATCACCACACACACACCCAAGCACATACACAAACACATAAGCACATAAGCATATAACCGGGATAAAACCCATCATAAACATATGAAAACCTTGAATTCTTACCTTGAATTCACTTATCTTCTTCTTCTTTCTTTAGCCGAGAGTTTCTCTACTCTCTCTCTAAAACCCGGGTGAAGATGATGATGTGAAGTGAGGGTGGGCGCCATGCCCACCTTTACACCAACTTTTCAAAGATTTTTGTCCTTTTTACACTTTTAGTCTCTTCACTTGGACTGAATTGCCTTTCTTTCTTTTATTCTTTATTTTTTGTCTTCTAAAAATATCTGGGTGTTACACGAATACTATTGTGTTTTTTTTTAATGATGAATTTAAAATATAATAGTGGAATAACCTTGTGTATATTTAATATGTAAAATACAATAAGAAGTTAACAACTAATAATCTAGTATATTAATAACAATAACAAAATAACACAATTTCTTATTGTGTCTTTTGATCATCATGGTGTTATTTTGAACACTATGAGTTTTGAACAATATATTGCTGAAATACTATCATTGTGTATTTCTAATTCTATTTAACAACGATGAATAACAAGTTATATAATCTTTAAAAAATAATGACAAAAATAACACATTGTATTTCCTTCAATATTATGAGTTTTAAAAAAATACATTATTGAAAGTATATCATTGTATACTTCTAATTCTAAAAATAATAATAGATAATAAGTTTATATAATATATAAAAATAATGATAAAATAATACAAAATGATATAAAACGTAAAACACAATGATTCAAAATACATGATACAAAAAGTTGATGTATTGACATAATAACCAATGTCTTCCTTTTTAAAACAATAAAAGAACACGCGTCAATACACAATACTTCTTGAACTTTTTAGATTAAACTCCCGTTTTACTATAACCATTCCCTTATAATTAAGTTAAAATTGTTTTGTTTTTCTCATTAAACTTTTGAAATACGGTGTGTTATTATATTTTGAGTATACCATTAGAACCTACTTACTTTTATTCATATATTCATGTAAATTTTATTTCAATACAGTCGTGCGGAATAATAGAAATAATACAAGCTACAATCCGTAAAAGTTGCTTCAATGTGTTTTTTTATTACTTTGTTTTCCTCTAGGAATTTTCAAAACATAATGTGTTATAAAATTTTGAATTTGATTTGCACTTTGCTTATTTTTTCAGCAGTTCTAAGAGAATTTTTTGAATACCGAGTAGGAAATAGTAATGTGCACTGTGCTTATCTTATATACTTTTCAATGTAAATTTTTTAAAACTAAAAATCGATGTTAATTTATGAATCACCAAAACTTATTCTTATAAAATTTCCTCTGTCACAACACGTGGGTTCTCTACTAGCTAATAACAATAATTTCATTATCCGGTTCGTATTTATGTTCATAATCTTTATGCTAGTATTTTTAGAATATAAAAAACAGATGGAGCACAAAAGAAATTAAAGAATGAGAATTAAATCATGGAATTCCGACAACAAAATCTACAAGTACGGTGAACGAGGAGATGACTTTCTTATAATAAGGATTATAAAATATATTTTAAAAAAGTTAAATAATTAATTATTTAATCCTTTTACACTGCCTGCCGTCTCTTTAGCGGAAATTGTCGCTTCTGTCGTCCCACCCATGTTCTCTAACTTGCTTCGTTTTTATACAACAAAAATGCAACAATAATAATAACATATATTTTTCCTCGTATTAAAATGTAACTAGTGGAATTCTGGCGTGATGGGAATTAAAAAAAAATTAAATAAGAAAAAGTAAACAGCTTCAAATTCAATTTAGGAGTTGTGTAACTGTGTAAGCATAAATATAAATTACTTTTTGTGAAAATGAATATTATGGAACTTACTATGTTCTGAAAATGAATATTAAGCAACAATGAGTTGTTAAGAAAATAAGTGGTAAGAAACATTAAATTGAGCTAATATATTTATCTAAACTGGATTTTTTTCTAAAAAGTTATATTAAAATGTAGCTAAAAATATACACATCTTTATTTTAAAATTTAAGAAACTGTAATATTTAAAAAACATATCTAACTTAATTATAAGCGTTATATAATGAAAAAACACCGTGGCAAGTGGTGATCAGTGGTGGTACTAGTCACTATGATTGATTTTAATATGTATAATAATAACAATTTTTAAACTAAACTAATACCTTTATGTTTATTAAAATACCCTATCTTTTTTGTTAAAGTTTATTTATTGCTTAAATGTAATGAATTTTGTTTGTTACGTACACTAGTTTTCTTATTTTGTTCACGGTAGTTTGGATTTTGTATAGAATATATATGTTTTTAGATATTGTATGTCATGACATATATTTTAAATGAATAAAGATTTAAAAAAGAATAGAATATAAAAGGTAACGTAACAAAGATATGTATATACTTTGAACAGGGATATGTTTTATAATAGCTATGTTTCTAGATCTTGTATGTATACAATGTATTATCATATATTCTGAGATAAATTACAAATCTGAGGTCACCTAATAACTAATTTGTGTAAATCGGATTCGGTGGAACCAAATATTCATTCGGACGTTATGTGGATCACATTATTAACTTAAATAATGTTGTTGATTTTAGTAATCAGATTTTTTTACGGTTGGATTCACTTAAAACTGATTTAAAGAGTATAATTAGCTTAAAAATAATGCTAAGTTAATTTTGAAGGCCCTGTGAATGCTTGTTTAATACTAATCACAAGGGTTTAAAGAGACAACGCCCTTTGACGGGGATCAAGGAGCAACACTCCTAACCGAGTTCTCTTAAGAGGTGCCTATAAAAATTTGATTTCACACTTGAAAGCGTATAAAAATTGCATTTAATATGATTAGTTGCTTAATCTATGAGTAGGAACTAATTAATCATCTATAGAACTTATTAATAAACAATAACTGCATGATCATGAATAACTATGTTATCAGCAGTACTATGTTTACAACACTAATAATAATAATCTTGACTATTCAAAAAAGTTAACAATATAGTATGAATGGTTGTTGTGAATCCATATACGTGTAAACTGCGTCATTTGGAGGGCGACTTTAGATGGCTTGCCAATGAAAGAAAGGTTATGTTATCTCGTGTCGGGCTTTGGTTTGGAATGTTCGTTATGCTTCAGGTGAGCAAAATCTGTCAACGATTTACTACTTAAGTGTCGTTTTACATCTCGGGTATGGTCTCAAATCTTGGATTGGAGCTGTTCATCGTCGGTTTCAAATGCTTCTATCAGATATCTTCTTAGTTCTCCATTCAACATGACGTATGACGTGTTCTAGCATGAAGAAAAAGGCATTATATACCCTTTTGTTTCATTTACAATAATATTATAGGCATTAGTCGACTAAACGATTAGTTTGTTAGTTATCCTCACAAGTGATGCTGTTATTTTCAGTTATTTATTCATTAAAAAAGCAATTGTCACGGGGCTTAATAGTTGATACACCACATAGATGCCACTTCGCTAGTGGCACCACATAAGACACTTTAACTCATATGACGGCACTTAATTGAGTCTTAATTAGCAAACCCTAACTAGTAAAAGGCAATTATTGTAGCTAAGGTTATATATAGTATAATAGAGCGTTTAATATTAAAATATATATATATTATATTTTTAACGGCAAAAAAGTATATATATTACCGATTCAAGATAGATATATAATCATAATTATTACTTTATGATATCATTAATTAAAATCAGTAACTTTGACTATCATTAACATGATACTTTTACGGTTTCTTGTTAATAAACATCTTGAACGTAAAAAAATATTAAGTTGCACGTCAGATTAGATAGAATGGTGTTAAAGTGAGATAATTTGTCAATTTTTTTGTGTATATGATATTTTTACCATAAGAAAAAACTTTACAGAATAATAAGAAAGTTTTTTTGTGTATATGATATTAAAAAAGTTTAAAAATTGTGAGTGGCCCGGATGAAAACAAAAAAAATAAATGAATGACTTATTTAGAAACATCTTAAAACATTATCATTATGAAGTTATCCATTTAACATACTATGTTATAACTATAATAATAAGATATATAAAAAAAACTAGGGTAAAGTTATTATGTATTTTGCTTTTGACTTGCTATGAATTAATCATTTGTTAAGACATTTGTAATGAAAATTAATGATAAAAAATGGGTATAGTATAATAATACGAAAAGTAGAATATAGAATAATGGAAGCATGCCCGAAGAATATGGCAGAAAATGATGAGCGTGAAAAGAGAATCGTTTACTTGCGGTGTACACGCATGCATTTGTGCACGCTTTAATTTACTCCCCATAATCAAAATCAACTTCAACTTATGTTATAATCTCTTTATCTTTTCACCTTAAATTACAATTAAATTTTATTCATATGTATATTTTATTGTTATGTGTTACCACCACGAACACAGGTGTAAACGGAACGCTTTTACCGTATATTATAATTTCTTTACTAATTCCTTATTTTACAATATGCGTGATTCCTAAACTGTTAAAATCAGATCTCCAAACCAAAGCAAGTTTTAGAATGTTTATTGTTTGGCTCACGGTTTGATTTTTGCGGTTTTATTGTCCAACCGCCTGTTTGGAGCTTGAAAACGGTTGTCTTATAAACTGAACAATCGTTTGGCCGTTACGATTTTTCTTTAATATTAAAGAAAACGTTTATGCATATGTATTATGTGCTTAGTCGCTTTTATCATTTAGAAGACTATGTTACAAACTAATGCTTTGCCCAAAAAAAAATTTGGTTCAAGCTACTAAAATTAACCAGGTCAGGAAGACCAAACCAACCTATTTGGTTTAGTTTCTTGTTTTCTGAAGTTGCAGTTTACACTTCAATATAGAATGTTCATCAAACCGACTGAATTAAACAGTGAGCTTCTAGAATATATAACAATCACTTTGATTTTTTACTTCGTCTATAGTAACAATAACATATCTAATGGTAAAGTAGAAGATGATTATTCCACTATTAACTAAGACAATCTTCTTTCTAATCGTTTATTTTTCTCCCTAATAATTCCAAGCCACGATATTCGTCATCATTGAGATGTACAACTAGAGCATACTCGATCTTGCACATGAACTGTTCGACTATTACAAATTTTATAGTTAGTCTTCAAACTTTTATTAGTCATTACATGATCAACGTTTGAAAGTAGTCTTTCAAATAGCCAAATAGGCACCTATTTATGTGATGTAAGAATGTTACTACAATATGAAGTAATATACGGATTTAAAATATTATTTGTAATAAACTATTAATATTTCTAGAAAACAAGTAAACCTTACAAAATAAATTATTTGATCACCATACTTCTTTAACCAATCCTTGGGCCGGACTTAAAAGCAATAATGAGCGGCCCAACGTAAGTCATCTTCCAAACGCCAAACCATGGACTTGGACCCATCTTTTCAATGCAAGTCTTCCAGCCTGCAAATAGCCTATTAATCTACAACCTCTGTAAATCAAAGTCTTTTTTATTACTTATCATTCTTTTAACTTATGTTTTTATTATTTTTTATTTTTCTAGACATCAACATATTAATTTTCTCTTAAAAAAAGTATTATAGTAATTTAAATACTCAAACAAATTTTTCTCTTTTACTAAAAATAAATTTTATAAGTTGCTATGTTTCTCTCTCTTATCTATTTTTAAAAAAAATCAAACGTTTTCTTTTAAAATAGATTTTATAAAGAAAATAAAAATAACGACTTTTATTAAAATCTAAATAACAAAAAACTAAAGTTTTATTAATATGAAATTTTCTAGAACATTAAATATTTTTTAAACAAAATATTTTAAAATTGTATTTTATAAAATATATACATAGGTGAAATATTTTAAAAAGATCTTATTAAAACAAATAGAATAGTTACACATATTTTTTTTAAAATTTATAAAAAATATTTTTTATATAAAAATCTTAAAACGAATGCTTAAAAATAAAATTATTTATATAGAGAGTTAAGAAAAGGTATAACTGTTTTATTTTTTGAACTATTACCTATATAATTTTAATTATATTTATCATTAAAATATTATACTGTAATTATCATGTTTATTTTACATATATATTTTACATTAAAATTTAATCCATTTATTTAATGAGTGTTTAGTTTATCTATATATCTAAAAAAACTAAGATAAGCATGAAAATATTGTAGATCTTATTATACTTACTTTTTAATTTATCTATATTACTAGTAATAATATTGAATACTAATAATATTGCTCATACCATTTTCAAAATAAAAAATATATAATTTAATAAATTAAAAACCTTTGTTTATTAAAAATACACTCTTTAAAAACAAAAATTCACAATTTTCTTACAAAATAAAAGTTTGAGAAAATATATTATTGTTTATTTACTTAAAGTAATTATTTGTACGTACTTATAATCATATTTTATCTTCAAGCATGATTTTATAATGCATAATTTTTTATTAATAATTATTTAATCTTTTATTTGTTCAATTCGTGTATTACACGAGGACTAACCTAGTTTATAGTATATAATAAAGAGTAACTAAGATATCATATGACATTCTCATGTTATTCCTCGAAAAAAAATTCCGCCAAAATTAGTATATATTATTTTATTTAAGTTTTTATTTTAAGAAACTACATTAATAGTAATAATTTATTTTGTTTTGAATATTTTTTATATTATCAACTTAATTGTGTAATTATATTGTTTTGAACTATACTTATTTTGATAGTCAAATAAGATTCAATTTAAAATATATAAAAGGACAAAAAATATTGATTGATGTATTAATATATTTTAGTTTAATGTGATTTTAAAACAACTGGGTTATATTATTCAAAAATAATTTGAATATTATAACTTATAAATGTAATTTTTTATTTTTATTGTTATAGTAATACATAACTTAATCATATGAAATATTTATATCTCTATGAATTATATAGTTTTTATATTTTCAACTCGTGTATTACACAGGTTTACTAAAGCTAGTTTATAATAAAGTAATAAGATTGTAGGTTTTTCGTATTTTAATAAACTTTAACTCTTTAATGGAAAAATCATTATAAATACTTGTAAGCGGAGAAATTATTTTATAAATACATGCAATTTAAGAGAACGTTGGATTACTAGACCAGTTTTAAACTTTGATAGAGCTGATCTTTTGCTTTTGTGTTAAGGAAGTAATTTGTGCATTCGGAAAATAATTTATATAGGGCTACAAAGAGCTGAGTTGTATTGATATTAATGATTTTGAGTTAAATATGTTAGCTGAACCTATAACTTGACAACCCTCGGCACAAACTAAGCTAAAAATAAATAAATGTTTTCAAGCTTTGATGAACATCAACACTTTGTGGATTTTAAACACACTTCGCTGTTATGTATTTTTATTTTGAGGTTTAAATGAGTTTGGCTTAACTTTTGAAAATTCTAGGGTTAGATTAATGTATTTGACTATTTGAGTTCTAACTTCTAAGTAGTAACATGGCACAACCGAATTATAGGTATTTGTGTTTTCATTTTCATGCATAAGTTTTTGGGCTTTAACTACTGAAGTAATAATATCTTTAGGCCTTAGGGTATATGATCAAACTCGGGCCATGTGTTTCTTGGGCTGTGGGCTGTGGCTAAATGCTAATGGCTATCGGGCATCGGCTATGTATGTTTACATATGAAATAAACTTCTTCTTGTTATGCCACAGTGACATTTCACATGGAGTGGTAGAGATGCATATTTCGGGTATTGGGCCTGACCCGAAACCGAGTTCAAACCGAGTTGGGTTTAATCGGGGTTTTTTGTACCCGGGTATTGATGAATCCGGGTACGAACTCGGGTCGGGTTCACTTGCGGGAAAACCCCACCCGTCATACCCGGTAGGGTCGGGTCGGGTCCGGAACCGGGTCGGGTCCGGAACCGGGTCCAATACCGGATTTAGTTTATTATTTCTAATTTTCTTTTCTTTTCTTTTTTATGTCCAATACCGGGTTCAATTCGGGTTTAAACCGGGTCTGGTTCGCTAAAAGACTTAAAAACTAAACCCGGTTCCAACCCTACGGGTTTAAACGGGTTCGAACTGGGTATGCCTCCCATCGGTTTGTACCCGAACCCGGGTCCGGGTCGGGTCCGTACCCGGTTATTTTGTGCATCTCTATGTAGTGGTAGACATTTAATAGCAAAAATGTTTTTATTTCATCAGAAAAATATTAACTAAAATCACCAATTAATCAACAGTGAATCATTAAAACTAGAAAAAAATTAACCCTTAATAATCAAGAACAAGATCCCTTGATCTCTTACTCTTTGCCCTGTCTATTCGATATTTATTTATTTTTTCTCTAAACCAACACCTTCTTTCGCTTTGTTTATATGTGTACGGAAATCACCTTCATACGTGTAGGTGATAAATACACACATATGTAATTATACACTTGGAAAACCGATAACTGTATATTACAATTTTATTAAAGCATTCATATATCCTAGTTTATTACACAGCCGTTAACAACCAGCAACTGGTCATTTGAAGTGTAACACTCGACGTAACATGATTCCCAGAAACCATTAACAAAATAACTGAACCTGAAAACTAATATTGTTTATGTCAGTTGGTTAATAAATATAAAAACATTGAAGGGATGATGAAAGAATATTGAAAGAAAAAAAGTACGGTGGGGTTAAGTTTTTCATATTTCAAATAAGTTTGTAAAATAATTAAGTGAGGTACAAACTACAAACTATTTGAATATTTCATGTCAAACTTTTAGGTTTGATTCAATGTTGTAATCAGTTTTGATTTTACAATCATCTTCCTGATTACTATTGTACGTCCGACTTAAATATATCTATACTACCTTTATAATACAAAACTTTGGATAGAAAGATAATTTCACATAAATTTGTAAGACGCGTTCGTTCCTCTTCCTCTTCTCTACTGTTACTTGCCTTCTCTGCTCACCATTGCATCCATTCAATGCTTCAATCTGCTGAAACGTTTTGTAACCCTCGCATTCAATCACCTTCTAGCGTAATTGCTTCTTCATGACGGCATTGGAGTCCCCGACTCAAACCCCCCAGTTCGATTCCAATCCTCAACCCACATATATATGTAGCCAGGGCTTTCGATGCGAATGACCCACATGCGATTGCGAATCCACTCCTTCAACGCATGTGATTCTACAATTTAGTTTTCTTTGGTTTGATAAAGTTAGTTTCCTGTGGGTTGATTTAGCATATATTTATGTATATATGTGTGTATTGTGTTTATTGTATATATATGTATATGAAGGTAAATCTACAAATAGTTTATCTTTTTTACAACAAATCAGGTTATGTTATCATGGGTTTTGTGTTAAATTATGGCTATAGTGTGATTTTTGGCAGGAATGATACGATTAAGTGTATGTTTTGGTTTGATTAAAGGGTGCATATCAATTATATGATGAAATGCCTAAATGAGATATTGTCATGTTCTTGGTAATGAATTATAATAGTGTGCTTTGCATCAGTTCCACAAACACAAATTTGTTCTTAAATTGTAATTGATTTTGTTTTTTGGTGATAAATTATAACTCTAATCATGAAATTGTTCATTCACATAATCATTATTTGGATATTTTTCTATAGAAATCGATTGATTCATTTCATTCATGATTAACTTTCATTATGCTGGTAGTGTGAGTGAAGTTGAAGCACTATTTGAGCTGTTCAAGAGCATAAACGGTTCTATAATCGATAGCGGGCTAATTCGCAACGCTTTAAATGGAAGCATTTCTAATTAAGATTTGCCTCTAAATTTGTTCTTTTTACTCGCATTAAATATTATTCATTAATGATACTTTAACATGTATAACATAAATTCAGTGATAGTTGTCTTACTTTCTAATATGATGATTGCTTTTATGGTATTCATTATCTTATTTTGACATAAATTATGATAGATTTAAATTGTTCTGATTTTTTGTTGGTTTTGTTTATCGTTGAAGGGTTGTTTGAATTTGTTGAAGGGTTGTTTGAATTTATGTTTTAAGTTATGATTATGTTGTAAATCAACAAACCTATTTTTTGATTTAGAATACCCTTATCACACAACAAAATTATACATGTATACTTACTTCTGGATGTTATAATTTTCTTATGAAGGTTGATACAAACTAGAAGATGAAAGAGCGTAAGGGAACTGAAATCGTGTTTGCTTTCTGATCTTCCTACCCGCCACCATAGCTTGATTGAAGGTTTTTCTCACCACACACATGGTACCTGTTATTATCACTCTTTCATATTTTGTTATTTTGATTTTGACCGGGCAATGTGTTATTTATTTTGTTTTCTTTAAGTGAATTCATCATCATCTATTAAAGATTTGGAAGATGTTTGTGGTGATCCAGTTGTCAGGTTCCATTTTGTTGTCAATAATTTGGGTGTTGTTTACCTGTATTCAATTTATCATATGGCTTCAATTTGTAGGGTTCATGCTATCAATTTAATTGAATTCTTGTAGTTATTCTCTTTTAGGTAGACAGTTTTTATGCATTTAAAACATACTTGGGTTTTGGGGAAAGATAGCTTGCAGGCTACGATTATAATTCGTGTGTTGTGCTTTTAGCAAGATATCGATTCTTTTATTTACTCGATTCATGGTGTTTTAGTTTGGTTGTTTGGTCGACGAGTATCATGAATATATTATCTCGATGGGTAGTGTATTTAAATTTCTGACCGAAGTTAAGTACGTTTTATAGTTTATTTTAGCTTTTTGTTGTTTCCTAACTTTTCAGTTAAGTGGAAATTTGCTGTTTGATTTAGGGAGCACCTTGGACAACCATCTATTTACTTTTGTAATCGTGCAAGTATTCTTTTGTTCTAATTTTTGCCCATATTACAATTATGGTATTTTAGTTTATGCCCACTAGCTATAGAAAAGAAAGCAATCTTGGTAACAATATGGAATTTATGATGTCAAATAATGTTCATTTAGTAGAGTTAACAGGATATGGAGTTTTGTGGTTTTGAATTAAACCATTAATTTACAGACATATTGGTTATGGAATAGCTATTTGCAAGCAAAAAGTAAATTTTCATGACTTTAATGCCATTGCTAGGTAGAATTTGACATCTTTGGGGATCGAAGAAGAAAGACCATAATGTTGGTCCAAAGCATTTTCTTTTTATAGGTCATTTAGTACTATCATTTGCTGCAAAAGACATTTAGAACTCACTCTTTTGGGTTATTGATTTTATTATTTCATTAGTTTTAGATTATTGATCATATATTCACAAGTGCATGTTGATTTTGTTGCATTTATGCATCTTTACTTGGTGTTTTTACATTGAATGAATGTCAAGTTATTAAGAAATCATATAATGCTAACAATGTCAAGTTATTTCCAAGGTACATATCGACCATCTTTCAAAATTTGATTTAAAAATAAATTTATTATTATTATTATTATTTTTGCTAGGGTGTCCTTCTCTATGCACCTTTTGGTACTAGCAAGGCTTTATTAGCTAGAGCAATTGGTTCTGATATGAAAATTGTACTAAGAAATTTTTAAAAGCTGGAAAGTCTGGTTGCTGTTGAGCTTGACCCATGTATGGACCTCGAGTTGCATGAATTGATAACCTGCGATCTAAAAGTTCAAATAGCCTTAGATGCAGTTAGGGGATTGAAATATCTCCATGATGGAGTAAGCTCATATATGTATATTTTATGAGTACTTCCATTTTGGCATATTTCTTTAAACCATCATATTTATTCATTGTTTTCTTGTAATTTCAGGTTGTTCCTCTGGTGATCTGGTCATGATCAGGGACATCAAATCTTCTAACATCCTGTTGGGTCAAGCATCGAGAGCTAGGTTAGTTTTTAGTATCTTAAACTAATGTAGAAATTGATTTAGCTCCCTTTGGGTATTGAATTTTTTTATTGATGTCTACCTAATTATAATTTAGATAGCATACTTGTTCAAGCTATTCAGAATCTATCAGAAAAGTGATTATTCTTTATTTTAAAGAATTTATAGTTTGATAATTATAAAATGATCACAATGCATTATAAAATGATCACAATATAGTTTGATAATTATATACAAAAGCTTTTAATATCCTTTTACCTATTGGAAACTAAAAAAAAGCTTTTGCTATCTTTTCATTTTCTCTAATCCCCCTGCCACATAATGAGTATCACAACTTCATGTATGATAAAAAATTCCAAGCTGTTTTTCCTATGTCAAAGTTGATGTTGTAATTATATTCCATTCCATTCATTCAGAGCCTCGACCTCTAGTTTTTGATACTTTGTTTTTGAATGATTTCATTTGTGAATAACAATATGATTGGATATGTTTTGAAAGTTCTTGAATGATATTTTCTACTCGTGAATAATGCTACCATTTGATACTTAGTTTCATTTGCATTTTTTTAAAGAAGTTTATACCATTATTTGCATTCAAAGTCATTCAATCAACTTAAATATGATGTATGAATTCATGATGTTGGAAATAGAATTGTAGTTGCTTTCTTATGCAAGAGGTTGTTTAATGACACCATTTCTTACTATTTTATGAATGCAAACTTGATAACTTAGTTTTGTAACGGTACAATGTCTAACTTTAAGGGTTTGTTTAAACCACTTAGTGTTTGCAGGTCAAATGTTGTTTTCTTACCATTTAATGTAACTAGCGTTTTATATTAAAGCCACAGATGTTGTGTTTATATGATTTTTTTTCCTATTTTGGTGATGGAGTGTTATTTGCAGAAAATGATAGAAGGTCAAATGATAGTGGAGACTATGAGCAAGTTAATCTTTTACCATCTCATTAAAATGTTTTAAAATGAAATTTTGATATTTGAAATATATTCTTTTTTATGGTATCTCTATGTATGTTGTTGTCACTTTATGTATCAAAAATACATTTTGAGTTATTTTAACCGTGTGACCCGTGTGACCCATTTGATCCACTTTGACCAATTACTGAAATCAAACATAACCTATATCTATTTGCGTAGGCAAAAGAAGTTCATCAACTTGCTGATAACATGGTTCAACTTGGGTAGGAGGTATGTATAACTCGAAACCTTTAATATAACTTAGTTTTTTTTTTTCAAAATCATGATTATGCATAGAAGCTCATAACAACTACTACTAACGTATCACTCTATCACGAGTCATGATAAACTTAAAATATGTTTTAAAAATTACCTTAACAATGAGTACTGCATTGTAAATTGTCGCCGCTGCATCGCGCGGGCTTTTTACTAGTACTAAATAACACGAGTACTTAAAAAGAACGTAATGCTTATACATGGGTTATATTAGTTAACGCACCCAAAATAATTTCTTTTATTCTTTAAGCACTTAAGGTCTCGAAGCCTAATTTCAAGTTTGATACTAATGCAGGATCGTTGAAGGGTGTGAGTTACAACACAACAACACAAAGAGGAGATTAACCAACTTTAATCAAACAGTAAACTGGATTAACCAAGATAAGACACTAAGAACACAAGTAATGTAAGAGACAGAACACAAAGAACACAAGTATATGGTTTTCAAGAATGCAGTATATTGCTTTCTCTATGTTCTATTACAAGTGTTACAAAGCATTAATAAAAGATACAAGAACATGAGATACTTATACTACATCCTACAACTGGCTATACTTTGAAAGCCAGCTGGATACAATTGACTAGACACAAACAAAATCAATTGTAGAGTCAAAAGGCAGATTGCCTTTTGACTTGTGACTATGACATGCCATAGCTCACATCCTTTTCTATTACAAAAAGAATAAAGTACATAAAGTAGAAAGTATACAGACTCAAGACCTCAATGTACAGTTACCAAAAGCATGGACCTTTTCACCGAACCATGTTAGTTGGTGACTTGCAGAGTTGTAGTGGAAAGGTGTCCAGCTTTATGGAACAGTACATTAGATAAAGCATATGTTAAAAGTTTTCGGAAGAAATCTGTCTTCATGAACTTGAAGCTTCGGAAGACTTTGTCTCTGAGGCTTCGGAAGACTTCATCTTTGGCTTCGGAAGATGTTGGTCTCTGGCTTCGGAAGATTTCACACTTAGAGTATTTCTGTTGCACATGTGAAACTTCCGAAGCATTCAACTTCAATGCACTTGTGCAACATGCAGGAGAGACTAAAGATGTTTAGGTTGCATCAGCCTCTTCATTAATCTCTACAACTAATTATTAAACTTTGATTTTTTTTAATGTTTAAATCTTTATGATTTTACTTTGCTTTTTAAAAAAAGTGATTGTATATGCATTTTTAAACTTTAATATTTTTTTATGTTCAAATCATGTTAGTATATTTATTATTTTTGAGAAATATCGTTTATAGGATTTTAATTGCAATTTCAATCGGTTGCTTCATGCTATTGGTTTATTTTTCCTTAGTTGTATTTGTTTAGATTGTATTTGAGATGTATCTGGTAATCAGTAGTTGTTTATTGTCGATGATTTTAAAAACAGGAAGCACATGAGTCCATTTGTATCAATTTGATCGAGACTTATAAGGTAAGATACTTTGTCATCTCAAAATTAAAATTATGTATGGTTACTATATTGTTATCGTTGGTTGCCTATGATGTTATCAAAATGTGATGTCATGATCCATTAAATTTTATACGAATTAACGTAAATTTTTTAACCCAACCCATTTCAACAGTTTGATGTGAGTCATATGGCAGAACCAGAAATTTTCTTACCGGGGTCACAACTTTTTGGTCTATATGAATGTACTTTTACCGTGTCGGGTCACCAAAATGCTTTTTAAATCGGGCCGGGTCATAAAAACTCGTTTAAGCCGAATAAATTTAACGAAATGCATACTTATATATTTATACTAAACATAAACTAATACTAAATAAACTCAACACTACTTAAACAATCATAAATAATAATAAAATACTCCTAATATAATGCAAACTCAATAAATAAATTAATGATTATCTACTCATAACAAACTGATAATTACTAAGAACCAAACCTTTCACTCATTGGCCATTTTTACTTTGTCCACGTTAATCCCTTCAATTTGACGACGACTACAAAGTTCATGAACCATAGTTGAAGATGGTTGTGTATTTAAATTTTGAGTAAAAAACTTGGTAATAAATAAATTAGGCACTGGGTTTTCTCTATGAAGGCCATGGTAGGAATTGGAAAAAAAAATCCAAAGTGAGGATAGAAAACGCAACCTCAATTTCTTGAAAGAAGCGGGTTGTATAGTCTAACCAATGTGACAGAGCACATATTTTGCTTACAACATTCGAAAAAAAAATATTTATTATTGAGGTCATTACATGTTCTCTCATTACCAAAAAATCACCGGGTTCATTTGTAGTGAAGAAGTTTGAACATATCCGTACGAGAGGCGAAGGCAAAATTTATTTATTTTTTAGGGGGACGAACTCACCTACTTTCGCCCCTGTTTGGCCCCCATTCAGGTAAAATTTTGAATCCATCACTATATTTATATGATAAATTCATGTATGAATAAATTCTTTTGGCTCTATAGCTCTATCTACATTCTTGTAAATTCTTTTTATGATAAACAGACACTCTGTCATAATATTCAAAATTATTTTACTAAAAGAAAGAAATTATTATTATTATTTGAGTAAAACGAAAGAATCTATAGCGAGAAGATGTGTTTCTTTATGTTAGAACTTAAACTTGTTTCATCCCGAATCCGTGAATAAATTTAAACGAGTTTCCATTCATAGAAGCATTCAATTTTTTTGCAGATTCTCGAAAGATTTCTTTCATCTGCATTTATCATATCGTTCTTATTTTGTCTTTTATAACGGGGAAATAATAAATAATGCAAATAAATTCTGATGAATAGATCACGAAATCAATAATGGTAGCAATTTCTTGGAAGAATTTATTAATTCATCAAACTTATAAATTCCATTCAAATTTTACAATCTGAATAGGTTTACAAAGTTACGAAGTTTTAATTCATAACTTTTTTATATAACATATAAAAAAATTATTTTCGCCCTGCTCTCGCTATAAACTAGTTTAAACTTCATCACTAAATGAGACACACCGGCTATGATTAGAACACCATTGTTGTTTGAAGAATTTATCTGCTCACTTGCTTTTTTTTATCTTAATTAGTTATTATTTCTTAATCTATATATTAATGTAATCTAAAAGTTTAAATCATCTTACTTTTATTGTTTATGAACAAATGTTTGTAGTTTATTATAAAGAGGCTACTCTTACATGCTTGTGTAACTTTTTTTTCTAATTCTTTTTAAGTGTAAAGGAAGTCATTTCGGACTACAAGGAGGTTAAACTTTTAATTCAAAATCTTATTTTATCATGTAACCTTTTACCAAGACACACCCTCCAAAACAAAGAAAATCCGAGTAGCATGCAAAACTAAGCTTATGTGGCGCTAATATATTATCGATAAAAATCCGAGAAAAACAAGAGGGCTCCTTTTACCCTATATTGTCCGCTTTGAACCAGAAAATGGTTATAATGCTTAAATAAAAATCTTTGTACCATCTGGAATTCTTTTAGAATTAGTTAATATAATCTTATTTGTTCCAATGACAATGTTTGTTAGATTAAAAGTTCATAGATTCATTGTTTTGAATATTTTGCCACTTAAATTTGATTTCAAATTAAAAAAAAAATCTCAGTCTACTTTTCATAAAAAGATTGAAATTTGAATGTGAAAATATTAAAATATGTAATGTGCGTAGTTGGTAAAATACAATAAAATTCAAGTAAAGTTATAAGACTGTAAATAAAGATAATCTTTTTACAAGCTTTTAATATGTTTTGAATTTTATAAACTTTTTTATAATTTGTTCATCTTTACAAAAAACAAATATCAACCCTTAAATCTTTATAACAATATGATTTTTATAAACATTTTTTGTAAATTTAGTTATACACTTTCTTATATGTTTTATAACTTTTTAAATTATTATATAGACAATTAGCACCATTTACAAGAAATCCTTACATGTCATTTGCATAATTGCATCCCCTCTTTTATGTTTTTTATTTTATTTTTTATATTTGTAATATTGTATTCATTTCATACCTCCCACATCTGAGTAGTCTTCATTTTTGTTTCTTCATTTTCAAATGTCATTTTTGCATCCACCCTTTTTATGTTTTTTATCTTTGATACTTGTAATTCCGTATTCGTTTCATACCTTCGACATCTTATTGGTCTTCATTTTTGTTAATTTCTTAGTTTTCAGGTACGATCTCGTCTTAGACCTTTGTTCGTATTTATCGTTATTTGGGTTTTTTTGTGTCTACTCTGGATCTTTTCCTTCTAGGGTTTTTTATGTAAGTACGTATTCTAAGACATTCATAATTTTCCCTCTATTATTGTAAACATATAGACGTAATGTACAAACTAACACAAGGTTATTTTCTTACTAGAATATTCTTGATTTTGTTTGGTAAATATTTACATATAAAGTTTAAACCCCTCATACAAATATTACCATTTCAGTCCCAACTTATTAGAATGGAAACATGTCTTTAGAAAGGCCGAATCTCTAAATTTGGTTATGGATATTTGCTTTTTTTGCCCCTTTTAATTTTGAATATCCATAACATACAAAATAAAAAACCTAAATTAAATAATAATTAAAAAACAAATCAAATACATTATTTCCATCAAATTTAAAAACAATCTAAGTCTCAAAATGAGAGGGTGTTCTATTGTTAAGTCTCCTCCTCTTTCTAGTAGTTAACTCAACTCCTGAATCTTCACTATGATTATAACTAAAGCATGCTGCTTCAAGCACGCCAATGGGACTTTGTGGCACTGTACCACTCTTTATGCTTTTGGTACAACCACTACTCAACTCATTCACTAGCTCCACACACTTTAAAATCCTCTCCTGCAAAAACCCATATCAAAAAGACAAGAAATCAGATTAGTATTTACTCGAAATCAACAATCTTGAAAGCTACATGCTTTTTCAAAGCCATAAACCAAATCTTTTATCAATATAGTACAAATTATTATAGCAATTACAGTTTGAAATAAACAACTTCAACAACTTATTACAACATATTGTTGGATAAACATGTAATAAGCAGATAAACAGTTTTAATAATCAATCAAAAACACCCCTAATTTAATATTGTTATTGTATGCAACTCTAAAAAAGTTAGTTGCAATAGTCGTGTAATAGCATGATTATAAATTATAACTCGAAATAAAAGGTTCGGCTTCTTTTTGATCGTCATGATAACTAATCAAGCTAAAATACAACTAAGCTTGCATAACATACAAAAGTATCTAGACATCATATGATCATTACCTTTTGTACATGTTTAAGGAGGGCTCCCATTTGTGATTTTCCAACCACAAAAATTACCACTCCTGCTGCTATCTCAGAAGGTCTAAACTCCAAGAAGTCAATACCTGCGTTGAAAAATGGCCATTTTATCCTTCTGTATCATCAACAATGTATTAGACCAAATATGACAATTACTAACCGTCAATTAAGCATAATATGAATTCGGTTGATCTCGAAATTAAAGATCTTGATATCGATTGATCACGATCAAGTTTCTCAATGAAAGCATCATGTAAGAGAATGGAGTCACTATTTGCATCCTCCATTTCAATGTGGTCAACACAAGAAGCTCCATCTTTTGAATGGTTTTTGCTTCAAATACAAATCTTGATTCACAAACCTGCATATTCATTCGTATGCTCAACATCAAAACCAAATTTACTTGACCCCACAAAAAAGTTAACGTCTTTATGAAATCAAGAAGTTGAACCTGTAAATCAAGAATGAGGGGTACTTCAGTCTCTTCCATTTTGGATGCAAGTGATAAGCAGGATACAGCTAGCAATTGCATCATCCAAGCTTTGTCTTTCTGTTTGTAAAATAGCAAATCGCCATAGAAAATATAGTCAATTATCATTGAATTTGAATCTTACAGGATTTAATATTCTCAAAGATAATTGAACAAAAAAGAAGAAATTTTGAAACAACTACTTACGAGGAATTCATATGCAGCAAGAAATCTATCCAAGTAGTTGATAGATAAATATGCACACAAGGGTCCAAAATTGTAATGAGCATGAACCTGGTCAAAGTCAAAATTAACCATTAAAAGCACCTTCAAAATTTCTCAATTATACAAAAAAAAGCAACCAACTTTTTACCAATTTCTCAAAAATGTTTAATCCCAGATCAAAAAATCCTAAATTCCCTACAAACATTATAAAATTTTATAAGATAAAGAAAAGTACAAGAACAACATGAAATAGATGAACATACCTTTCTGATCCAGTCTACTGCTTGTTGTCTTGCAACCATATCCAACTTCCCATTTCTTAACTTCATCAAATAATCAAAACCCACAAACTGTTCACATTCTTTTTCAATCAATCCAAGCAAATACTCTTCACTTTGCACAGGATAATTAAGAACACAACACTCTGTTTCATGGTTCTTAACAAAACACTGATTTCGATTAACACTTAGATGGTTCCCATAACCCCACAATCCATCATCAACATTAATTTGATCATCATTGTCATCATAAAATATGCTATTATTATCTTCTGCACATAATAAACTGGATAGCAGACAATTAGCCATTAACAAAACCTTCAACAACACAACAACATACAATGAGGCAATCCAGACTGTAAAATAGAGTAATTTAACAACGGAAATCGAACATTAAATGAAGAATTGAAGTGGGGTTTTTTGGGGGTGTCGAGAGGATCGATCTGATTGAAGATTAGAGATGACGCTAGCTCTCTTTGCGGTTTATTTTACTCTCAAGAAACAGAGTGGGAGTAAAATAAAGAGCAAAGAATGCGGCGTAAAATGGGAGTGTGAAGGTTTTTTGTTTTAAGGGGAGAGTGGGAGAGATGAATGCAAGTGTATGTGTATGAACATACGTTACATACATACCTTTCTATATATACATATACAAACAGGGAGACTAGTAAATGCTAAATAGAAGATATTAAATATATTTGCCCCCACCATAGGAGACATGGAGTGGAGTCCAGGGAGAACCAAAAAAAAAAAGAAAAAACAAGATCGGGTGGGAATACCACGGATCCGAACCTAGGGAAAAACAAGATGAGTTTTCCCCTACCTTCAAGAGTTTATTTTATATGGATGTAACTTGTATTGTAGCATCGTTAATGTACGTTGGGGGTGGGGGTATGGAGAAAACTAGGACAATGCCACGACCAACGAGGAAAAACCTAAAGAAAATATAAAAATCTAATATGACGTTAACGTGGTAACATATGAAACCGAAAAAGCATAGGACAAGTTCCACCCTTCTTAGACCATTCATTCTAACTTTCTATTCACATAACTCATAATTAACAAAAAACTATTATCTTTTAAAAATTTTATTTATTTTATAAAAGCATCCCAGACCATTTTTTCCATAGCTATCCCTTCAATTTAAATGATACTTAATTAGTTCTTTCTTAATATTTTTAATTTCGCTCACAACCACTAATGAAATATAAAATAATAGATATTTTGGATGGACGGTGACCTTTACATATTAGAGATCATTATAGTTTTCTCTAAAAATATAAAAGACGAATATGAGGATGAGAAACCTAATATGTGAATAAATTACATATTTTGCTCTACAATTTGGACAAAAATATAAAACTACAAATGCCAATGTAAATGTTCTTACTACGATAAATATTATTGTTCACATTAATCTTTTTATCATTATAACAATAATTATATCATTTAGTTATCTCTATCATATTTATATATATAATTATTTTATATGTGATATGTTTATTGTCAAGAAGTCGTTGACCTGCTGGCATCGATGAACTCCTTTTAACTAAATGGTGAGGGTCCAAACCTCATTGTGCGTATTTAAGACTTAGGTAGATTTTAGATGACGCATATTTAACAATTGATATGTGTAGTTCTGAAAAATGGACAAAGATGTCAATGTGATGATAGTGATAAGGGTGTTACAATATAATATCAAAGCAACTAGTGTTACTTGTAATAGTGGTCAAACAACCAAACCACCAAATTTCATCAATGAATCTTACAATTGGTCTTACAGTTTCTTTAGTTTTATGATTTCATCCTCTAAATAGTAAGAATCATCTACATTATATAAAAAAGTAATAAAACGACTGCAAGTAAATAAATTCTAGAGAAATAATTTTGCGTTTAAAATGTCCATAATTACTTTAATATGTTTAGAATTATATAATGTCACGCAATCGAAAAAGACACTTTTAGAACAGTTGTTTAGAACCCTTTTTCCTCTTTAAATCTTTGAAATTCTCTTTTACATGTAATTTTTTTGGAATGGAGTCCAACTTTTTTTTTGGCATAATATAAAAACTTACTTTAAAACCTCTAAAAGTATGAGCCCCATTATTGATTAAGACCCATTTAAGATAATATAAAAATCTATAAAACATTTATAGTTATTCATTAATTTGTCATATTGAGGTTCATGCGAAGGATGGCTTTAAAGGTGACCTTAATGGAATTGACATTCTTATTTTGGACAGACCTAACATCAAGCGAAAGAAAAGACAACTCAACTTTATTTGAAACAAAAAAAAAATCATTTTTATTAGTGAAAAGTATGAGCCCAAGTTACCAGCCTCGAATACACTATCTAACTCGCTAGATAAGTACCATTTAAACATTCAAGGATATGTGTCGACAGGATATCAAAGATGTCATCCTCACCGATCACAATGCAGACATCATAACCTCAATGAAACCTACAAGGGAATCACATTGACATACAAATTACACAAGGGAAAAACCCCTAACTAAAGTACTATAAATAAGATAAATGAGATATGTATGATTTCTATGCTCTCAAGACGCGGTCACACACATAATACATCTTCTTCATACTCTTTCTTCACCATAATTGCAACTGATTCTTACATCGAAGGGTTTTCACAATGAACGCCTTCTTTCGTTCCCTATGATGTTTTAAGTGTTTTCTCTCTTGGAGATTAGTTTAAAGAGGAAGAGATTTGAAGCTCAAAGTTATTTTCATTAGCTGGTTGTTAATATCAGAGAAGACAACTGGCACTATAATCCAGTTGAACTAACGGGGCTAGATTATATGTCAACAATTAGTGTTAACCAAAAGTAAAAGTATTAGCCTCAAACTTTCTAAATGAACAAAGGGTGATTAAAAGCACCTGAAAGTTATATTTTTATGAGTAATAATATTTCATTAGAGCTTCTTCATAATATTTCATGAGAGAAGATATGTTCTAAAAGAAAGAGAGGGGATGGAGGTAGGGAATATAGATAAGTTTTTGGAAAGAAAAAAAACACATACACACAAATAGGTTTATGCATGTCGAGATTAGGCTTTATTAGTCGAGTGTTGTTGATGGGCTGTTATTGGGCCTGTGTATTATTACATGACTTTTCTTATATGGGTTCCTGCTTTATTTGATTTCATTGGGCTTGGCTTTCTCCACATAAAGAAAAAAAGACACTTGACTTCGGTTAAAGGAGATAAGTAGCTTGGATTTGGTGAGGGGACTTGCTTTCACAAATATGAGTCACCTATCTTCATAGCAGATCGTTTCTTATAGTATTCATCTTCTTTTTTATTTGCTCAAACATCTAGATCTTGGAGTTCTTGAGCTTTTCGTCTTCTTCTTGGTCTTGATGAAACTATATACCTGGTTGTATTGTTCAAGTTCTGATTGTACGATATTTTTTGTTCTTGTACTAATTCTCAGGTTGAGCATATTTGATTCGAGTTAAAATTTAATATATTCAGTGTTGACAAAATAAATTAATGTCTAAAAATATACAAGTCTTTCCTCGTAAGTCTTTTTCGAGACAAATGAGGTATTTTAAATACCATATATCGTATGTACACCGGTACATACATAACATATAAAAAGTTATAAAGTGAAAAGCATGGTCAAAGAGTGTTTAGACTTTGGTGTGTAGGAATATGTAGTGTTGTGATCTACTAAAAGTACAAGGTGTTATCCAAAAATCCACTTTTAGTTCTTTTATCCATCTTGAAATTCGTTTTGTCATATGCATAAACTTGTTAACCAACCGGTAACTTTAAATATATACACATACACACATATATTAGTTACTAATTAAAACAAGTAAATGAAATCTTGTTATTAAATAGTGTTATTGTATATGATTTAACGAGTGTAATACGTTATGTATTGTTTGAAGTATTATTTGTGTTAGTTGTTGAAATAAAAAGTAGTCAAAGGTGATAGAGGTAAGCTTATAACTGGAGAAATAGTCGTTGGATTTTCGAACAAGCTAGCCATTGTTTCTTGCGGGTTTGAGACAACACACGGATACGGGTCAGAGGCGTCAAATGAGTCGGTGTTTTTGGGTCCTGAATTGAGTCATATGGAGCCCATGGAGGTTGAAGATCCATGTAACAGGAAGTACTCCATGCACGTTTTGCATGGGCTACGTTCCCCTGTTTATTTTCAAGCTTTAGTATTTTAATTTTTATAATTCTTGCAATTTGATGTTTTTATTTATTTATTATATTTGAAAGTGTCTAGCTTTAATTTAGGAACGTGGGATGTTAGTTTGTTTCTATTTTATATATGTAATCTTTTGTGATGCAATAGGAAAAGAGAGCTTTGAGTATAAGAATTTATGTTGATTTATCTCATGTTAAGTTAAATTGATTTGTGTATTTGCTAGCTCAACCGTGGCATGTTAGGTGGTGTATCTGTATCTTTGGTTAGATATCGTTGCCCTGTTTCTTTGTTTCGGTGGTGAATCTGTATTCGAAACGAACCGTTTCTATCCATTCTTTTGATTGTTACGTTTGAGCCGATGTTCTTCGGCCCTGTTACTATCAAAAGGGTATGCGTAAGTGTTTTGGTGTATTCGTTAGTTTCAAAGTGGTGCAACTAACCAAAACTTTAGGATTGGCTTAGAAAATGATAGCTTTTGTCTAGAATTTGACTTAAGAATTAAACCTAAATGATTTTTTTTTGTTGATAACACTAGGTATCAGACCTTAATAACTTGTCCGTTATTTTAATTATAGGTCAGCTTTTGGTTGCTTTCGCACTAATGAATGTATCATTTGTTGTTGTGGACGCATATGTGCAATGTGTAATTACATGTAAGATGCACAAATCTCTATCACTAGCCATTCCATATACCACTAGAAAGTAAAAAGATCTAAATTATTAAATACTAAATTATTAAAATATCTGAACCATTAGGAGCTGGTATGTCATTTAACTATTCAAAAGCAAATGTCTGTCCAATTCAGATAATATGTCTTAACTATTCAACATTAGACATCTTAACCATTCAACACTAGTATAATGCTTAATCATCCAGAGGTAAATGTCTTAACCATTCAGACATGTGCTCGTGAAACAAACAGTCTGAACCATTAACTGTTGAACCATTTAAACATCTGAACCATTAAGAGGCTGAGACTGTCAAACAATCCCTTAATTCATTGACTGCATATGTCATTTGTAATATCTTGAATTTTTTGTTTAAATATAGGTTAACATCGTTAAATTCTTGTAAGGGCATTTTCTGCCATTTATGAAACTCATGGATTGTTTATGTACTCTTGCAATTAATTTGAAATTCATAGTTTCATTGAATTAAACTTAATGTATAATAATCATACTAATAATAATAATAACAATATTAACAAAATTAATAATAATAATAATAACAATAGAAATAATAATAAAAATAATAGTAATAATACTAATAATAATTTTAATTTATAAAATTACTAATCTTTGAAATGTTTAAAAACTTATAATAATTAAGTTAGGGGGTGTTTTTGTCATTTTTTTAAACTTTAAAGAAAGCTTTTTTGCATAAAATGATAAACTAGGAGAACTATGGGGACTAAAGGTGCAATTTTTGAAAACCCAAACCTCATCCCCCAATACCCCCTCGTTTTTCCAGCCATTATTCCGGCCAACGCCGGCAAACTCCGGCCACCCCCTAAAAACCCATTAAAACTTCTTAATTATGAACCAAACCGCTCCAAAATGCTTCGTGTACCTTCCTCGAACCTAATTACCACCTGAAAATGAATTATAACATCGGTTACTAAGCTCAATCGAGAGCATAACTTGTAAGGCCCCGTTCCCGGGACACTTACAGTTGGATTCTCATCGCACATAAAACATATAATTACGTTTGCCTTATGAAAATATTGCAGCGAAAACATAAAAAAAATAACTTTTCATATCAACAAATGCTTTTGTAAGTTAATACAAGCGTTCATTTCAAAACATAATTCGTTCGCATTACAATGCAAAAACATTAACAAAAGAATGTCATCCAAAAGAGCTGAGTAGCCGCCTCGTGCCATCCTCAGCAACGTTTACCTGCCAACTGAAAATGTATAAAAGTCAGCGTCGCTGAGTGAGTTCTAGTTTTATAATAGAACATACATTTCAATCGTTAAAACCGTTCTTTACTTTCTTTCAAATCATATTGCGCTTTACATTCATTCGTGATCATACATCATACGTACACTTTGATAATATAATTATTATCTTCCATTACATTCGTTAACTTCGTTCATTTTATACGTTCGTCCTTTCGAGTTTGTTGCGACAACAGGGTCGCTCACCTCATTAACAATCACAACTATTTGCACGTTATCCGAGTCTGTTGCAACCACTGGGTTGCTCACCCCAATTGCCAATTTCAACGATAGCACGCTACCCCAAGTCTGTTGCAACCATAGGGTTGCTCACCTCATGGCAACTTCACGATAGCACGTTGTTCGAGTCTGTTGCAACAACCGGGTTACTCACCTCATATATGTGCTTGCAAGCCTTTCCTTCGTTCATTCGTCATTCAATAATGCATGCATTCTTACTTCGTGTTCCTCTTTCATTATCTTTCACTTTACGCTACATAATACTTCATTCATTCATTAACATGACACGTAAAACCATAAAAAGATAATATATATCATAATAAGGAACATATCATACATAACCATCAATCTTACATCATATCATACATCACCCATCCCCACATTAATGACTTCAGAAGTTAACTTACATAGCCCCTGGGAACCTCCCAAGTCAAAGCCTACATTACACTTTTCCCCACAAATCAAAAAATAATCTAATTCCTTAGACGCATGGGCACTATGCAGGCACATGGGGAACACTTAGGCGCATGGGCAACTTTCAGGCGCATGGGCACTATGTAGGCGCATGAGTGCCTAGGCGCATGAGAATCCTGGACATCTGGACACTTAGTCAATTCCAGCCCAATTCTAGGCGTATAGGTACTATTCAGGCGTATGAACTTGGGCGTATGGACCGTTTAGTCGTGTGGACACTTAGGCGCATGGGCAACTTGCGCGCATGGGCACTATTGGGGCGCATGGCCCTACACTTAGTCATCCGACTAATATTTCTAGGTGCATGGACCACTGTTCAAGCGCATGAATTACACTTAACTAATTCTAAGGCATTTCCAGGCGCATGAGCCTTATCTAGGCGCATGAACCTTCTGTACAACATGTTTCTAGGATGTTTTCGAACTCAATCATCAAACCCATATGTTCTAAGCTTACCAAGGCTATTCTAAACATGGACAACCTATAAGCATCTAAGAATCATCATCCAACATGCATAATACATACGGGTAAACATACATAAACATTGTAAAATCGTTTTAATACATTTTCAGTCCCAAAGAGTTTAAAACAAGTAGAAATCAGGGTCTAGAAACTCACCTGGTGCAACTTGGGTGTATCTTCCTTCTAACCCTTTTGCAAATGAGTTCAAACAGCTAAAAACCCCACCAAACACACACAAACATATAAGCATAAACCCGAGACCAAAACCCAACACAGACGCTTAAAAACCACGAATTCATACCTTAAATTCGACCTTCTTCTTCTTCTTCAACCGAGAGTTTCTGCTCTCTCTCTCTCTCTAACCGAATGAAAAGTGGTGTGAAGGGAGGGTGGGCGGCCATGCCCACCTTTACACAGACTTTTGAAAGATTTTGTCGTTTTGACACTTTTAACCACTCATCTTGAGTTTAATTGCATTTCCTTCTTTTATTCCTTATTTCCTATCCTTCTTTAAAAAAATAATCGGGTGTTACATAACTGAAGCTTTAAACACCATAGCCGTTCGGGCATTAACTCTCAATAATAGTCTAATTAATCGAACATGCACAATCATATACCTAATGCTAATCAATTGCAACTCTCAATTTGCTCTGGAAAACACAAAAAACAACACCTTCGATCCACTTCTTATCCGAACCAGCAACACATTCGAACTCTATCCTCATGGAGGTATTACCCTCAATTGATAAAGGGCTTTTGTTCATTGAGATTAGTAAAAGGTATCTGTGCAGCGAATTGGTTTATCATCATCGTTTGCATCTCAAACTGAATCAACATTGATCGTGACTTTTCTTCGTAGTGTTTCACTTTGAATCATCATCATTCGGGTAATTAAACTCATCTTCATAATCGTTTTAGCATGGGGAATAAAAGCCCCATGAACATAGCCTGTAATTGAAACGAATTGGGGCTCAATTGGATCCAAGAATGATCTAGGGTTTCGCGGATTGGGCATTCTTAAATAAATATGCTTTTAAGAATTAAAGGCCGAGATATAACACGGCCACGGCCCTTGGTTCGCTGGTAACGCACTAGACTACTAAAGAGGAGGTCCCCGGTTTGAATCCCGGGAACCTCATGTTTTCTTTTTTAAGGATTTTAGCCTTCAAAACCAATTCTAAATCTTTTGAAAATTATAAAAAATTCATTTTATAAAAGTTGAATTTTCTAAAATGTTTTTATTTGTTTTCTGAGAATTATTTCTTTAAAAATAAATATTTTTTTCTGCTTTTGATAAATAATCAAGAAATAATATAACTAGTTTAATTGTTTATATATAACAAAACACATATTATATTCCAAAAAAATATGATTATATCAAATGTAGTTCTTAAATTATTGTTTAAATTATGTTTTTAGACCTTATTTAAATCTTTATATACCAAAAATGTTATAAATGTTATATTTGTATATAAAACTTTATATAAAATGTAATAAATTTATTTGATTTTAATAAATTGATTCCATATTGTTAAAATATAATTATTTGACAAGCACTAAATACCAACTTGAAACCCTAGTCCTCGTTGATTTGTCAAACTCATTACAAATAAAACTTAAATCTTATAAACATATATATTTTAGGTGTATTGTGAAGTACTACGTTAAAACGACGCTTGTTATTATTTCTGATCCAATATATACTAATATGATCATGTGAGTATTTCTATACCCCTTTTTCATATTTTCATACTTTGGGGTGAAACATGTTACCTTATAATCGCTGCACTTGTAAAACGTTTGAATCTTGTAAACTTATGGTAATTCACTTGTATGTTGTGGTTAGTTGATCTTTGTAGCTACCATGTAATGTCGATTATATGTACAATCATTAACTATTGCTAGCCTGACGACGTCATATATCTATGGGCCTGACAAGCCTGCTTGGTTAATCCAAGTACACTTAGCTAATCGTATATACTTGTAAACCTTTGAGACTTGTAAAACTGTCAAGGTTTGATTGTGCATTCTGTCTTACATCCCTAGTTACTTTGTTCACTAATTTCATAACATGAATTGCTATCTTTTATTTACTTATGTAATAAAAACTATGGAAATCTCACCAACTATACGTTGACCTTTTATTTTTAACATGTTTCAGAAAATGCTCAAGTTTGATTGCCACTTTTGAAGATTGTTCACACTTAAGAATGGACCTAGTTAAATAAATGAATGAGCTTGATATATTTCTTTTTATGCATTGTTGATATCTGATTAGAGACTTATGTTTGTAATGCTACCTTTGGAACTTATGAATAACATTTTTGAGTTTAATAATAGTGTTATGTGGCTGTGAACGATCTTAACCCTCACATTTCAACGTTTTTGCCGTCAAGGTTTGGGTGTGACAGATTGGTATCAGAGCCCATAACTATAGGGATTTAGGTTATTAGAAATGGTGACCTAGACTATAGCATATGCATGAACCTCATAGAATTATATTTCTATATTGTAAAGTATATGGTTTGCATGCTACATAATGCTATGCCTTTTTATATGCAATTTGATGCCTTAGCATAGGATTTCTTAAAAATTGTTACTTGTCTCCCTATACTTAGCTTTGACTCTTTGATTCTCTCCGAACATAAAGTTTCTTAATCTTATTCTCGACGACACGTGGAATCGTATGCTTATGCTTATGACTTGGATCTTTAGACTTTATGTCTAATCTATATAAATCTCATCAAGGTTTTGATTTCATGAACCTAAGGAATATTATGTGACACATAGACACCTGTATCCTGGATTTCCTGGCAAAAGGCCTTCGGGCTAAGGCAAGCATTTCGCATAAATCCTACGGGACTAGTCATGTTTACCTGGGGATTTCTGGGATGAGTGATAAACTACGGTCAATATTCACAAGTTTCGAAGGCAAATGGGTCAATTCATCTTGACGTGTCAACGTTTTCAACTGGTAATGCGTTACCAAATGGAATCATTCCATGCACCTTACAATCCTTAGCTTATCTTTGTTTAAATTACTATCCTTTGAACCTTCTTTCCCATGACTAATTCATTTTGTATCTAGCATGTCTCGCCATCATGGAAAGCATGGAAGTTCCAATCGCAAGCTTGCAGCATTGATCGCCCAACAAATGGCTGTTGTGCTCCCATCCATGGTTGTTGAACTTAATAGCACCCTAATGGCTAATAGCAACAGCAACTCCAATGGAAATGATAGCGGTGCTCATGGAGAGAATAGTAACAATCAACACGGGAACACTCGCACCTGCACTTTCAAACACTTCAACTCATGCAAACCCACTAGTTTTAGTGGAAAAGAAGGAGCCACTGGACTTCTGTAGTGGTTTGAAAGTATGGAAAACACGTTCATCGTTAGCGAGTGCCCCGATGAGTTCAAGGTTCGCTATGCTGCAATTTTCCTTTAACAACGGGCACTCACATGTGGAATAGTGAAAAGAGAAACCATGGGGCTGAGGTTGCTTTGGCGTTACCCTAGGAGGAATTTAAGGATATCATGATCCAAAAGTTTTGCCCAAGGAACGAGTTGCAAAAGCTAGAGGAGGAATTTTGGAACATCAAACAAGATGGTGGAAATCACCTGGCCTATTCCACCCGACATCATGAGTTGAGTATGCTTCTACCACACATGGTGGACACCGTGCCCCGTAACATTGAGAAATTTATCAAGGGGGTGTCACCTTAAATTCAAGATGCCATGGTGGATAGTAGGCCCACAACTTTAGAGGAGGCAATTACTATCACCGCGCAGCTCACCAAGAATCATATTAAAGCTGGCACTATGTCGGCAAATGGTTCCAAGTCTATTGCGAAGGTGACACCCGAGGCAACAAAGGAGGTAAGGGCCGAGTCATCTTCCCAAAACAAGAAGCGTAAGTTCATCCCGACACACAACTAGGCCGTGACCGCTCCAAATGCTCCTCAAAAACAAATGGTGGTTGCAAATCAAGCTCCCATGGCTAGAGCGTATGCTGGTCCATATTCTATGTGTAACACGTGCA
Source organism: Flaveria trinervia (assembly GCA_025506515.1). Lineage (NCBI taxonomy): Eukaryota > Viridiplantae > Streptophyta > Magnoliopsida > Asterales > Asteraceae > Flaveria > Flaveria trinervia. The sequence goes on along the minus strand of CM046457.1, from coordinate 1,025,415 downwards.
AGTACTATCACGCAAGCAACATTCCATGTTGAGTCTGCTCGTTGTGTGGAAAGTATGGGCACTTGGTGGCTACCTGTCTTCGTGTACCAAACAACACTGCAATGCTTACTAACTGAACCTGCTATAACTGTGGTGAGCCTAGTCATATTCGTCCGTAGTGTCCTCGCAATGTGGGAACTGTGCAACCGGCTCGTGGAAGGGCTTTCAACATCAACGCCAATCAAGCCTAAGCCAATAATGATGTGGTGAATGGTACGTCGTTGAACTCCTTTTAAATCATTTCTTGTCTTATAAAAATTCCTATCTTTGTGTTCATCATACCAATAATAGGTTATTACCAACATGTATATATCTTGTAATAGTCATTATGCATATGTATTGTTTGATTCGGGTGCGGATAAGAGTTTCACGTCCTTGGAATTCGAGCCTATACTTTCTAATCCGCGTGTTAATCTGGAAAGATCTTTCACGGTCGAAGTCGCCGGTGGAAAATCTATCGTTGTTGATGTCGTAATACGCGATTGTAACTTGAGCCTTAACGAACACAAGTTTTGCATCGATCTTATTCCAATGCAACTGGGAAGCTTTGATGTTATTGTTGGCATGGATTGGTTAGCCAAGCATTGTGCGAAATTCTATGCTTCGAGAAGTGCATTCGAATTCCTTTATCGACGAGTGATACTTTGAAAGTCTTTGGGGAAAATCATCCCAAGGACTTAAAATTATGTCTTGCATCAAGGCCCGAAAGTGCTTAAGTAAAAACTACCTAGCTTTTGTGGTGTATGTACTTAATACGAAAGCCAAAGGTAAGGAACTGAAAGACATTCCTGTTGTGCAAGAATTTCTCGAAGATCTTAAGGGATTACCTCCCGTGCAAGAAGTTAAGTTCAAGATTGACTTAATCCCTGGTGCAAACCCTGTGGCTAAATCACCTTATTGTCTTGCACCGTCTGAAATGCAAGAACTAGCTAGTCAACTACAAGAGTTGACCGATAAGGGCTTCATTCGTCCTAGCTCTTCACCATGGGGTGCACCCCTGTTGTTTGTGAAGAAGAAAGATGGTTCATTCCGTATGTGCATCTACTACTGGGAACTCAACAAGCTTACTATCAAAAGCCGATACCCTCTCCCTCGAATCGATGATCTCTTCGATCAACTTCAAGGAGCAACTCAATTCTCAAAGTTCGATCTACGTTCTGGGTATCATTAATTACGTGTTCACGATGATGACATTCCAAAGACTGCTTTTCGTACTCGATATGGACATTACGAGTTCATGGTTATGCCTTTTGGCTTGACCAATGCACCTGTCGTGTTCATGGATCTCATGAATTGAGTATGTAAACCGTATTTGGATAAGTTTGTGACTGTGTTCATTCATGACATTCTTATTTATTCCAAGACGAAAATCGATCACGAGACGCACTTGCGACAAGTTCTTGGACTTTTGAAGAAGGAGCAATCATACGCCAAGTTTTCCACGTGTGAATTCTGGTTAGAAGAGGTTCAATTCTTAGGGCATGTGGTGAATAGCTAAGGAATTCACGTTGATTTTGCTAAAATTGAAGCCATGAAGAATTGGTGTGTTCCCACAACACCAACCGAGGTTCGTTCTTTTCTGGGCTTAGCGGGATATTACCGTAGGTTCATAGCGAATTTCTCGAAGATTGCTAAACTATTAACGGTGCTAACCCAAAAGAATCGACTCTTTAAATGGGGACCCGAGCAAGAAGAGGCTTTCGAGACATTGAAACACAAGTTGTACGTGTAACGCTCCTATTCTCACACTTCCCGATGGCAACGATGACTTTACCGTGTATTGAGATGCTTCTAATCAAGGTCTTGGTTGTGTTCTCATGCAACGAGGCAAAGTCATAGCATACGCATCGAGGCAATTGAAGGTTCATGAAGTGAACTACACAACTCATGATCTTGAACTTGGCGCCGTGGTTTTCGCATTGAAGATTTGGCTACACTATCTTTTATGGGACGCAATGCATAGTCTACACCAATCATAAGAGTCTCCAACATGTGTTCAATCAAAAGGATCTCAACATGAGGCAAAGACGTTGGATTGAGTTGATTGGCGACTACGACTGCGACATTCGCTACCATCCTGGAAAGGCGAACGTTGTAGCCGACGCGCTGAGTCGCAGGATCCATAACAAGACTGTCTCACTACAAGAAATTCGAGATCGAAGACAATGGTTTGATACGTTAGGGGAATTTGAGACCGAGATACATGTGGATGTTAACGAGGCTACTATCATGCTTCAAAACATAAGGATTGAAAGTGATCTCGAGTTATGCATTCGCGAGTATCAACAAGCAGCATTAACCGACGAAGGAAAAAATGAAGATTTGTTGTCTAACGTTCGGTCCCAACTAGAGACAAAACCGAACGGTATGTGGTACTTCTTGAATCGACTTTGGATCCCGAATCGTGATAACCTTCGACACTTCATCATGAACAAAGCTCATCAAGCTCGATACTCCATTCATCCTAGCCCTGATAAGATGTACATGGACCTGCATGGTCAATATTGGTGGCTTGGAATGAAGAAAGATATCGCGTCATATGTTTCCAAGTGTCTCTCATGTGCAAGAGTCAAAGCCGAGCATCAATGACCAAGTGGTTTACTTGAGCAACCTGAAATCCCTATGTGGAAATGGGAACATATATCCATGGATTTCGTAACCAAGTTACCTCGTACTCCTCGTGGTCATGATAGTATATGGGTGATTGTTGACCGTTTGACCAAGACGGCACATTTCATACCAATACGAGACACATACAAAGTTTCAAGACTGGCTCGCATCTACATTGACGAATTTGTGAGTCGTCATGGCGTGCCATTGCACATCATATCCGACCGAGATGCTCATTTCATTTCGCACTTTTGGTCGTCTATGCAAGAACTCTTGGGTACTCAATTAGATTTAAGTACGGCTTACCATCCTCAAACTGATGGTCAAAGCGAACAAACAATCCAAACCCTTGAGGATTTGCTACGTCTATGTGTCCTTGACTTTGGTGGTGATTGGGATATGCATTTACCGCTCGCGGAATTTTTGTATAACAATAGTTATCACTCGAGTATCAAGATTGCACCATTTGAAGCACTTTATGGTTGTAAATGCCGATCACCAATCTGCTGGACCGACATTGGAGAAAACTTCATCACTGGTCCTGAACTTATACAAGAAACGACCGATAAAGTCTCCGCAATTCGCAAGAACCTTGAAGTGGCAAGAAGTCGACAAAAGAGTTATACCGATAAACGTTGAAAGACGTTGGAGTTTCAAGTTGGCGACATGGTTCTTCTTAAGGTATAACCGTGGAATGGTGTTGTTCGATTTGGGAAAAAGGGTAAATTAGCTTCAAGATTTGTAGGACCTTTCAAAATCCTAAAAATGATTGGGAAAGTGGCTTATAGACTTGAACTACTTTCCGACCTTAGTGGAGTTCATCCTGTGTTCCATGTCTCAAATTTGAGAAAGTGTTTGGCCAACGAGAATCTGGATGTTCCCCTGGAAGACATTCAGATCGACGAGTCATTGCACTTTGTTGAGAAACCTATTGAAATTATGGATCAGATTATGAAGAAAACGAGAACCACAACTACTCCAATTGTCAAGGTTTGTTGGGAGAATAAGTGTGGAGCCAAGTTCACTTGGGAGCGTGAGGACCACAGGAAGACAAAATACCTGCATTTGTTCGTTTAGTTTATTTTTAATTTCGGAACGAAATTCTTTTAAGTTGGAGATACTGTAACATCTTGAATTTTTTGTTTAAATATAGGTTAACATCGTTAAATTCTTGTAAAGGCCTTTTCTGCAATTTATGAAACTCATGGATTGTTTATGTACTCTTGCAATTAATTTGAAAATTCATAGTTTCATTGAATTAAACTTAATGTATAATAATCATACTAATAATAATAATAATAACAATATTAACAAAATTAATAATAATAATAATAACAAAATAGAAATAATAATAAAAATAATAGTAATAATACTAATAATAATTTTAATTTATAAAAATTACCAATCTTTGAAATGTTTAAAAACTTATAATAATTAAGTTAGGGGTATTTTTGTCATTTTTTTAAACTTTAAAGAAAGCTTTTTGCATAAAATGATAAACTATGAGAACTATGGGGACTAAAGGTGCAATTTTTGAAAACCCAAACCTCATCCCCTAATACCCCCTCGTTTTTTCGACCATTATTCCGGCCAACGCCGACAAACTCCGGCCACCCCCTAAAAACCCGTTAAAACTTCTTAATTATGAACCAAACCGCTCCAAAATGCTTTGTGTACCTTCCTCGAACCTAATTACCACCTGAAAATGAATTATAACATCGGTTACTAAGCTCAATCGAGAGCATAAACGAAGCTTTAAACACCATAGTCGTTCGGGCATTAACTCTCAATAATAGTCTAATTAATCGAACATGAACAATCGCATACCTAATGCTAATCGATTGCAACTCTCAATTTGTTCTGGAAAACACAAAAAAACAACACCTTCGATCCATTTCTTAATCCGAACCTGTACCACATTCGAACTCTATCCTCACGGAGGTATTACCCTCAATTGATAAAGGGCTTTTGTTCATTGAGATCAGTAGAAGGTATCTGTGCAGCGAATTGGTTTATCATCATCGTTTGCATCTCAAACTGAATCGACATTGATCGCGGCTTGTTCTTCGTAGTGTTTCACTTTGAATCATCATTCGGGTAATTAAACTCATATTCATAATTGTTTCAGCATGGGGAATAAGGCCCCCATGAACATAGCCTGTAAATGCAATGAATCGGGGCTCAATTGGATCCAAAAATGATCTAGGGTTTGGCGGATTGGGTATTCTTGAACAAATATGCTTTTAAGAATTAAGGGCCGAGATATAACATGGCCACGACCCTTGGTTCGTTGGTAACGCACTAGACTCCTAAACAGGAGGTCCCCGGTTCGAATCCGGGGAACCTCATGTTTTCTTTTTTAAGGCTTTTAGCCTTCAAAACCAATTCTAAATCTTTTGAAAATTATAAAAAACTCATTTTATAAAAGCTGAATTTTCTAAAATGTTTTTAATTATTTCTCAGACTTATTTCTTTAAAAATAAACATTTTTTTCTGCTTTTGATAAATAATCAAGAAATAATATAACTAGTTTAATTGTTTATATATAAAAAACACATTATATTTCACAAATATGATTATTTCAAATGTAGTTCTTAAATTATTGTTTAAATTATGTTTTTAGACCTTATTTAAATCTTTATATACCAAAATTGTTATAAATCTTATATTTGTATATAAAACTTTATATAAAATGTAACAAATTTATTTGATTTTAATAAATTGATTCCATATTGTTAAAATATAATTATTTGACAAGCACTAAATACCAACTTAAAACCCTAGTCCTCGTTGATTCGCCAAACTCATTACAAATAAAACTTAAATCTTATAAACATATATATTTTAGGTGTATTGTGAAGTACTACGTTAAAACGACGCTTGTTATTATTTCTGATCCAATATATACTAATATGATCATGTGAGTATTTCTATACCCTTTTATCATATTTTCACACTTTGGGGAGAAACATGTTACCTTATAATCGTTGCACTTGTAAAACGTTTGAATCTTGTAAACTTATGGTAATTCACTCGTATGTTGTGGTTAGTTGATCTTTGTAGCTACCATGTAATGTCGATTATATGTACAATCATTAACTATTGCTAGCCTGGCGACGTTATATATCTATGGGCCTGACAAGCCTGCTTGGTTAATCCAAGTACACTTAGCTAATCGTATATACTTGTAAACCTTTGAGACTTGTAAAACTGTCAAGGTTTGATTGTGCATTCTGTCTTACATCCCTAGTTATTTTGTTCACTAATTTCATAACATGAATTGCTATCTTTTATTTACTTATGTAATGAAAACTATGAAAATCTCACCAGCTATATGTTGATATTTTATTTTTAACATGTTTCAGGAAATGCTCAAGTTTGATTGCCACTTTTGAAGATTGTTCACACCTAGAAATGGACCTAGTTAAATAAATGAATGAGCTTGATATATTTTTTTTATGCATTGTTGATTTCTTATTAGAGACTTATGTTTGTAATGCTTCCTTTGTAACTTATGAATAACATTTTTGAGTTTAATAATATGTTATGTGGCTGTAAATGATCTTAACCCTCACATTTCAACGTTTTTACTGTCAAAGTTGGGGTGTGACATCATTGAACTAACTAGAGGTGTAAAAGAACTGCAACTGAATCAAAATAAGATTCCAAATCTAAACTAAATCCTAATAATGAAATTGGTTAGAGTGACAAGATTAAGTATAAAGCTCACTGGTCTAAGAACATTGTAACCCACTCAGTTGAAAACGGGTTAAACCACAATTAAGGTTGTAGCTTATACTTCGAGAGAGAGAGAGAGAGAGATATCACATTTCACCTCAAATTCAACACTATCCTGTAAACCACCTGCTACAAGCCCATGAGTTATATTTTCTACAAGCCCACTTTAAGCCTAGTCCATCTCACACATCCAGTCATCTCATGATGTCCAACCCAATCATGCAAAAGAACACACAAACTTATAAGAAAAAAATCATCAATTTATAAACCTAAATTAATTAAATTGAAATAATTCATATATTTCAACACTTTGTTTCTACACAATAATTATATCTATTGATTTGAGTAAAATGGTGACAGAAGAAGCTTCGGAGCAATAAACATGGCATGGGTTCCAAAGGTTTGTGGAGTGTTATCACCGTTAGCCCTCTTATGTCATAGTCTATCGCAGATGTTGAAGAGTTTAATGTTTTCGATCCTGCTCATGGACCGATTGTATGATCACTCTTCCCTTTGTTCAATTAATTAGGCTAAAACTTAAATCTAAACAGCATGTATACAAAAATATTTGTTTGTACATATGTAAAACACAACACTTTAAAGTTTTAGCAGAAGCATGATGTTTGGTTTTGCTTAGATATGCATAGATTTTAGTGATATTGTGTTTACTATATAAAGCTTTGTTACCTTTTTTATTAACTTTCTTCATGTTTTGCTATTTGTACCTAGGTGATTTTTGTTTGTTTGTTTGTTCATTAAATCTTAAATGTTCGTAACTCCTTATCCCTAAAATAGGACACTTTATTAACATATTTTGTCAAAGGTGTCATTTTAATGACCTGAAGTGATGTGAATGTAGACAAACTCAATTATGTTAAAATTTTTTAAAACAATGTATAAAATAATAGCATAATAGTAAGGATTGTTTAATCTGAACATGAAGATATATTTAAGATGAAGATCTCATCCATACTATTCTCATTCAATTTTGATCCACTCGTTCTTCATCATGGTTTGCTAATGACGTGTTTGTACGCAAAAGGCCGGTCTCTTTTTCACTTGTAAACAATATAAGATAATTTTCATGAAATAAAATGTTAAGGACACAAAGATTGATGGGTCATACCTAAGCGTACGTGGTTTTAATAACATTGTTACTTTGTTAGATTTTGGTTTTAATAACATTGTTACGTTGTTAGATTTTATATAATATATACAAGTAGACTAATTTGATTTTTCTTTTTAACTAAAATATGTTAAAACAAATATATTTATATTTGTGTTTATTTTATCTCTCATATTAAATGATATTTATTATAAATACCTAAATTAAACTATTAAACATCTAAAATATAAACGTAGTTATTTTAATAATTTATTAATACATATTAATTATGAAGTAATAATTCTAATTCATTATGTGTTATAACTTTTAAATACTCATTATATTTTTTATTTCATCAATGGATAATACATCTAGAAAATATAAAATATTTATAATGATTTTAATATGTTTTATTTATTGCACCAATATAATATACGGGATTTAACCTAGTTTTATATATATTTATATATATATATTTATTTAAATGTCCTCACGATGTTTTCTCCTGTCACATGGTATAATACTCTGAAATGTTTGCATCGTACAACATTTTGCGCAAATTTGATTAATTGAAGTTGAAGACGGCGAATGACACAATGGGAGCAAGAAAATGTATTAAAAGAAAATCATTAGGTACCCATTTTTCTTTTGATTAATTAAAGTTTCGATGAGTGGTCGGATAGCGGATTAAAATAAGTATATTTTAGTAATGGTAAAAATATTTGGGTGACTGGTTGGATGAGATCGGGTCGGCCTACCACTTTTTATTCATTTTTTGAATTTAATTAATGATTAACATGTTAAATGATTATAATAACAATAACTCTAATATTTATCCATCACAATGGTTTTTATTTACTGTTCTGTGTACTAGAACAAGCTAGAACTTTTATGTGTCTGCATACAGTAACTTTCATGTTGGATTTAACGATGTGCAATCATGTTTGTAAACTTTCATTTACTTAGCAAAATGATTGATTTGACCCACATGTCTGAAGTTAAAATTCCTTAAGATAAATATAAACTTTTAGTTAGCGTTAGTCATATGTAAAATCTGTGATAGGAAAATCTGTGACCTACATGTATATCTTTTAAATAAACTTTTAGTTAGCGTTTAGTCATATGCAAAATCTGTGATAGGAAAATCTGTGACCTACATGTATATCTTTTAAAAATGACTATGGACTGTTAACAAGTTAATTAACAAACCTAATATCAATTTAATTAATACTATCTATTGAAACTTAGGCTCATTTACATTTTAACTAGTTTAGTCCATTATTATTTATCTGATTTAAACTCAATCCAAAAACGCTAGATTAGTCTCATGATCCGCTTAAATAAGTAAATTAGATTAATTGTTGCTATAATTCTTTTATTTATTGATGAAACAATTATTGTTGTATTATAGATATTTTACATACAAGTTATTGATTATACATAGAGGCTTATTTTTTTTATTCGTCTAGAGCCCAAAATTTTTAAAGGACTCTCATAACCGATCCGGACATTTTTAAATTACTCTTGTAAAGTCAGATAATTTGGGTTCACAATCAAAAATATAAATTCAATACGAATCAAAAATGTTAGCTAACAAGTCAACTGAAAAAAAAAGTCGTCTAAGCTCGTTTTATGGAGCGAGCGGTTGGTTTATGATCTATGGGTTCCCATTTGATAAGTTTAATTTTTAATTTAAAGCAGGAAACATAAGTCGGCCGAGGGGTCAATTTGTTTCCATACTTTTAATTATTAAAGTAACTAATTAATAATAATTAATAATAAAATGAATAAAAAAATAGCTTAAAGTTCGGTCCCTCACTCGTTGACACTTCAAAGCACTTTGTCCACGTCCCGCTCAAGTCTCCACCACTCTGTTTTACTTGTTTCCTTCATCCCCAAGAATCGGTTTTCTATATATATGTATTTTTTAATTTTTAATAATGAAGGTTAACAAACATAGAAAAATAAACTTATTTTCTTACTTAATATAAAAAAGTTTATTAGTTTTTTTATTGCTTACGTTTCAAGTGTGTAAAAATATGCCACAAATACTTAACTATTATATAAGATGTTTAGATTTTAATTTAACGTAATTATTAACTTTAATGAGTTAACGTTTTAAGTTAGTAAAAAGTTTACATAAACGTCAATTAGAATTATATCTATAGTCTTAACACAGTTTTCTTAATGGATTTTTGTGTATTAAAATTGGATTATAGTTCTTATTAATTTTTTATGGGTATTAGCCTAATATAAGTTATATGCTTTTCATATTTTTAATTTATTTATAAATCTATGATAATATGTTTCATGTACTCACAGTTATCACTTCAGGAACATTAATTAATGAATTACCTAAATTCTACCGACAAACTTTATTAAAAATTAAAACTATCATATTAAAACTATCATATAAAGCTAGTGTCATAAGTATTATAGTTAGATTTTTGTTAAAAAGGTATTAGGAAACAACATCCTATATAAATTTATGTTCGGAAACGATTTCAAATCATCTAAAATCATTTATTTATATACGTACTCATATATAAATTTAGGAATCTAGGACATAATAATGAGAAGAAGAATAATTATCATGATTTATGATACATATAATCTAAAAAATCTTTTACATATTTATAGAATTTTAGTTTCAATTAAAAAGTTTTAATTAAGTTTACAAAAGAAACTAATTATTATAATTACACCCAACTCATTTTAATAGTTTTATAATTTATATGTCTTTAACAAAAATACCTGATTTTAAGAACCCTGGTTTCAAACACGTGCGGTTTGTTTAACCATTACTATAGGTCACCAACCCAAGTGATACATTTTAATTAATTAAACGATTTTTTTTTTGTTTTTACTCTTTTTCATTGATGATTAACATCATATAATTTTAGTAAAATTATAAATGGAGGAAAAAAAACTAAAATCGTGTATAACATATATATTATTATATATGTATTTGTTCGTATATATCCTGTATAACATGGCTCTTCTTCCTCAATGCTGAGTGTAGTCGTGTAGAGAGAGAGAGAGAAACAAAGTAACTCACAATTCAATTTAATTCAATTCAATTAATTCGTTTTCCCACTGTGATCAGATCCATCAATCTCAATCAAGATTTCTTCTTTCAACATTGTCGTGCTTCGTCTTCTCCAACACTCTAAAACCCCATAACTTCATCTTCAGTATGCAACTTACCCACTTGCATTACCTTTCTTTCACTTGCAAATCTCTTTCATATCTGATTTGGGTCTTTGATTCTCATGTTATTAGTTTTCCCCTTTGCAGTTGTGGTTGCTGGATGTGATTTCTAAAGAAGAAGAACCCTAAAAGCAAACGATAATGTTTACAGAAGGGTTGGATAACAATGCGCTTAGATGGGTAAAAGAGGTGAGCTTTAAGTTTCCCCAAATCGCAAATGTTGAATTCTTGGAATAAATTTTGGTTTTTTCATGTGGGTTTCGCTTGATTTACTTGCATTTTCTTTATTCGTCAGTTTAATTACTATGATGTCGAGCTGATGCTTGTTGTTATTGAATTTCTATACGAGGGTTTCTGTGAATTTTGTTTTTGGATTCATATTTAGTTCTATAGGTACTCTGGTGGTTAAATTACTGCTTGCATATTTCTAACAGCTAAACTTAGTTCTGCTATGGAAATTCTTTTAGTATGATCACTTGAACTTTGAATTTATGCTTCTTTAGTTTTAGTTCGTGTATTGTGAACAAGAAACCCTAGTTTTTGCTATACAAACTTATTAGGATAATCTTTATGCTTGTTTCCCCCAAATTGGTATTGGATTTTTGCTACTAAATCTTCTTACTCTTATGTCGTAAAATATAAAATTTTAGTATTGCTATATATATTGAAATGTAATTTAGTAAATTTATATGTTGAAGCATTTGAAATTTAGACCTGTATAATTCAAGAACTCAAGAAGAAGTTTCTTACTCTTATGTCAAATCAACGACCCTGAATTGATTCGCTATCTTTTGTATGATGAGTCGCTCAAACTCTGAAGTTAATGCTTATTTATTTGGGATCGTGTGTTTTAAACAACATTCTCTAATTTTGATATAGAATTTTATCAGGATAAACATTAAAACTTGAAAATTATGCCTTTTTTCTCGTATTATTAATAGACTTTCCATTTGTTTCTTTCTGTTATGTTTAAAAATCAAAAATTTCATCCTTGTAATTATATTGTGTGAATGAAGTTGTTAAAAAATATAATGTGATGCTTTGAAAATCAGGGGTCGAATAATTCCAAGGAGGAAGTTCATTTTTTTCCAAACCAAAGGCCTCGAATTAATCCTATTTCCTCACGAAATGGTAATAGTGGGTTCGGATTACCTCCTGCTTCAAAGTTTAGAAGTGGGCATCTACCTGGGGTTATTCCAGTATCTCAAGTATTACATGGAGAAGATATAAATTCAGCTTCTGAAAATGACATGTCAACTGATTCAGATGGTGAGGTGTATGGTGGACGTTACTCACTAGATTCCTCCCCTCAAGATGATAGAGTTCTTCCTAGTAATAGGTCTCATGCTCCTACCCAAATGCGCCCACGGTATCATGTGTACTCGAGTGATGTGAGCTCTTCGATTGAAACAATGGGGGCTAGAAGAACTGACAAAAAACATGTTAGAAATAGTATTTATGTTGATGATGAATCGGATGATTCAAATGGTAGCTCTGAGTTCTCAACAACTCAAGTGTCATCATGGGCCAATGGAGATGCATATAGAAAGGTACAACTCAAACTTTGAATTTAATCTTTTCTTGCTTGAATGTAAATGTAAAATATTGGTTTTTGTATCATGATTTCTTATAAAAGTCAACCATTGCAGGATCATAAGGTCTTTGATGAAGATGTTCCCAGTGCACCTCCAATTTTGGATTCAGTTGGCGAAATCAAGCAACAAGAGAACCCCCAACCTTCCAAATCAAATCATACACCATTGAGAGCAAATTCCCATGATTTTGAAGTTAAACAACCTATAGAAAGGAAGACTCCTAGTGTAGATTTGAAGGATGCTCATAAACATTCCAGTTCAAAATCGTCTAATGGGTTCGTTTATACTTCATAATGTGTTCATTTGCTCGATCTTTGTCAACTAGACCATATAGTAGCTTTCATTGATCATGGCATAATACAAATAGGAATATATAATGCTGAAACAAAGGGAAAGCTGAACACTCTCTCACACACAAACACAAAAAGTTTACACCAATATGAATGAAAATCACAAAATAGAGAATTTAAAATTTTGATTGTGTTTTTACTTGAGAAAGCAGTGCCTAAACCCAAACAGTTAGTGTTAACTAGACTTTGAAAGTTTAATTATTTTGATAATATTTATATTGTTGGAACTAAACGATTTACAAGCTTTCATGTATCAAATACACATTGGGCCTCCCGATTTTACCCGTTTGTTTTTGAAATATTGAGGTATCATGTTTCGTTTTCATGCTGGCAATTATTCATATGTTATGCATTCTTTTTGATAGGAATGCTTGTGCTGAAAGCCGTCCCTCTTCAGGATCGCTTCATACTCGTCTTCCCACATTTCATGCAAGGTACTCTCCAAAGTCAATGACCAAAACTTGATTGTCTTTCTTTTAGTACATCTTTTTATATAGCTAATATACTGTTTTCTCTTATACTTAGTTCTCTTGGGCCTTGGCATTCTGTGATTGCGTATGATGCATGTGTTCGGCTTTGCCTACATGCTTGGGCCAAGGGCTGTATGGAGGCCCCCATGTTTCTTGAAAACGAATGTGCTCTGTTAAGAAGCACCTTTGAGTGAGTTTTTTGTTTCTCTTGTGTTTATGCATATATTTGGATCATTTAAGCTTCAAAAGCTATGTAGATTATCTGATTTGTTGTTTCTTCCCTCTAATATTTTTGGTTGATATTTGCTTTAGTTTGCAACAAGTGTTACTGCAATCAGAGGGAGAATTGCTTGTAAAACGGTCTTCAGAAGTTGGTAGCAAAGGAGGTGCAGCAAAACCCAAGAAAATGGTTGGGAAAATGAAGGTTCAAGGTATTGACTTATGGTCAACACATTCGCTTCTCCTGATATTCTTTTGATTAATCAAAGTTTTTAAATATTTAAATATTAGACCATAAGTTATGTGACTTTTACCTCTGCACCTACAAACAACAAAATTTTGATCTGTTTGTGAATCTCATTTTTCTTAAATATAATTACTAAGGAAGTGTTGTTAAGGTTTACAAACACACCATATATGTATGCACATATGTGTGGTGTATCTACTTCATCCATCCCCAAATTATTGTCCACAGAGCAAAATCACACAATCTAAGGTGTGCGTAGTTACTGCAGATTTAGTTCTCAAAATTCGAATTTCTCCCTTAATGCATTTAAGATACTAGTTAATTTGGAAAACTTGTAAGATTTAATTGTGAAGGTAATTATGGGTAAAATGGTTAAATAAGTAAATTTTACTTGTTCATAATTTAGGGGATAAATTTTCAGGACGGATTACTAATAGATATGTGTATCATACTTTTGGATGACTAAGGGGGTATTAGTTAAAGCGTTAAACCTGATGAAAAGAAATTGAAGTCAATTGTAAATTTAACCCGATTCCACAATTCATAGTTTAATAGTAGAGGTGACAATATCAACCCATTTGCACACGAGTGGGTTGATATGAGTTTTATTGACTGGTAAAATAAACAATAGGTATGCTTTAAAGTGTATCAAATAGGTCGATTGTCGGCGAAGGTGTATTTTTGATGCGTATAGTCTTAAATCATTTAATTATTGAAGTTTTTCCTGACAAATATCTTGGCTCCTTACCCAACCGCCCATCTTCCCACTTGTAGTTTTTAGGTGCCATAGCTGTTTGTTTGATTCTCGTTCGCTTGGCGCTTAATAATTGTGACATTGATTTATATGGATGCAGTTCGTAAGGTCAGAATGGCATTGGACCCTCCTACGGGGTGCAACTTTTCAACAATCAAGCCACCAAAAGTTAAAATGGAAACTGTTAAACGACAATTTTCTACTGTACAATCCAAACTGTCGTCCGGGTGGCAAGCAGTTAAAAGAATACCTTTTTCGCCTCGTGAGCCCATCACTGGTTCTTTTTCTCACCAGAGCTTGGCTTACATGCAAGCAAGCACACAGTATATTAAACAAATTTCCAGCCTTCTTAAAACCGGTGTTGCAAGCTTACGTAGCACTTCATCCGCCAATGAAGTTTTGCAAGGTATGTAGATTTTTTGGTTTGTTCATCATCACCCAAAATTAGTAAGACTTGTAGTAATTACATAGTTTTATTTTCCATTAGTTATAATTACTTTCTTTATGTATTTTTAAATTTTCATTGATTACTCTTATTCCATGATAATAGCAAGTAATCTGGATAAAAAGTATCCAAATAGCGTATAAAGGGGTAATAAGTACTTCTATTTCCTAGCTTTTTGTTGTTGCAGATAGTATGAAACTGATGATCCAAATGGAATTAGAATCACATTGTCCAAACACAAAAAAAACTTAGTTTATATCATATATCCAAACACCCTGTAAGTGTCTTATCAACTGTTTGTGTTACATGTCAACAGAAACGTACTCATGTTTGCTAAGACTAAAAAGTTTGCCTGAAGAGGACACTGTCAGAATGCAACCTGGTTCTAGTGAATTTCATATATTGTATGTATTTTGTATCCTTATAATCAACCACTGTTGATCTAGTATATGATTGATTGATTAAGGTTAGTTACTGACCATTGAGATCACAGTCTGCCAGATAGTCTTGGAGATGACTTGATTATTGAAGTACATGATTCAAAGGGGAATCATTATGGTCGGGCCCTAGTCCAATTGGCTACGATCTCTGAAGATCCAGTGAAGTCCTTGGAATCATTTTGACTTTTTTGTGCAGGGGTCAAATTGCAATAAATAGTAACAAATATTTATTTCATTTTTTTGGTCACTGAACTTAAAAAATCCTACTAAAACCATCCATCTCTTGATAACTAATATTTGAGCCCCAATCAACTTTTAAAAACTGTTTCTAGAAGCTATATCAAGGTTTTGTACTTGATCAAAGTTGCACAATTTAATCAAATTTAAAAATTAAAGGCGGTTAGATGGGCAAGTCGAGTGGGTTGGGTAACAGGTCAAATTCGCTTCGGGTTGAAACAGGGATTGTTTTAGTACAAAGCGATTTAGGGGGTTATATGTAATAAACATAGATCTTGGGTGACTTTCAACCCATTTCACCAACTAGACGCGCTTAAGATAAAACACATGAACTCTTAAGTAATTAGGCCGTAGTGGTTTTAGTAATATTTTATAAAGTTCAATGGCCAAAATTAAATATATGAAGTGAAAGTAATTACTATTTATTGTAATTTGCACAATTTCATATTCAAAAAACTTATATGTAATTTATTACAGAATGAGAAACTACGTTGGTGGTCTATATACCGAGAACCAGAGCATGAGCTTGTTGGCAAAATTCAACTTTATATAAATTATACAACAAGTTTTGATGATAGCCTCAAGGTTTGTCATGTTACAATTCTTGAATCTGGTTATGCTTGACCAAGAAATCTTTGATAATTGACAGTGAAACTTGTTCTTTGGCAGTGCGGTTCTGTTGCTGAAACGGTGGCATATGACATTGTTTTGGAGGTTGCCATGAAAGTGCAAAACTTCCAACAAAGAAATTTACTGTTGCATGGTCCATGGAAATGGTTACTAGTTGAATTTGCATTGTATTATGGGGTCTCTGATGCTTACACTAAGCTAAGGTTCAATGTTTTAGAAATTTAATTGTTTTATTAGAGGTAACAAATTGGTCCGGTTGGGTAGGGTCCAGTCAACCTCAAACACCTCTGGTCAAAAAGAGTTTTTTTTTTAAATAAATAATAATTTGTCCGTTAATTATGTTTATAGAACTTAATTTTTTTCAATAATAATCTAACTTATTGAATGAAATGACTTGGGTGGTTTTATGCATTTCAAAAATATACTTTGGTTGATTTTAGATCCATTTTCCTTTTACTTCTCTTTTAAATTTTACTCCTGTAATCGACTCATATTTATAAGTAAATGGCTTGAAATAGCCACCTCGAGTTTTCTCAAACTTGAAAAAATGTCAATTTTAGGCTTTTGTATTTTGAGTTAAAGAATCCCAACTTTATATTTTGGTTCCGTTACTTCTTAGTTTTTGGCTTCCCTCCTGCTCAGCCCTAAGTGTACGTTTGTAACCTCTTAGAAAAATGTTTTCAGGTACCTTTCATATATAATGGATGTTGCTACCCCAACTGCGGATTGTCTATCTTTGGTGTATGACTTGTTATTACCAGTAATGATGAAGGGACATAGCAAGAGCACCCTTAGTCATCAAGAGGTTTAACCCTTTGCTTATTATTTGTTTATATTTTACAAAGCCTTAAACTTAAAACATTAAAAAGTTTGATTGTTCAGCAAAAAGTAATTATGATGTTGATCATTCAGGATCAAATAATCAGAGTTACTTATATAAATGTAGTTATTAACTAACTATTTCCAAATATATTCAACTGGTTATGTGTTTCTCTTTCAGATTCTTAGAGTACAAAGTTATAATGCATTTCCAAACACCCCCATATCAAATCCCCAATATTTTTTTAAGACAACATTTTTATCAATTTTTTTGTTTTTAATATAGTGTAAATCTTTGAGTTCAGGGTGTTAGTAATTTAGTATGTTATATTACTTTTTCAATAACAATGTCATGCAATTTGTATCCTAATCTAAGGTATTGTTTTGATGATGTTACCAGAATAGAATATTGGGAGAGATTGAAGAGCAAATCGGACAGATTCTTGCTCTTGTTTTTGAGAATTACAAGTCATTGGATGAGCAGTCACCATCTGGCATCATGGATGTTTTTAAGCCTGCTACTGGAGTGGCTGCACCGGTTTTGGAGCATGCTGTTAAACTTTATAAACTCACTCATGATATATTATCTCCTGAAGCACAAAATAAATTATATAGCTACTTCCAGGTATGCAATATCACGCGCTTCAGTAATATCTAGCCTTTTCACGGTTTAGTAAAATGACCTTAATACACCCATCTTCGATCCATTTGGTATGTCAAAACTTACAATTTTCCATTTTAGGTTTAAGTTAAGATGTTAAGATTTTTGGGTTTCATTTTTATTGATTTTAGGGATTGATTTCATTTGAAATCATGTTTTTATTTGTAAATTATAGTTTCTGTATTGAAAGTAAAAGAAAATTTAGGAAATTATAGATGACGAAGATGAGGGTTTTACATTCATTTTACTTTATATGAACCAAAAGTGCAAGCAAGCATTTTATATGGGACCATTTCTGTAAATAGTTTCAAGGGATGATATCCATTACTTTGACTGACCACAGGGACAAAAATGTATTTTTGCTTCAATTTATATTCTTATAAATTTCCTCTAGCAGTGTCCCATTAAAACTGCAACTTTTCTTTTTCTCAAAGGAGTCATAGTTAGAATTATTACATACTTATAACGGCAATAAATTGTTCTGATTATTAGGCTGCTGCTAAAAAAAGATCTAGAAGACATTTGACTGAAACTGATGAGTTTGTTAGTGGGAATGGTGAAGGCATTTTAATGGATTCTGTGGCTGTTTCTACAGCTTATCAAAAAATGAAACATGTTTGTCTGAATGTAAGAAATGAGATTTTTACAGATATTGAGATCCACAATTGCAATATACTCCCAAGGTGTGTATTCGTTAATGCCTTCCAGTTACCTCCTTACCAAATCCTTTCGTTTGTCTCCACAATTGCAGTTATATCTTTTTTCATTATTATTTTTGTTGTTGCAGTTTTATCGACCTACCGAATCTTTCATCAGCAATATACAGTGCAGAACTATCAAGCAGATTAAGAGCCTTTCTTGTTGCTTGCCCTCCAACTGCTCCGTCCCCTCATGTCACTGACCTTGTTATTGCAACTGCAGACTTCCAAAAGGATCTTTCCAGCTGGAATATTAAGTAATTTTTTTGTCAAATGACGCTAATTTCTAATTGTTTGACTTTCCATGGGTTAATTCGTTTTCTTTTTTTTTGTCAGTCCTGTGAAAAATGGGGTTGATGCAAAAGAATTGTTTCATTTGTATATCATGATCTGGATTCAAGATAAGCGCTTATCTCTCCTGGAGACATGTAAGCTGGATAAGGTATGCACTAAGCAGAATTTCTATTGTGCCTTTGTATTATTACCACTCACTATCCTTGTTTATAAATATTCTTCTTCTTGCCACAAAATAAGTGTGAGTTTTAGACTTTTAGTTTTTGTCAACTTCTAGGAAATATTCACATATTTTTTTGTGGCTCTTTTGTTCAAAGCTTGACACAGAATCAAGTAAAGTCATCTTTCTTTTTCTTGGTTGCACAACATCACAAGATTTTCTATAAAGTTAATCAAACCCTTAAAGATGGTTGATGGCAGGGAAAAAAAGTCCATTTACTATATAAATTTTTTTAATAGTATTGAGTACTTACATATCAGAGGAGACGTTTCTTAGTTTTGAGCAAGAGGCCTTTTTTTGTTTTGGGAAAGGTGAATAATTGTATGCCACATTATGTTCTGTAAGTTGTAGATACACAAATACATATATACATTGTATATAGATTATGCATTTATGTATAAAACATTTAATACAGGTGAAATGGTCTGGAGTGAGGATGCAACATACCACTACTCCATTTGTGGATGAGATGTATGATCGCTTTAAAGAGACTTTGAATGATTATGAAGTCATTATATGCCGATGGCCAGAGTATACGTTTGCTTTGGAGAATGTATGTCTTACTTTTACCAGCAAACACCTTTTTGTTCATTTTTTGATTTTTTTAATTAGTATTTAATGCATTAGTTATAACTACAACACAATATTGTTAGATAATCTAAATCGTCGTATGCATTAAGATGGACGTTGGGCAACTATTTGAGTCCATTTTTTTCGTTTGACCCGTTCCTCTTTTAGCTAGTTGTTTTGATTTGGCGCGTATGGTCCTCACAAATCAACCAATTGCTAAGTAAATGTGTCGAAATGAAATCTCTAGTTTAGGTCATTCTCAGTGTTTTCATTTTGCGAGGCTTATTTTGGGGTGTTTGGAATGTGTTTTCTCAAAATAGTTGTTGCGACTTGCAATTTCAAATAATCAACTGCCTAAACTAGGATGGTGCAGATGATTTTACATATACTTCTGTAATAGTTTCTTACAGGTGTTCTTTGCCTCCTAAGTTGATCATTTTGACAATAGTTATTAATATGTTTAAACACACGTGCGACGGTGATCTAAATGTTGGAAAATGGCAAAATGCGTACTGCTATTGTTGTTATTAAAGTGACATGTTTTTTTTGAAACTCTTTTCTCCCAGGCTTTTTTTAACTCTCTTCTCCCATACTTTGGCTTTAACAAATAGGCTGTTGCTGACATCGAAAAAGCAGTAATCGAAGCCCTAGACAAACAATATGCAGATGTAGTAGCCCCTTTGAAAGAGAACATGACACCCAAGAAGTTTGGGCTAAAGTATGTACAAAAACTCACCAAAAGGACTACAAATCCTTATGTGGTGCCTCACGAGGTTTGTACTCTAATATATTTTTTGAGTAGTAGAAATTTCATCCTGTCGAAAGGTGGACATTTGCTATACTATACCAAAATTTTAGTTTTGAAACATCTACTATAAAGCAGACAAAATGAACGGGTTGGGTTCATGGGGCAAAATAGGTTCATGTGCACAACCCCTTTTTTGTCCATTTGATGTTTAACCAAATACAACTCAAACTGGCTCATATCAGAAAACATGTAATTTCTGGGGTTTGGTCAAAATAGGTTGGGTTGATGGTGACCTGCCAAAATTTTTTTCATTCCTCAGAAATGATAAAAGTAGTTACTATACTGTATTGTATACGCTATAGGAATCCTGATTAGGAAAAAAACAATTAGTTCAATTGTTTTTCCTAGCGTAATTTACAATGTTGCAAACAATTGAGTATGCTTGGGGCAGTTCTTAAACCTTTAAGCTTGTTCTTTTAGCTTTCCATTTTATCCATTCAACTTGAAGGAAGAAAGTAGAACCAGAATTGTCCAATTTTGACATAAATGGATTAAATTTCTCCCCTCATAGATTTATCAATTTTTTTATAATATAATTATTGTTGTGGATTTAGCTTGGGATTCTGTTGAACTCTATGAAGAGAATGCTAGACGTTTTGCGGCCTAAGATTGAGCTACAACTAAAGTCATGGGGTTCATGTTGCATTCCTGATGGGGGAAATGTAGCACCCGGGGAACGTCTAAGTGAAGTTACTGTGATGCTTAGATCCAAATTCAGAACCTATCTCCAAGCAGTTGTTGAGAAGCTTGTTGAAAATGTGAGTGCATTTTTATTTTTTGCTGTAATCTTCTTTCTTTTTAGTCAAATTTATTTATTTTCTCTAAAGCTGCCATTTTGCCCCTAAAAATTCATTTTTTGTTGTATAATTTATCTTAGCTAGAAACTGAATGGTGGTTTGAAAGTTGTCAAAAGTGTATTTTTTTTGTAGCACCTGCTAAAATCATTCTATTCAAAAAACAAGATAATATTTTGAATAATGTATTTTTTGTAATCATATCTGACTAATTGTCTTTTAGAAAGTAAACAATTTTGGAACAAAAAGCATTCCTCCAGTTTTGGCAAGTTACCCAACCCCCTTGACTACCGCTAGTTTTCTTGAAGATTACAGAATGGTAACATTCAAGAAAATTGTTTTATTCAAAAGCAAACGGGCTGAAGGTAGCATGATTTGGACTTTTAAATGCTTAGTACCTCTTAAATCATTTTTAATGCTTACAAAAAAATGAACCATTTTGACCTGAACCTGTTTGGGCTCGTTATCCAACCCACACTTTTTACCACCTAATTCTCTTTCATCTGGTGCAGACAAGATTACAAAATGGTACAAAACTCAAGAAAATACTTCAAGATTCAAAGGAAAGTGTGGCAGAATCTGAGATAAGATGCAGAATGCAACCATTAAAAGATCAACTTACAAATACAATAAATCATCTCCATACCATCTTTGAAACCCATGTTTTTATTGCAACGTGCAGAGGCTATTGGGACCGAATGGGACAAGTGAGTTAACATTTTGCTAGAAAGAAGAAAAAGGAAACAAGAAAATTACAATCCTTTTTTTGTACTTAAATGTTTTGTGTTGCTGCAGGATGTTTTGGGTTTTCTTGAGAACAGGAAAGAGAATCGTTCATGGTGCAAAGGTTCAAGAGTTGCTGTTTCTGTAAGTTGTGCTCTGGCCTATGAATTTTACAAATTGTGACTTCTGCATTTAATCAGGGGTTGTCCGGATGTGTGTTTTCCAAATGATTATTGTGACTCGAAGGCGAAATTATATAATAAAAATTGTCAATTAATCAAAGCTATGCATAGTTTGGTGATTTTGCATTTATCTAATTCCTTTTTGTACTATTGCAACTGAAACTTGAGTGTGCTAAAAATTTACACACAAACCACCAATATCACTCCCAAAATTGTGTTGTAGAAAGTGTATTTGGAGGCCATCTCAGTATTAAACCTTTTGTTAATAAGGCCACTCATATGTACATATCTGGTGGACTATAAAGAACTTCCATTTTAAAGTTGGCCTATAAAAGTTACATACTTGGGTGGCATCTACCTCTACTTTTGACATCAAGCAATTATTTTATGCATGGTCAAGCGATTAGTATTGAAACATCATGCACGAATTGCTAACATTGTTTGTATACGACTTTACGCATATTTTTGACACGAACCATCATTGTCTTTTGTGTGGTATTTTGTGATATATTCAGTAACTTTTATATGAATGCACAGGTTTTGGATGATATATTGCATCACAAATGCAACAATTACTTGGTAACGCGCTTCAAGACAAGGATCTTGAACCACCAAGATCCATAGTTGAAGTGCGCTCAATGCTCTGCAAGGATGCTGGTAGTTACAAGAACGATACTTTCTACTATTAGAACTGGTTTGCATATACATTCAGAAAGAAGGCTGATGGTGTTGATTGTAAGTTAAATTTTTGATCATCTCTAGAGGATGTTATAGTCGGTTCCATTATGTGTAGTTACGTCTCACAAGTATATAGTTTGATTTCTTGATGTTTACATATAACTGATATAGTAAGAGATCCAAAAGCAGTTATAATTTATCATATCATAGCAAGGCAGGTACTTTTTGGTTGTGGTTTCTTGGCTATGTTGGTTGACTTTATTACATAGCAGGGTCTTTGACCAGGGCTGCATTTGACACTTAATTGCAGGATAGCTTTTACTTGATAGGGTTTATGCAATATTTATCAACATTCGAGTTCAACGGTATTCGTGCATCACAGATCCGACGATTGTCAGGTGTTCTTAGTCTGTAAATGCTGGTTCTTATTTTTGTGACCGGAACACAGAAATCTGCACAAGTTGTGTGTGGCAACATTATTGTTTTATCTGAATGTTAGCTCATAGCAGAGTTTTGAATTAAGGTAGATAAACGGGTTATTAGACTTCTTATGTCTTTACTAAAATCACTGTGTTATTAAAAATGAATGGTTTTGGATAATATGAAAGTAAAAAAGGAAAAAAAAAGAAAAAAAGGTAACTTGTTCAAGAGGTTAGAATGAAATTTGTAAGAGCACCTCCAAAGTTATTTAGTTACATTCTAAGGTTATTATTAAATGTCAAACTATAGGCTAAAACTGATAATAGTAAACCATCTGTCACATCTTTATGACCACCTTTATAGTTGATTCTTTATAAGTAATTTGTGTATTAGAAAACCATTTCAAGTATGTTTAATATGTTAAAAAAAAGGTGACACACAACAAACTTGCGATGCTTCATGTGAGTTTTAACTAACTCAACTTACATTCACTTTTTGGTATCCATGGAATGCGGGGAATGTTTACTTCTATTTCAACCCTCTCCAAAGCAAACTTTATGAGTGAGTTTTTAACTAGGTGTTGTGTTTGCTTGTTTATATATACACGACCAATCTAGTTTATACGCTTTCTTTCTTCCGAAACACATACTATAAACCGATTATTAAATGTTTATGCGCATTGTATACCGAACCGTCAAGTTTAACCGACCAAAGCAAGCAGATTTTATCGGTCTGGTCTAGTGTAAATGGTTTGGACGGTTTATAAACCCCCTGTTCCTAACTAGGGACCATCGCTGATCATTCTAATTTTTATTAAACTTTTACAAACATAAAATCGGTATAAAAAAAAGAGAAAAAAGAAGAGCTGATTTGAAGGAAATATTGGGTCGGTTTGCGAAGTCATTATTTCCAAATTCCAACACGTTTATTTAGATGCGTAATGATATAATATTCCACCCATTTGTGTGGCCAATTTTCCGCGACTCGGTGAACGCAGGATAAAAATAAGAACCTAGTGCGCACGTTAGTCGATGCCACCTCTCCCTTTCCGCCACGTCACTCAATCGTACACCATATTTATCCAAAACAGTAGCACAAGTAGTAGTAGACTAGTAGTAGCAGTCCTCTTTGTTTCCTCAACAAACCAAAGTCATCAGAAAAATCTCCGTCGCCGGAAAACCTTGCTTAATTCGTCGAAATCTCACTCAGATCTCTCTGTGTTCGTCATCAGGTTAATCGTTTGTTCAATTCGATGCGTTTGTTGATTCATGTTCGACTAATCTGTTTCTTCCTTCTTAAGTTTAGTTGATAGTTTAGCTATATGGTTCAGGATTATTGGAGGCATCAATCGCATCGATTTGTTGAACTTTTCCTCTTTTTTCCAAGTGATTAGTTGATTACAGGTTTTTATGTGAATGCATCGTTATTTGTGATATATTTCTGGCTGTTTACGATGCGACTATTTTAAGTTTTCTGATGTGCGTAGCGATTATTAGTTACGTGTATACGGAACTTCTGCATTTGACTGTTAGGTTGTGGATTGATTTGTCTACATTTCGGTTTGGTTTGCGTGGTGTGACTTCGGTGTTTTCTAACTTATTTGGAAGTGTATGTGTATTATGATTTGTTGACATTCGTACATTAATCTGGAAAGGAAAATTAATTTATGAATGTTAGAAAGAAATGGGGTATATCGGGTTTACTGCCTGATAGTGGAAAAGGAGGATATGAATGATCAATAATTGTGGAGGATAACTTACTAGTTTTAGGGCCTTTAGAATTCCTGGTACTAGTTTCGTGGTGTTCTCTAGAGTTCTTGGTTCCTGGTGATCTACCTACCATGTGGATCACTCTTCGCCTTAGGTAAGGTATCTTTAGATTCAGACAGGTATGGTGTGAGATATTGAGTATGAGTATGGGTTTGGGGCAGTAAATGGTGTAGGGATTGGTATATATAGAGGGTTGAAAGAGAATGGTAACATAGCGTGTGTTGCATGATCATGAAACAGAATATCCACCCCATGATCTCTGGCAATGTCGGATGTGAAGGAGAGGAGAAGTTAGGGTAACAAACTTGTTGGCTGCCTTATCAATTTACATGTGATATTTGAATATCCATTAGTATCAGGGGTTTAGTCAATGGAAGTTTGACATATTATTAAAAGAGTTCAATTTCGATTCTATCTTGTTGGTAGCTTTGACATTTCTCTGATACATGCAGAACCTATGTACGGAAATTTATTTTCTCTTTGATGGCTTCTTTCTATTGCAGGGTCCAGGTCTGCATCATACCTTGATTTTTTGGGTGAATAGTGCATCTTTTTTGTGTGTGTTTCTACAATCTCTCCATAATGGCTGCAACCGGTTCTTTGCTGTTTTCTAGAGAATTGGGGATCCATAAAAGTTCTGTATATAGTAGCCAACCTAAGGTGCATGGTTTTATCCATAGGTCATTGTTTAATATTTTGCTAACAACTGATTAGGTGTTGGCTGTTTATAAGTTTAATAACAAACTATAGAACCTCTAGGATAGATTTCACATATTTTCCTTTATATGCTCATGAAGTTATTCCTTATATTTTTCACCAGGGAAAGAGATATAAAGCACACACTCAGTTTTTTCCTACTACTCTTTCTTCCCATACCTCGGTATGTTCCTAATATTATATGAGCTCTACTTCCCTGTTCACTTCTTTATTTTTATCTTTTTTTATTATTCCAAGAAGATTACCTCTTGTTGTCATATGGTAAAGTAGATGCAGCATTTCTATACGTGGTAAATGTTTCAACATGAATTACCAACTCACTAATATTTACACCACATTAATGACATTTGTTCTGGTCTCATTATATCATTGTGGTTGATATTTCAATAACAGTCAAAACAGTTGTGTTAAATTATATATCTTGTTGAACATGACAATTATTTTGGGATGGGGGTAGTGCTTATGCCGTTGAAGCATTAACTACTCTTTGAATCTATTTCCTGATTGTGTGTTGCATCTGCAGCTACTAGAGGCTTGGAGTGTACATCTTTTGACCATACGAAAGCCAATAAAATCAACACCAACTAGGTGTAACATCTTAGTTTGTCGATCTCTATTTTCACCAAACGGTGGAAATCAAATTCCTATCTTGAAAACAGCCGCTACAGTTTTGACAAGGTGATTTTCCCCTTTATGTGTTTGCATATCTGTCTCTTAACTGTTTCCTTTTCACTTGATATATTTTTAGGGTATGTAGCTAAATTACTATCCCACCTAAATGTTAGATATTGGACATGCAATAATTTTGTTTTTGAAACTTTCCTTGTTCAAAACAATAAGAAGTCTTCAATGAAGACCTTTCCTTTATAATTCCGCATTCCCCTCTAAGAGGGTATTAAATGGAATGTAGGAATTAAAACTGGTTAATGATATCTGTTTTTACGTTTCCTTTCTCTGAACTTGGTGATACACATGATTAACATTTTGCCTTTATATATGTATGGGTTATTTGCAGGTCATATGAAGCTTTCCATGGTCGGTCTCTTGTAGTGCAATTGATTCCAGCTGTTGGAATTATTGCTTTTGCTGCATGGGGTCTTGGACCATTATTGCGAGTGTGCAGGGTCCATTTTCTTCAGGTAAATATATTGATCAAATTGGTAGTATGAACTTACGTTGCTAATAGCCTGAACCCATAGTTACTTGTTACAGAAAAATGATAACAGTTGGAACAAGAGTAAAGAACACCAGGTGATGACATCTTATATTCAACCTTTATTGCTCTGGGGCGGTGCTGTACTTATATGCAGGTGAAAGTAACATCATTATAGAAGCTACCAACACTCGTATATTTATATATTATCATATTCTTGTTGCCAGTTTTTTTCACAGTAACTGATCTTTGCAGAGCACTGGAACCTGTTATCTTACCTTCTGCATCAAGCCAAGCTGTCAAGCAACGGCTTTTAAATTTTGTTCGTTCATTATCTACGGTATTGGCATTTGCATACTGCCTATCAAGGTGATAATGATTAATCTTTGATTTTTTTCTTATTTATTTAAATGACTTATTGATTATTGATATCTAGTAGAGGTGACAATTTCGACCTATATACTTATAGATGGATAAAGTTTGGTTATATTGGACCTCTAACAGGTCAAAGGGGTGAAGCTAATTGATTTACCTAAAAGGAAACGGGTCAAATGGGTTTAAACTTTAAAGTCGTCCAAAGAGTACTCAAATGCGTAAACCTCTTAAATAACTTTCTTAAAAAGTTGGCTTATTTCTGTTATCTTACATAGCAATTTGTTTACTCATAAAGCTCAAAACAATTGTTTGTTGTTTGGCCTGACCTGTTTTGACTCTCACTTAAAAGTTACCCATTATGACTGGAACCCACCACCCAACCTGTTCGAACCACCTTTCTCCCACTTATAAGATCTAGATTTCTTTGCCACTGGGGGTGGGGACGGGTGGTGTATGCAACTTGTAAGCTGGCTTTTTTTAGTAAATGTGTCTAGTTGTGCCATGACTTCATTAGCCTGGTTGGTGGGTGTTCATCACTGTTGAGTAATTTATTCATTTGTCTGAATAGGTTATTTTTATTGTCATCCACGTCATCATTTGATGTTTAGACACACTTTATTTTGTTTTGGCAGCTTGATACAACAAACACAAAAATTCTTTGCAGATAAGAAGGATCCTAGCGATGCAAGAACTGTATGACTCCATAAATCTAGCATATCTAATTTTTGTGTGTTGATTTTGGTTATATTATCAGTAATGGTGGCAATAATAAGTTTCTACAAATATACTTAAATAATTGGTCGTAATCAGTCGATTCTGGTTATGTTTAACCTCTAATGGGTGGGTCAAACGTGTAAATTAAGAGAACTTAGCTAAATAGGAAACAAATTGAATGAGAAAAGGTCGCACACAATGTATTTTTAATGCGTAACCCTTAAATCATTTATTCACAAGTTCTTATTATTGAAATTATATAACTTTTATGATCATATTCAACCCAATTTTAAGAAAAAGTTTACACAGAAAGTGTTTCAGTTCAACCTACCCGACCTTAGAAAAAGTACACTTTTTAAACTGCTACCCAACCCACTTATTTTTCCAACTCTAGTTTTCTTGAGTATCTTTTGACATAATTAGATATGATTTCTTTATTGTCATGGCATGATATAATTAGTAGTTTGCTATTAAACTTATATTTTTCTCTACTTATTGATTCGCAGATGGGTTATGACTTCGCTGGAAAAGCTGTCTATTCTGCGGTGTGGGTTGCGTCTATATCCTTGTTCATGGAGTTGCTGGGTTTCTCTACTCAGAAATGGGTCACAGCTGGAGGGCTCGGTACTGTATTGATCACACTTGCAGGCCGTGAGGTACAATCAAAGTTAATTCACCTAAATGTTTAAAATAAAACTATTTTAAATTGTGGCTTTATGTTGTTTCGTGTAGATATTTACGAATTTCCTTTCAAGTGTAATGATCCATGCAACAAGGCCATTTGTACTAAGTGAATGGATTCAAACGAAAATTGATGGGTATCATGTCTCTGGTACTGTTGAGGTATGTATTTTCTGTAAATTTTTAAAAATGAACCAAAGATTCTGTTGAAATCACTGCATGCGTATGCAACTTTTGTTAGTGATTTAGTTTTTAATCATATTTAAATGTCAAATCTGTTTAACCCTTTTACTATATTTACCCATTCTGACCTAAATCATATACCTCGCTCATTATGAACGTCTCATATCTTTGTTTGCTTCAGCATGTGGGTTGGTGGTCCCCAACAATTATAAGAGGTGATGATCGTGAGGCAATTCACATCCCAAACCATAAGTTCACAGTAAATGTGGTGAGAAATCTGAGCCAAAAAACACATTGGCGCATCAAGACTCACCTTGCTATCAGTCATTTGGATGTCAACAAAATCAATGTGAGTAGATTTGTAAGGGATAATGTATGTTGATGCCACCCATGTATTTGAATTATTTTGGCTCAAGGCCACCCATATATTAGTATTACTTCATACTTGGGTGGCCTCAGCATATATTACTGCTATTTTTTGACCATGCGAATTGCAATACGATCAGTGGTTTTACTAGAAGCATGCCTTAGATTATTGGCTTATATTTTTGAAACAGAATATTGTGGCTGATATGCGCAAGGTTTTGGCCAAAAATCCTCAAGTGGAGCAGCAAAAGCTACATAGGCGAGTGTTCCTGGAAAATGTAGACTCTGAAAATCAGGCTCTTTTGGTAAGTTATTCATCAATCGAATTGCAATGCTATTTGTTTACACTAGAGGTGGGAACTTTGACCCATTTACTTATACTGGGTTGATTTGGGTTTTGTTTATCTCTAATGGGCCGAATGGTAAAACATTGTCATTAAATTATTTAAGAAGACTAGACATTACATATATTTTGGACACGAGGACAAAAGTAGTTAACAACCAATGAAGTCAAATGGGTACCAAGTGGGATGAAAGTTGCCTCAAAATGTAGTGAAACAGACCTATTGCAATATTTACCTAAGTTGCATGTTGCTTATATTTCAGACACGAGGACAGAAGTCATTAAATGCTATTGTTATATTGTATGTCTTGTTTTTGTTTTGATAGATATTGGTTTCTTGCTTTGTGAAAACATCACATTTTGAGGAATACCTTGGTGTGAAGGTAAGAATTCTGTGACTCTTGAAAACATCACTTTATTTTTGTTTCCCTTTTTTAGGGAAGGTGGCAATTTCTCTTTATAACCAATTTATTTATTAATGGGTCAGTCCAGGTTATGTTTTATCTTGAGAGTTGAAACAAATAACATTAAAGGAATCAAATGGGTTGAACGCGTTCAAAGTCAGCCAAAGTATTTTTTTTATGACATCTAAATCCTTTTTATTATAAAGATGAGATATTATTGAAATAGGATATATCTGAAATAAATTATGAAAACTTAAAATTTTGGACAGTGTATTTCCAGAACAAAAACTAACTTTTTGGACCGGAACCCAATGAGCTCATTTGACATTTTTGATATATTTATGTTTAATCTAAAAACAGGAAGCTATCTTATTGGATCTACTTAGAGTGATCAGCCATCATCGGGCACGTCTTGCCACACCCATCCGTACTGTGCAGAGAATCTATCGTGATGCAGACATTGATAATTTTCCATTTTCTGATATATTCACTCAAAACCGAGCAGCTGCTAACCGTCCATTTTTACTAATAGAACCTTCTTACAAAGTCAACGGTGAAGATAAAACTAAGGCTTCATCTCGTCCTTCTACCAACCCTGACGAAAAAGATGCAAAGCTTGTAACTCAGGTAACATCGTCAGAACTCACCTCTGAACCCAAAGCCTCAAATGTGACGGCCACTGGTTCATCACCACCATCATCACAACCATCATCATCGCAGCCATCATCATCTTCATCTAGCGGTAACTCAAGGTCAGCATTGGAAGATAACATTGTACTAGGTGTGGCTTTAGAGGGGTCAAAACGGATGCTTCCCATCGAGGATGAAATGGATCCTGCAACCGCATCGACCCAATCTGAGTCCAAGGAACTGGCTAGCTGTTTAAATGGTAACAGTGGACAAACAACGGCTGTTGGAAAAGACCAGAAAGATGAGCAGGGTGGTTCTTTAGCGACTGGTGCTATACTGACTAATGAGCAAAGAGAACAAGAAAAGAGGCAATAATGCTGAGACGAGCTGGTTTTTTAAAAGGCTTGCATAGTTTTGATGTGTTTGTCATCTCAAAATCCCACGATTTGTATATCACTGTGGAGCTGGGAGTTTGTTGCATTGCGTAAATTATTAGTTTCTTCTTCGGGTTCAGTGGTTCACATTTATGTGGCTGGTTCTATGTTGTTCATCGACTTGAAACCTGTCCGGTCGAAACCCGATCTTTGCGAACGTTCACTTCAATATGATATCTCGTTTTGCTAGCTCGACTATAGAGAGGTACTAATGGTAATTGAGAAATACAAGATATTTTAGCCAGAAGAACCATACTTTCTAATGTACTGGGGATGGGAAATAGATTCGGTTGGTAGATGGAATCTTATACAAATCTGAAAAATCATCCGACACAAATTCGAATACGAAACAAAGTAGGTTTGAGTTTATGTGTATATAACCTTCTTAACTTGAATTTTACTTTTATATTGACACCTGGAAGTTATATATTATATAAAAAATTGCACTTTATTACATTTACGTTATAAAATTCGTGAATTTTCTTTTAAATTTTAACATGATATACTCAATTACTATAAAGTGTAATATAAAACAAATATAAATATAAAAGGCAACCTAGTATATATATTACAAATATAAAATATAATTAGTATATAAATACTAGTATATTTAGAAAGAGTATGTTTAAGCTCGATCAAATCATTTTTCTCCGACTCTGATTTGTTTGATTTGTTTGATTTGTTTATTAACTTGGAGGGACATGTGAAACCAAAAGCTGTTGGGTTAATTGGTTTAATCACGGGTCATGGGTCTAGTTATATGGGTCATCCATATACAATTACTTGGTCAGTTGAGTTGAGAAATTAGCGGGTAGAAAGTTAACTTTTACGTGAAGAGCATGGGATTCATATGCACGTGGGTTATTTAGTTATTTTCTTTAGGAATAGGATTTATTTAAGTTGTTCTTTTCCATATTTAATGTAAGCGTTACTTTCTAATCAACCGGAGATAACATAGTTGGTGTGAATTAGTGTTTTGAGTGTGTTGTCAAAAGGGTCTGAACCAACAAAAGCAAGATTAACAACTTTAAACCTAGATGTTTCCTTAGGATATTTTTATAGTAAAGTAATATACTCTCAAGTGAAGATTATAAGTTTAAATTAAAATCCCATCGAGTCTAGATTTGATGATTTTAAACATTACCAGGCGAGAGGGGCACCATCTTTGTTGTCACAATTGAAAATAAATAAATAAAATCACAAACCTTTGGTTTCAATAAGCCAGGCTAAAACCAACTCAACTAAATTTTAAATCGAATTTCAACCTGAAATATAAAATCGAAAAAAAGCTAACGGCTGGAAAGTATTATCGGTCGCACAACTTCTGTATAGTACGCAGTACTAGGGACTAAAAAGATTGAATTTAAATTGTTTTTGATTGGTTCCTAATATTTAGACACTTCAACATTTAAATTGTCACTCACCTATACGTTGTGTATAGCATTATACGTGATGTATAAGTTACAATAAGCAATACCTTACATTTAAGGTAATATCAATAATTTTCAAAAACCCTATACGACACATATAACACTACACATGGCGTATGACTTCTTCAGATGGCAAAACTAGGGATGGTCACATCAGTCATTCACGAAAGATATATGTGGCGTATAGCTCCATACACCACGTTAGCTAGTTAGTGTATGTTTGACACCTATACTGAAACCTGTACGTAAGAAAACCTATCATGATGTAAAAACATATATTTTAATAAAAAAAATGCAAAAAAAATATATTTTTTTAAAAAAGTGCAGGATCGTTGAAGGGTTAGTTACAACACAACAACACAAAGAGGAGATTAACTAAACTTTAATCAAATAGTAAACTGGATTAACCAAGTGTTGAGATACTAAGAACACAAGTAATGCAAGAGACAGAACACAAAGAAAACAAGTATTTGGTTTTCAAGAATGCAGTATATTGCCTTCTCTATGTTCTATTACAAGTGTTACAGAGCATATTCGAAAGATACAAGAACATGAGATACTTATACTACATCCTACAGCCGGCTATACTTTGAAAGCCAGCTGGATACAATTGACTAGACACAAACAAAATCAATTGTAGAGTCAAAAGGCACATTGCCTTTTGACTTGTGACTATGACATACCATAGCTCATATCCTTATCTATTACAAAAAGGATAAAGTACATAAAGTAGAAAGTTACAGACTCAAGACCTCAATGTACAGTTACCAAAAGCATGGACCTTTTCACCAACCCATGTAAGTTGGTGACTTGCAGAGGCACAGCGGAAAGGTGTCTAGCTTTATGGAACAGTACATCAGATAAAGCATGTTACTAAAAGTCTTTGGAAGAAATCTGTCTTCATGAGTTGAAACTTCGGAAGACTTTGTCTCTGAGGCTTCGGAAGACTTCATGTTTGGCTTCAGAAGATATTGGTCTTGGCTTCGGAAGATTTCACATTAGAGTATTTTCTGTTCATGTGTGAAACTTTCTAAGCTTCTTCTTTAATGCACTTGTGCAGCATGCAGGAAAGACTAAAGATGTTTAGGTTACATCAGCCTCTTCATTAATCTCTACAAACTCCCCCTAGGCTGATGCTACCAAAACACTTTGAAAACTTTAGATATTAACAGTCCTTATTAGGATGATCACCATTCCTTTCTTCATAAGATGATCAGGATCCTTCAGGCTGTCAAAGTGTCTTCTCATGTCAAAGAAGTCATGCAGAGGCAACTGAAACATATATTGCCATGTATAAATGTCTTCAATCCCTTGATCTCTAATAACATACCATCTTTCTGGATTTGTGGTGTATGTCCAAGACAAGATGGGTCTTCCTATTGCTAGAGGAGCTAATTGAATTGGAGTTGGTGTAGCTTCCTCTAGCTGCACATCCTCAGGCTGTTCTGATTCATCCTGAGGTTTAGAAGGGGATGCAGGCTTCTTCTTCTTCTTAGGCTTTGGTCTAGAAGCCATCCTCTTCTTTCCCTTTCTAAATTTTAACTGAGAAGACTGGCTGCAGCACTAGATTGATCTTCACTGTCTTTCTTAGTTGGGACTTCCTCTCTCTCAGGTTCAGATGGAGAAGGAGGTTGACCCTGCTGTGGATCAGAAGATGAAGCTTGCTGAGCATTAGCAGGAGGTCCGGGTTGTGTTTTCTCTGGTTGTTCAACCTTAACCTCCACTTCAAGTGGAGCCTGACTTGGAGTGGAGTGTAAGTCAGTGAGCTCTCCACTCTTAATCTTCTGCTTGATTACCCTGATATGCTCATCCATAGTGGATAGAGACATGGGTCCAAGTCTCCTTCCGGAGAATCCATACAGCTTCAAGAAGCTCATCATCCTCTGCCTATCAGCAGACTTCTTCATGCTCTTTTGGATGATGGCTCTTGATTTTGCAGCTTCTTCCCTTAGCTTCTTCTTTGTTGTCTTTCTTTCCTTGACTAACTCAAGCTCAAGTTGTTTTAAGTACTCAAACTCAATATAGTCATAAGGTAAGGGAAGGAGTGCATCTGCCTGATAGAAGCCTGTGGCACTCAGGTAGTTAATCATCTTGATTCTGTCTTCTTCTTTATCTACCTGAGGTTTTTGTTGAACCACATCCTCTTGTTCAGGACTTTCTTGAACTAGGGAGAGGGTAGGCATACCTTTGTACAGTCTTTTTCTTTCTCTCTTCTTCTTTGACTTGTACTAGGAGTTCTGCATCTTCTGCCTCCTTTTTCTCTTTTGACCTTTCCAGGTCAACCAGTTCATTCAACTCATCAAGGGAAGAGAAATGACATTGTCTATGTCATAGTTCCTAGTCTGCAGATAGTTAATCCTGACTGCCCTTAACTCATCATTCTGAGTATCTGGTCTGGGGGCAGCCCTGATTGCAGACTCCATGAGTCTTGAGACTCAGCAGAGGAACTTTCTCCCCTTAGCCTCTTTTCCTCTCTCTCTCTCCTCCTCCTCAATCTCCTCAGATGTCATCTTTCTTTCCCTTTGTCACTTACAGACCTTTGTGACTCAGGGTGGAGAGAGCTTTGGCCTTCATTGCTTGTTGCAACATCTGAGCTTAGGCCAGAGAGAGGTTGAGAAGCACCTTTCAGCAGGTGTCTCAGAAGGAATATGGATCTCTGCAGCAGTTGAAGATGATGAGACAGGGCTCTCAGGTTCTGTCACTGGGCCTTTAGTCAAGGTCTCCCCTATGAAGCTAATCTTAGGGTCTGCCTCAACATCCAGTTGACCGATGTTGCCTGATTGCCTAAGTCTCCTTCTTAAGCTGAACTCTGCAGTGATCTTGTCTTGATTGGCTTGGGTTGACAAGTGACATGTTGACTAGATCCAGACCTTCATAATAGTCCAAGGTCTGAAAATTGAAGACTTCTTGCTGTCCTTGAACTCTTATGATGATTAGGGCCTTCCTGTTGTTGTCATACCTCCACCCAATGATGTGATTGGAAAATGGTGAAGGTGACATAGCCCTTGGTATCCCATCCTCAAACAGACTTTGTATGAAGGAGTCTGTGTAGTCCACATCAATGTGAACTAGAGGAGGTTGCTGAGAATGCACAGTTGCAAGTGAGGATGGTGAGTCCTCAATGTCCATTCTCTCTGAAGAACTCCCAGGTTTTGTGACTGTAATGACTTTCTCTCCCTTTTTGGTAGCATCACCCACTTGCATAGGTGAGCTGGAAGATAGGTTAATCACATCCACAGGTTCTTGTGTTCCTGGTTGAGCTCTCCTTAAGGGTCTCCCAGCTAGTTTTTCCTTAAGATATGAAATCTCAAGTTGCTGATCATTGATCCTGTTGTGTAAGGTAGTCACCTGAGATTCAGGTGACTGACCTTTGAGACTAAATAAGTGCATGTCTTAGACAATTTTTGCACCAGTAGTCTCAAATTCCCCTCATCTTCATTAGAAGATTCATGGGGGATGAGATGATTGGACCAGAGTCCTCTCTCTCACCACCAGCTTGAGGTCTTGGCTGTTGGTTTCCTCTGCTCACTGGCAATCTTAATTGAGATGTCAGTGGGCTGAGTTGCCATGGTTGAGGTCTTAATGATGTAATCACTTTCAGAAGTGAGAGCCTCTTCCATATGGACATCCTGAACAGGTTCAGGAGTGTCCACCTTAGTTGTAGGTGACTGATGTGGGATAGATGTAGGAGACTCAAGAGTACTCATCTCTCTTTGAGTAGGTGGAAAGAAGAGAGATTCATTATACTCACTGAAACCTATATCTTCATCAGTATAGAAGTCAAGGTTGGGAATTGGTTGGTCGAGATCTATAGGGGGGATGGTAACTGTCCCCTAAAGGTTGATCACTTGAGTGTTGAGACTCAGAGTGATGGCTTAAGGCAGTAGGGCTAATGAGCTCATCAGGCTGAGCATGAGGAACCTCAGCACTGATTCTTGAAGAGATGGGAGTGGTCTGCTCCTCAGGAGAAGTGGGAGCTCCAGTGTCCACTTCTTCCTGTATGGGTGAGTATATAGGGGCCTCCACAGACTGAATAGCCTGAGCAGGGGTTCATTTGGATTTTCTTTGGTAAGTGATGGTGATTTGAGGCTGTGAGAGTGGTTGGGAAAAAGCAGGTGTGGGTTCAACACTAGCTTGTGCTGCTAGGTTGTCACCTTGAGCAATGAGCTCTAACATTTTTGGGACTAGGGCTGTTTCTACCCCAGAGAATCCAATAGTGGGCTTTCTCAGTATTTTAAAGATGCCGGGCTTTATCTGTCCCAATTTAAGAATAATATCTGTTTCCCTCAACTGTGAGCCCAGTTCACAGTTAAGAATGTACTGGACATATCTAGGAAACATGTAATACTCTAAGAGTCTAAATTAGCAAGCAAATTGTATAAACAAACTGTGAATACATGAATTTGACCCACTAAGCCATTCCATGTATTATGAAGGAGAGATCCTCAGGAATCTGGTCCCATCCACCATGCTTGTTTGATAAGCTGTGGATGACCACATGGAGCAGGAATCTCCATTGGGATGAGACCTTCCCTTTCCTAAAGGTCTTTACAGAGAAATCTCCCTCATATCCCATCTGCTCAAAGAATGATTGACAGCTTCCTTGGGAAAAACACCTCACCTTCTTCATCATCCAGCTAAAGATGTCTGTTGATGATGGCCGGAGTGATGAAGATTGTTTTCCTGCACTGTGGCAGACAGTGCCTTCTCCCCATCCATAATGACCTCTTGGCAGGTCTTCTAGAATTCAAGCAACTGATCCTCATAGAATGGAGGATCAATGGTTAGGTAGGTGAAGTAGTTTGACAGAGTTAGGAAATGGCAAACCTTTGAGAAATGAGGATCTTCCTCAGAGCATAACAGAGCAACCTGATTGTGTTGTCTGTGTAGCTGCATGGTAAAGTTGGGATCATTCTGTGAGCAAGGTTGGCCATTTTGAAGTAGCTTAAGGACGAAGAAAGAAGAAAGAAAGAAATTTTAGAGAGAAATTTAGGGTTTTAGGTTTGTAGGAAAACAGATGATAGAAAGAGGGGGGAAACCGTTGGGTTTATATGTGAGAAGGATTTCAGATAAAGTTTAATGAAAGAGGATAAAATTTGAAATCCGGATGTCGGTTCCACCTCTGAAAAAGTAGTTTACTTTTGCTCAAAAAGTAGTTTTCTTGGAAGTCAAAAAGCTTCTGAAGGTTAATTATCTTCGGAAGTTTTAATTAAAAAGCTTCCGAAGCTAAAATGACTTCGGAAGAATTTCCTGAGAGTTTTGAGAATTTTGCTTCGGAAGAAAAATTAAAACTTGAGTGCTTTGTATAAACCAACAAAGCTTCCGAGAGTTATTTTGCTTCCGAAGTAAATGGTCCTTGAAAATAAGTAAGTGTCTGAGACAAGTATTTAAGCTTCGGAAGATAAATTTGAAGACACTTTCGAAGGTAAATTTCTTAGACAGATATTTATTTGGAAGACAAGATTTACTTTCGAATTAAAAGCATGACTTCCGAAGTATCAGAAATTTTCAAAAGTCTAAGGAAAGTCTTCAAAAAAAATTTTCATCCAAAGAAAACGTGAGCTTATGAAAGTGATGAACTAGACAACTTAGGACACCACATAATTTTAAAGAAATAATAAGAATTAGTTTTAAGAAAAGCTTACTCAAAGTTTATCATCCCAATAATTGATATTAGATATTTAAATCTCTGTTCATCAAAGGCTTTTGTAAACAGATCAGCATATTGTTCATCTGTGTGAACTTTGACTAGTTTAATTAATCCTTTTTCATAGTTATCTCTTATTAAATGATACCTGATATTGATGTGATTTGTCCTTGAATTTTGCACAGGGTTTTCTGTGATTGAGATAGCACTGTTGTTGTCTATGTGAATAGGAGTCTCCTTGAAGTTTAACCCATAGTCCAGCATCTGATTTTGAATCCAAAGTACTTGAGCACAGCAGCTTGCAGCAGCAATGTATTCAGCTTCGGCAGTTGATGCAGAGACACATGATTGTTTCTTGCATTGCCATGAGACAACCCTTCCACCAAGAAATTGACATCCCCCAGATGTAGACTTTGCAGTCATGTTGTAACCACCATAATCACTATCTGTATAGGCATACATATTGAAGTCAGAATTCTTAGGATACCATAGTCCAAGTGTTGATGCACCTTTGAGGTATCTTAGAATCCTCTTGACAGTGATAAGGTGAGACATCTTAGGGTTGGCTTGATATCTTGCACAAATACATGTAACATGATATCAGGCCTGCTAGCAGTAAGATACATAAGGGACCCAATCATAGCCCTGTATAAGTGCTCATCTACACACTCCCCCTCAAGATCAGGACCAAGAGAGTGGTTTTTAGCTATGGGTGTCTTAGCAATCTTACAATCAGTCATATTGAACCTCTTGAGTATGTCCTGAACATACTTTGACTGACTTATGAAGATGCCATCTTCAACTTGCTTCACTTGAATTCCAGAAAGAAATTGAGTTCCCCCATGGCACTCATTTAAATCTGTCTTTCATCAGCTTCTCAAAGTCTTTACAGAGCTTTGGATTAGTTGAACCAAAGATGATGTCATCCACATATACTGAACTAGCAATATGTCTTTTCCTTGTTCTTTGATGAAGAGAGTTCCATCTATAGTACCTCTCCTGTATCCATGTTTACAAAGATACTGAGATTGTGTCTCATACCATTTCCTGGGTGCCTGATGCATCCATAGAGAGCTTTGTCAAGCTTGCAGACATAATCAGGATGATCAGGATCTACGAAACAGGTGGCTGTTTGACATAAACCTCTTCATCTATCACTCCATACAAAAAGGCACACTTCACATCAAGTTGAAAGACCTTGAAGTTCTTGGATGCAGCAAATGCCAGGAATATCCTAACAGCTTCTAATCTTGCCACTGGAGCAAAGACATCAGTGTAGTCAATCCCTTCTTCTTGTGTGTATCCTTGAACAACCAGTCTAGCTTTGTTTTTGATGATAATGCCTCTATCATCTTCTTGTTCCTAAACACCATTTGGTTCCAATGGTAGTCTTCCCAGAAGGAAGAGGACAAAGGTTCCAAAACTTTCTGTCTTTTGAATTGAAGCAGCTCTTGTTGCATAGCTTCAACCCAACTTCCATATTTTAGAGCTTCATCAACTTTCTTTGGCTCTATCTGGGATAGAAAACAAGAGTGAAGACAAACATTTGCTTCATATGTTTGTCCTCTTGTCTTTACCCGAGACAACATCTCCAATGATGTTTGTGGTAGGTGAGATTGTGGATCCTAAGCTGAGGGATCACAGCAAGTTGTTGAGAAAGATCTAAATTAGAGAAATTTAGATCTGGCATGGATGTTTCTCCCACCACATCAGCACACTTTTCAAGTGAAACTTGATCCAAGCAGTGTGTGACATCATTGATGTTTTCATCAATGGTGTGGTTAGTGGCATCAAGAAATTCTTGGTCACTGTCACCACCACCATTGTTATCTTCCATAGTTGAGGTGTTCTTATCTGGTTGTAGAGCCTCTGAGTTGGAATTTGAAGGCATACCAGATGTATCAGTTGAGTTTGTCATTGTTGTACTGACAGAAACCTCATTTGCAGAAGTGGTTCCAACTAGAGCTGAAGATGTATGACTTGAGGATCTTCCTAGCTCAAATCTTGGATCAGGATCATCTGTATTTAAATTTTCTGCAAATCCTGAAACATTCTCACAAGATTTGTTAAAACAGTGGTAACCAGATCAGATCAAACACGCAATCCGGACCATAACCAGCAAACACAGGGGTGTGTCGTTGAAAGTCACATTGGCTGACTCCTCAACAATTCTAGTTCTGAGATGGTATACTCTATATAAGCCTTAGCTTGGGAAGAGTATCCAATAAGTGTCCATCATCTGATTTCTCAGCAAACTTGGCAATTTGCTCTTTGGTATTCAAGATGGTGCAAGGACATCCAAATGACCTGAGAAAACCAATGAAAGGTTCCTCTTGTGCCAAAGTTCATAAGGAGTCTTACCATGAGTCTTAACTACTAAAACTCTATTCTGCACATAGCAGGCAGTGTTGACTGCCTCTACCCAGAAGGTGATGGGCAGTTTAGAATCAGACAGCATGGTTCTTGCAGCTTCAATCAGTGTCCTGTTTCTCCTCTCAACAACACCATTTTGCTGAGAAGTCCTGGGAGCACTAAATTGTCTTGTAATACCCTTTTCATCACAGAATGTATCAAGGATATGGTTTTAAATTCGGTTCCTTGATCACATCTTATGATCTTGACCTTGTGATCAGACTGATTCTCAATCTTTAAGATGAAATTCTTCAAAATCTTAGGAGTCTCATCCTTAGTTCTAAGGAAGAAAACCCAAGTGAATCTTGTAAAGTCATCTATGATCACTAGACAATATAAGGTCCTCCTGAACTTATTACACTGGTGGGACCAAAGAGATCCATATGTAACAAGTGTAGGGGTGTAGTGATGGAGTTCTTTTCCTTAGGTTGTGAGATACTTATGTTGCTTCCCTTTCAGGCATGCAACACAGTGGTCATCACTGTAAACTCTTCTTTGGCATTCCAGTTACCAATCATGCTTAATTAATTTATTCATGTTCTTAAAGTTTACATGGCATATTTTTTGTGCCATAGGAAAGACTCATCACTATTGGCTTTAGACAGAAAGCATGAAACTTATCCAGAGGGAGAGGCTTCTTGCAAATCCATCTTGTACATGTTTCCTTCTGGGGGCTCTAAGCAGGATATGCTCATGAGGAATGACCACACCAGGCTTAAGAACAATGCACTCATGCTCAGTAAAGAGCATGTTATGACTCTGATCACAAAATTGAGATACACTCAGAAGATTGTATCCTAGCTCCTTAACAAAGTTTACCTTTTCTATGCTAAGCTTACCATTTGTGACCTTGCCCCTTCCAGAAAGTAGCCACTTCATCTCCTCCAAAAGCAACTGGTCCTCCATCAATCCTTTCAAAGTTCTAGAGTAGTGACCTATTGCTTGTCATGTGCCTGGAACATCCACTGTCTATGATCCAGACATTTCTGTTTGTCTTCAGTTGTCCTGCACAAAGAGAATGATTAGTGGAAACCCAAGCCTTGCTTGTCTTGGTCTCATTTGCAGAAGGTAATTCAACAGTATTAGATCTTATTGTTGTACTGAGAGGATCTTGAGCTGTTGTTGATGGAGAAATCTCAGTCACTTGGTCTTTCTTAGACATCCACGCCACCTTTGGAGTCTTGGACTTGACCTTCAAAACTTTAGAAGCTTTTGGAACTTTGGAAGTTTTGATAACTGAACCTTCGGAAGATTTTGCAGACACTGCAGCAAACTTCAGTGCTTTGGAAGAACTCCTTTCTTCCGAGACCAATTTTTCTTCCGAGGGTAATTTTCCACTTGCCTTCTGTTAGATTTTGAGCTTTCAAAAGAAACAGGTTTTCTTTTTGAAGCTTGAATCTTCTTAGAACTCTTTGAAGCCTTTGTTTTGGTCATATGGACAGTGCCTTTAGGATTGAAGTAACAATCCTTGGCAATGGAGTGGTACTTTCACACATGACACAATTCATTTTCTTCTTCCACAAGAGCCTTTTCTTTGAATAGGACTGTCTTTGGTCACATCCCTTCTCCACCTTCATCTTGCAGATGATGAGACAATCCTTAGGCTGAGATTGTGCTTGGAGTTTGATGGTCCAGGCTATGCAGCAGTGGTACACACCATCAGTCTTCTTCTTGCTGCTGAGATGAGTTGAACAAGAACCAGAACTCTTAGCGGAAGAGTTTTGATTGATGTCTTCAGTCCTACCACTTTAAACCCTACAGAGATAAAAACTTGTTTCTGCTTAGAGTCAAAAGTAGTCTTGATCTTCTGCGAGCTTCCTGCCTTTCTTTTGTTCTTTCTGATCAAGTTCTTTCTCATGGACTGGGTCATCCCAGTCTTCACTTTCTCGTCAGAAGGATAGTGGCCCCCTTCTTGGAATCCTCCTCTTCACTCTTTTTAGAGGGATTCTTCACTATCCCTTCTTCATCCTCTTCACTCATAGGATCTATGAGAGGAAGCTCATCTTCATAAGTTCCACACCTAGGAGATCTTACTAATAAGATTGTGTGTGGAGGAGCTATCTCATTGGATCCTAGTCCCTGCCTGTTTTGATAGCACACTTTGTTGTGCAGGGATGAGGATATCATGTTCTTGAAGGTCTCTTCTTCAAGAACACTCTTTTCTGCCTTGGCTTTGCTGATCACAAGCTCAGCCTGGCACTCAGTTAACTTGGTTATGAGATCTTTGATTTAAGTCCTAAAATCTGTGAGTTCATGTTTTAGAACTGAAATGATTTTCTCTAACTCCTCTATTTTCAGCTTATAATCATTTTCAGACTTTTTAAAATCAGATTTTAAAATGTTTAAGGACTCAAGGTCAGATCTCAGTTCCAAGTTGTAGGACCTGTACTTGTTAACTTTAGCAATGCATTCAGGAGTACAAAGATGTTCTAATACCTTGGCTTCATCATGATCAGCCATTAGTGCTTGGTTTGGAGAAGCATCTTCCACCTGAATGCTCCAGTTAAAGCCTCCTTCTTTAACAGCAATAGCAGCTTGCTGCTTTGACTTCTCATTATGGAGAGCTTTGTCAGTGTAGTTTGGTCTGGATTGTGTTTGGCCACCATTTGTTCTAGGTGCCTTACACTCTCTGGCAAAGTGGCCCATCAAGTTATAGTTGTAACACTTGACTTTGCCTTTGTCCAGTCCAAACTTTCCACTGGTTGCATTGCTTGGAAACTTCCTTCCAGTTCTCTTGTAGAACTTCTTGGCTCTGTGAGTGAGAAGAGCCATCTGCTGGACTATTACCATATATTCCAGATCATCTGGATGGATACAGTCCAGGTCTTCAAGAGTGAAAAGAGAGTTGTCCACAGCTTTCATCAGAAGACATAAAAGCTTGAGAAGAGCTTGTCTCTTGGAATGGGCTTCCTTGAGTGTAGTTCTCCTTTGGTGTCTCTAGGAAGGTGATGAAAGGACCCTTTGGTGAGTTGTCAGGGTAGCATAAGAGATGATGTTTGGGTTCTATGCTATCCCTTTCAATCACATGTAGGGCTGAACCCATCTGATTGTTGGAGTTTCCAGATGAACTTTGCATGTTCATCTCCATCTGGTAGCCACTGAGAATCCCATATAACTCTGTCAGAGTAAGAGTTTTGAGATTTTCAGTTCTCTTGATCACCACACAGTAGTCTGACCATTGCCTAGGAAGTGAGGACATGAACTTCCTTACAACATCTCTGTTTTCAAGAGAAACTCCTCCATCCACTAGGGTATCCACAATCTCAACATACCTGAAATACTGATGAGTCATGGTTTCACCTGTTTTGATGGTGAAGTTTTCAAACTGCTACTTCAGGAGATCCTTCTTGTTCTCCTTGGCTTTAGAAGAACCCTCATACATCAGTTGCAGTGCATCCCACAGCTGCTTGGCTGTTTTGCACTTCTTGAAACCTCTATATACAGAGTTTGGAAGGGCAGTTTGAAGAGCTGTCATGGATTTTTTGTCTATCTCTACTCTCTTCCTATCTTCATCAGAGTAGTTAGCCACATCTTTGGGAATCATACCAGCACCAGTAGCAGAAGGGGTGCTGGGTATGAAAGGTACATTCTCAATAGACTCCTACATTCTTGAATCAAGAGACCTCATAAAACCTTCCATTCTTAAACACCAGGTATCAAACTCATCAAGAGTGATCAGTGGGGACTTGTTCATGTTTTCAGTTTCTATATTAGTTTTGGAATGGCTGCCATTTGAAAAGTTTTAGTATTTGTGTGTGTGAGGGATCTTAAGATGGTGAGATCTTATATCAAGAGCCTGAAAAGCTTTGATACCAAATGCAGGATCGTTGAAGGGTTAGTTACAACACAACAACACAAAGAGGAGACTAACTAAGCTTTAATCAAACAGTAAACTGGATTAACCAAGTGTTGAGATACTAAGAACACATGTAATGCAAGAGACAGAACACAAAGAACACAAGTATTTGGTTTTCAAGAATGTAGTATATTGCCTTCTCTATGTTCTATTACAAGTGTTACAGAGCATATTCGAAAGATACAAGAACATGAGATACTTATACTACATCCTACAGCCGGCTATACTTTGAAAGCCAATTAGATACAATTGACTAGACACAAACAAAATCAATTATAGATTCAAAAGGCACAATGCCTTTTGACTTGTGACTATGACATGCCATAGCTCACATCCTTATCTATTACAAAAAGGATAAAGTACATAAGTAGAAAGTTACAGACTCAAGACCTTAATGTACAGTTACCAAAAGCATGGACCTTTTCACCAACCCATGTAAGTTGGTGACTTGCAGAGGCATAGCGGAAAGGTGTCCAGCTTTATGGAACAGTACATCAGATAAAGCATGTTACTAAAAGTCTTCGGAAGAAATCTGTCTTCATGAGTTGAAGCTTCGGAAGACTTTGTCTCTGAGGTTTCGGAAGACTTCATGTTTGGCTTCGGAAGATATTGGTCTTGGCTTCGGAAGATTTCACTTAGAGTATTTTTTGTTTCATGTGTGAAACTTTCCTATGCTTCTTTTTTAATGCACTTGTGCAGCATGTAGAAAAGACTAAAGATGTTTAGGTTGCATCAGTCTCTTCATTAATCTCTACAAAAAGTTAATGTAAAAATTTATATATAAAATTAAATAAAAAGAAGACATGAAACAAAAAAATAATAATCTA
This sequence comes from Flaveria trinervia, assembly GCA_025506515.1. Lineage (NCBI taxonomy): Eukaryota > Viridiplantae > Streptophyta > Magnoliopsida > Asterales > Asteraceae > Flaveria > Flaveria trinervia. Next base: position 980,518 of record CM046457.1, on the reverse strand, counting down.
TATGTGGCGTATGACCCTATACGCCACGTGCAATGCTATACACCACTTATAGGCGTCAAAAAGTGTAAGTTGTTTTGAAAAAAAACTATACATGGCGTATAGTGTCGTAGTTTGACACGTATAAAGTTGGCCGCCACATGATTTGACACTTCGTACGTCAGAAAATGTCAGTGAATGTGTTTAACCCATATACGCTTCGTAAGATGCTATATGAAACGTGTGGGGTTTGAGGGTGTTGAATTAAAATTTTAAATTGTCCATATAACAAGAACACTTTTATATAATAACCTATTTAAAGTATGTTATCCACCAAATATCTAACGTTGAAGAAACAAGGCAATAATGATCATGAAAGATTTGTAACGAATACTATTATCTATCAATGATTTATATATCCCCTGCAGCTTCCACTTGTTTTTCCTCTAACATTCACAATCTTCTCTATATCAAGGCCAACGAATACTTCCATTCTTCTCACCTTTGATTTGATTCATTCATCAATCATCATCGGTGTGCGTATTTTAAGAACATTGATTCCTTCTAATTGGATTGGGTTAAATTGTATCCGGCCAATAGCAAATCAGTTCGTTGATAACCCTAATGATGAAATTCCAAGGCTTCTAATGCATGTATGCATCTCTCTGTGATTCTTCTTCGGTCTTGTAATTAAGTGAGTTACTCCTCTTCCACCCTTTGGATTTTTAGATTTTGTTTAAGGGTCAACATCAAACCCTAAATGTATTGATTTGCGTATTTGATCGCTAGCTATTGATTTCGTAACTTTTATTTTGTCTTTTAGTTTGTAATTTTCTTTTACATTGTGGAACTAAATGAAGAATTTGATTATTCTTTCATATTGTGTGAATTATTGTTTCTCATTTTTGTTATATTTTATGTAGAATTACAAAAGAGGGATTCTACTTCTACAAAGAGTATTGGTATAAAAAGGATAAAGGTTTCTCTTTTGGTTTAAATCTCAAAGGAGCGAGAAGGATAATACCTTCCTGCCGTTACGAATAAAAAAGATAAAGTATTACTGACGAGGATGCTTTGAACATGATAATATTGAGTTCACGATGTCTAACACATTCTAAAATGAAGTTTGTCCATGTTACGAATCCTGATGTTAAAAGGTACGAGAATCATCTTAACTATATGATAATTTTCATAATTTGATGATTGTTGTTGTTATGAATGCACGAACCAGAATTAATTCCTTCCATTAACAACTTCAAATTAAATACATATATATACTAAGCACTAGGAAGACTATACAAAAGAATAGGAGAATTAATAGGTTAACTACAACAATATACATAATTCAAATATAATTTCAGTCTCTTGGTGGGAAATTGTTAATTGGGTTTAGGTTTAATATGCCCCCACAAGATGGACGATCGTGCGAGAAGACCAATCTTGGATGAAAGTGTTGAAACCATTTCTTGAGCAATGGTTTCGTGAGAACATCTGCCAGTTGATCATCCCCTACAATATGAGTGATGCGTATAGTGCCGTCTTGAACCTTTTCGCGTACAAAGTGGAAGTCGAGGGCAAGGTGCTTCATTCTTGAATTGAAGATAGGGTTAGCTGAGTAATGGGTCGTGTAGTAAATAGTCAGAGTGATGATAGATTTGTAGCCAAGTTTTGACAATAAATAAATTAGCCATTGTAGTTCTGTGGTGGTGGAAGCGACAACTCTGAACTCAGCTTTTGTTGAAGAACGAGCCAAGGTGGGTTGGCGTTTGGAGCTCCAAGAAATAGGGTTCGCCCCAATGTAAATAATATATCCAGTAGTGTTATGGTAGCTGGGTCTATCTCCAGCCCAATCAGCATCAATGAATGCGTGTAGATGTAATGGGAAGTTCCTTTGAAAAAAATGCCATAATGCAATGTACCATGTAAGTAACGAAGCAATCTTTTTAGGGTAGCCTAGTGAGTGGTGGTTGGTTTGTGCATGAACTATGATAATTTGTTAACTATAAATGCAATGTCAGGGCATGTAAAGGAGAGGTATTGGAGAGCACCAACCAAGTCACGATATTCCATGGGTGATGATAGCGGATCACCATCTAGTACAGCAATGATCGAGGAACTTGACATTAGAGTGTTGGCCGGCTTGCATTCACACATGTTGGCTTTGGTTATAATATCAAGAATGTATTTTGATTGGGATAGAAAGAGACCCTGGGTGTGAGGAATGACCTTAATGCCAAGGAAGTAGGACAAAGCACCAAGATCATTGAGAGAAAATCTAGTTGCAAGGGTTGAGATAAAAGAGTTAACGGTAGAAGGGTTCAGACCAGTGGTGATTATGTCATCAACGTAGATGTGAATGAATATAGGAGATGAGCTAGTGTTGTTGATGACAAAAGAAGGGTCTGAAATGGTGGGTTTGAAGTGAACAAAGAGTATATAGGATTTAAGCTCATCATACCAAGCACGGGAGGCTTGGCGGAGGCCATAAATGGCATTGTTGAGCTTGCATACATGATTACGGAGGGAGGGATCCACAAAACCAGGAGGTTTACATATATACAGACTTGGTGAGAGTACCTTGCAAGAATGCATTGTTTATGTCTAGTTGAGGAAGGGTCCAATTTAAGGAGGTGACAAGAGCAAGGATAAGCCGTAGAGTGGTTGGTTAAACAACGGGACTGAAGGTTTCGATGTAGTCGAGACCGGGCTGTTGATGAAAGCCTTTAGCAACTAAAAGGCGATCAACTGAACCATCAAGTTTAAACTTAGTTTGATATACCCACTTGCAACCAACAAGGTTAGGTGCTGATTCTGGAGGGACTAAAGTCTAAGTGTGTTTGCGTTAAAGGGCGTCGAACTCAGCTTGCTGGGCGTTGCTCCATGATGGTTGTTTGAGGGCTTGAGTTATGGTAGAGGGTTCGGGAAGGGAATGAGTTGTAGTATGATAAAGAATAAATTCAGAGTTGTGATATTTAGGGTTAGATTTGTTTGTAGAGTGAGCATGGTGCGGATTGGTGGAAGTAGTGGTTTGAGAGGGAGGGATGGGAGGAGTTTGATTGAGAGGTAAAAGGAAGGGATTCAATTGGGTGGGGTTGTGTGGGATTTTGGTGAGGGGTGACATTAGGATCATGTGGGGCGGTGGTTTTGAGGGAAGTTGTAGTGTCTAAAGGTTAGGTGGTGGATTGAGTGGGTGGAGAAAAGGAGTGAATGGTTAGAGGCAGCCATTCATCAGGATTGGGAGGAGAAGGTGTAGTAATTTTAATGAGAGATTCATAAGGGAAAATGTGTTCAATAAATTGAACATGCCGAGAAGTATAAACTCGATTGGTGATGGGTTCAAGGAAATGGTACGCGCTTTGAGATAATGAATAGCCTACAAAGATGCATGTAACCATAGGTAAGCTAGACAACTGAAGCTACGAAGTTTATCATAATTTGGATTTTGATAGAATAAACGAGAAAATGGGGAGTCATGGTTGAGTGAGGTTGTGGGTAAGCGATTTATAAGATAAGTAGCAGTGGTAAATGCAAGAGACCAAAATTTTAGAGGCATCTTGGCATGAGTTAGAAGTGAGAGACCTGTTTCGACTATGTGATGATGACGTCATTCAGCATAACCATTGTGTTCGGGTGTGTGAGGAGGGGAGGTAAGGTGAGAGATACCGCAAGAGGCAAGATGAGAAGATAATTTTATATATTCTCCTCCCTTATCGGAGTATAGTTGCTGAATTTTAGTTTGAAAATAATTTTCTACAAGAGTTTGAAAATGAGTAAAGATGTTAAGAGAGTCTGATTTATGTTTGAGAGGGTAAATCCAAATCTATTTTGTAAAATTATCCACAAAAATTATATAATATTTGAAACCATCATACGATTCATTGGAGATGACCAAACATCAGAAAATAATAATTGTAAAGGGGCATTAATAGTAATAAATAAAACATAGAATGGAAGTTTATGATCTTTATTAAACAACAATAATTACATGATTCTTGTTTATTTGAAATAAAAGGAATAAAAGAAGCTAAATGTTGCAAGACTTGCAAATGTGGATGGCTGAGGCGATGATGCCAAAGGGATGTCTTGGTCGTTTGCAAGTGGAAAATTCGAGGAGACTAAATGAAGAGTAGTTCATAGAGACCACGATTAGATGTTCCTTGCAGTATGGGCAGGCGAGTTTTGAGATCCTTGATGAGAAAATAAGAAGAGAAAAATTGGATTAGTATAGAATTATCAATGCATAGACGAGATATGGAAATGATGCTACGAGAAATGAAAGGAACACAAAGAACATTGTTTAGAACAATAGGAAAATTAGAAAAATGAAGATGAATAATGAAAACATGAGCTCTAATGATAAGATCCTCGGTGCCATTGTATGCACTGTACAGTGAAAGAGCATCCAAGTCGTTAGTTACGTGATAAGATGCACCGCTATCATATAACCAAGGAAGATCAGAAGCATGATTGTTGTTAATAGCCATTATATGAACTTGTGGTTTAGAGTGAGAGGTGGTAAGTGGGTAAGAAGGGAGAACAATATGTGGGTGGGCTTTTCTAAAGGTTTGGCATGAGGTTAAGGAGTGTCCTTGGGTGAAACACCATTGACACTTCCCTAGAAAAGGTTTGGAATTGGCTGAGGATGGTGGTGTAGGGAGAAGACCTGCAGTAGGGTTAACGGGTCGAGGAGACCAAGGTTTAGAGGAATGCTTAGTGTGGGCAGAGAAGGCGATGATTGGTCGGTGAAGAGGGGCTAGAGTAGGGGTAGAAGTAACAGAAGTAGTACTTTCTGTTGCCATGAAGAAAGAAGGGGAATGTACCAGAAGGTTGTGTTTGGTGGTAGTCAAAAGGTTTAGTGGGGTGGGGAGATTTATTCCCTGGCTGATACCATATGAATGCATAGGCCAGAATTAATTTCTTTCATTAACAACTTCAATTTAAATACAAATAGATCCTAAGCACTAGGAAGACTATGTTGAAAAATGTGATTGAAGATTTTTAGGATCAATTTCCATTATTTCCTATTTTGGGTCATTTACCTTGAAGCACAAGACCCACATAATTAGCCTAATGTACAGCAAAGCATTTCAATATCTTTTATTGTTTTCCTTTTATAGGCTTTTTTGTATTGGCTATTTAAGCCTCTATACGATTTGATGTAAACACACAAGAAAATAAAAAAGCACTTTCTCAGTCTCCTTTTTCTCTTCACACCTCTGATTATCATGTCTCACATGGTATCAGAGCAGTGTTTATGATCCATAAACTTCTTGTGCTCGTCATTTACCAGACACAATGTCAGAAGAAGACAACAACAGCCTAGCCATCCAACTAGCCAATCTCCTAAAAATGGAGTCCAAACTCAAACCCAAAACCCAAAACCAAATCCATCCGACAGCCTAAAAATTAACATTAATCTCACAAGCCAAAACTACCCTCTATGGGCTCGTATGATACGGGTCGCCATAGGGGGGAAATCAAAAGCCCTATTAAACCATCTTACACAGAACCCACCAGAACCTATGGATGATCAGTGGGAACAAGATGACTTGATTGTCTTTTCCTGGCTGATTCAAAATATCGAACCGACCCTTGCTAGTAACCTTATGGAGTTCCCAACGGCAAAAACTCTATGGGATGCACTCAGGGTTACATATAGTAGTGGAAAAGACAAACTTCAAACTTTTGATCTCCATGTCAAAGCAAATGAGTTCAAACAAAATGGTTTACCGTTAGAAGAATTTTGGATTGTGATGCAGGGTACCTGGGGAGAAATCGAAAGGCGAGATCCAAACCCGATGAAATGCTTAACCGACGTCGTCATGTACAACATACTTAGGTCAGAAAACAAGTTGTTTCAGTTTCTTAATGCTCTTGACTGAAAGTACGATTCCCTTAAAATGGAGATACTCCTGTGGGAACCCTTGTCGTCTGCCGAGGCCGCCTATGCGGCTGTCCGAAAAGAAACTGCACACCAAAGTATTTTCGGAAACATACCACAAGGGGCGGTGACTGGGTTGAACACCACCGGAGATTCTATCGGGATAGGGCTTGCAACGAGGGGTCGTAGATCAGAACAGAAGCCCAATTTGTCATCATCCCGGATAGATAAAAACCATCTGAAATGTGAGCACTGTGGTATGACCAAACACACGAAAGATCAGTGCTTCAAACTCGTAGGGTACCCGGATTGGTGGGCTGATGGACACAAAAAGGGGAAATGAGGTAAAGCTGCTATAGCCGTGGGCAATCCGGAAGCTACCAGCAGCGGCGGCAACAGTGAAAACACCTCAAAAACAGCCAGAGAACATGACAGCTCAGAGAAAGGGAATCATGGGGAAGTTGTTGTTTCGCCGTAGTAAGGAAGAAGAAACAGGAAGTGTGGCAGGTATAGGGTTTGAAGTTACAATTTCAAACCCTCCTCTTTCTAAACCTTTTTATTTAAAGCCAAAAACTCCCAATATAACACTTGTGAACCCTCGATTTTATAGCCCTCAAATTCTTGATTTATTAAATGAGTCACAAGTTTTAGAAGATACCAGCAACACTCCTCACACTCCTAACTTAGATAAAAAGGAGTCAAAAAAACCTTGTAATATTGGGAAAGTTAACATGGCAGCAAAAAATGACCAAGAAAAAGACTCATGGATATTTGATTGTGGTGCCACTGATACAATGACTTATGAAAAATCTGATATGTGCTCGATGTCAAGACCACAAAAAACTAAAATTCACACCGCAAATGGAGAAGTCCTTCAAGTAAAAGGAGGAGAGACTATCCAAATCTTGAAATACATGAAACTACCAATTGCCTTTATGTTCCATCTTTGTCTCATAAATTTCTATCAATCAGTCATGTTACGAAAGAACTAAACTGTGTTGTGCTAATGCATCCTACTTTCTGTATCTTACAGGACATCAGGACGGGAAAGATCATTGGGCGTGGTACTGAGCGGCAAGGGCTATACTATGTGGATGAAGTGACTCGACAAGGCACTGTAATGCTTGCTCATGGGTCAGCAGATCGAGAAGCTTGGTTATGGCACCGAAGATTGGGTCACTCATCTAGTAGTTATTTACATCGTTTATTTCCTGAATTATTTCTAACAAATAAAGTCCTGAATTGTGAGACATGATTTTTGGCTAAGAGTCATAGACACACCTTCAAATCAAACGATACTAAGGTTGACTCTCCTTTTTTATTAATTCATTCGGATGTGTGGGGACCGACAAAGGTTGTGGGGGGGCAAAATTTTTGTTCTTTTGTAACTTTTATTGATGATTGCACTCGCGTGACTTGGATTTATCTACTGAAAAATAAATTTGAAGTTTTCTCAAAATTCATGTGGTTTTGTTCTATGATCAAAACCCAATTCAAGAGCGATATCCAAATTCTTAGATCTGATAATGGGGGGAATTTGTTAACACTTCAATGAAACAGTTTTGCCAAGAAAAGGGAATACTTCATCAGACATCATGCGCTCATACTCCCGAACAAAACAGGGTGTCTGAAAGAAAAAACCGTTTTCTTTTAGAAATAACCCGTGCACTCATGATCGAATCCCAAGTCCTGAAATCATTCTGGCCCGAGGCTCTTATCACAGCAAACTATCTTATGAATCGTCTTCCAACAAGAGCTCTTGACTTTAAAACCCCACTTCAAGCCCTTGCTAAATTTCATAAACCCCCATCAAACCTTACCCTTGAACCTTGTGTCTTTGGATGTTCTGTTTTTGTTCACCTACCAAAAACAAACCGTTCCAAGCTAGACGCATGTGCTGAGAAATGTGTGTTTGTTGGCTACGGGGTCAATCAACACGGTTATCGATGTTATAACCCCAAGACGCATCATATGTATACTACAATGAATTATGACTTCCTTGAAACCGAATACTTCTACACTACCCAACACACTGGTCAGGGGAAAAAGGCAACCAATGACACATTGAGTTGGATACAATGGATGTCACCCTCAGAAAAAGGAGTTAACCAGGGAGCCCAAAACTTGTCACAATCCACTAGTCCTGAAGAAAGTACCACCAACAATGATCCTCCCAACCTAGCGTCCGAGGTAAGTAATTCTCAAACTCAAGAGTGTGATAATCTATCTGATTCGTTTACTAACTATGAAGAACATGAGCATGTTGAAACTCTTGAGTTATTTGAGGATGGGCCAGAACAGGAAGCACCACAGGTCGATACAGACAGATATGTTTTACCCCCAAGGTCCAACAGAGGAGTTCCTCCAAAAAGGTACTCTCCCGAGAAGGAAGCTCGAAGCTCTCAATATCCAATGGCAAACGTGGCAGCAGGAAATTTATCTCCAGAAGCCAAAGCATTTTCCACATCTTTATGTTTTGAAGAAATTCTAAGTACGGTCTAGCAAGCCTTGAGTCCAAAGAATGGAGAGAAGCAATGGAAGTCGAAATGGATGCTCTAAACAAAAATGACACGTGGGAAAGATGTACCCTTCCTCCTGGAAAAAAAACCTGTAGGATGCCGATGGGTCTTCACCATAAAATACAAGCCAGATGGAACTATTGAAAGATACAAAGCTCGACTGGTGGCTAAAGGGTACACTCAAACATTCGGAATTGATTATTCTGAGACTTTCTCACCAGTGGCCAAAATCGATACAATAAGGGTTCTATTCTCAATAGCTGCAAACAAAGAATGGCCTTTCCTTCAATTTGACGTAAAAAATGCCTTCTTACATGGAGAGCTCAAGGAAGAAGTCTATATGGAAGTCCCTCCTGGACTCATGAAAGATTCTAGTACTAGAGAGGTGTGTCACTTGAAGAAATCCTTATATGGATTAAAGCAATCTCCTCGCGCATGGTTTGGCAGATTTACCTTGGCCATGAAAAAATATGGCTTCAAGCAGAGCAACTCAGATCATACTCGGTTCCTTAAACGGAGGAATGGACTTGTAACCTGCCTAATTATTTATGTTGATGATATGATAATCACAAGTGATGATGAAGAGGAGATGACAAGGTTAAAGGTAAATCTATTCAAAGAATTTGAAATGAAAGATCAGGGGAGACTCAAATACTTTCTTGGGATCGAAGTCATGAGGTCAAGACAAGGGATTTTCATCTGTCAAAAGAAATATATCCTTGACTTGTTGGCAGAAACAGGGATGATTGATTGCAAACTTGTGAATACTCCTATGATGGTAAATCAGAAGCTCTATATGGAGGAAAATGCTAAGCTAGCCGACAAAGGAGAATATTAGCGAATAGTGGGGAAACTAATCTATCTCTCACATACCAGACCCGACATTGCCTATGCAGTCGGAGTTGTGAGTCAATTCATGCATCAGCCTCAAGCTACCCATATGGAGGCTATGTGGAGAATTATTAGATATCTCAAAGGAATACCTGGTCATGGAGTCTTTTCAAGACAAATGGGTATCTTGAAACTTACGTATATACCGATGTAGACTGGGCAGGAGATAAAGGAAATCGAAGATCGACATCTGGCTACTTCACTCTTGTTGGTGGAAATCTGGTCACACGGAGAAGCAAAAAATAGAAGGTGGTAGCCCTGTTAAGCGCTGAGGCAGAATTTCGAGGTATAGCACGCGGTCTAGCAGAGATACTAAGGGTACAAAAACTCTTGACTGAAATAGGATATTCTCCAACCCAGTCCAGTAAAATTTTATGCGACAATAAAGCAGCAATTAAAATTTCAGAGAACCCAGTCCAGCATGATCGCACAAAACATATTGAAGTTGATCGACATTTCATTAAAGAAAAACTTGAGGCAGCGATAATTGAACTTTCGTTTGTCCACTCAGAAAACCAACTCGCAGATATTCTAACAAAGGCGGTCAGCGAAAAAATCTTTAATCATTGTCTTAGCAAGTTGAGCATTGAAAATCCCACTACTCAACTTGAGGGGGAATGTTGAAAATTGTGATTGAAGATTTTAGGATCAATTTTCATTATTTCCTATTTTGGGTCATTTACCTTGGAGCACAAGACCCACATAATTAGCCTAATGTACAGCAAAGCATTTCAATGTCTTTTATTGTTTTCCTGTTATAGGCTTTTTTGTATTGGCTATTTAAGCCTATGTACGATTTGATGTAAACACACAAGAAAATACAAAAGCACTTTCTCAGTCTCTTTTTCTCTTCACACCTCTTATTATCATGTCTCACAATACAAAAAAATAGGAGAATTAATAGGTCAACTACAACAATATACATAATTCAAATATAATTTAAATCTCTTGGTGGGAAATTATTTAATTGGGTTTAGGTTTAATAATTGTAAGCAGATGGTGGTGGTAGTGGTAAATTGCCACCTTCATGAGGTGCAATTCAATTATTGGAGAAGCAAATGTCCTCGTAATGGCAACAAGGTTTATTTCTTTCTTCTTTTTTACCTCAAAACAACTTCTAATTTGATTATTACTTTCATACTTCTTTATTTGATTCTGTTCATTAAGCAAATGCATCATAATATGTTTACAAATAAATTGTATCATGACAAGATTCGTTTATGAGAAGATTCATTTGATTGACCATTTCTCTTTGGAATACATAGATGATTAATTAACAACTTCTATTTTTGTTTGTGTGTGTGTTTGTTTTTTCTTTCCTGGAATTGAGGAATTGTTGTGTATTCCATTATAAAATATGTTGATAATATATAGGAAAATACAACTTTACCGGACCTTAACTTGTTGGGGAAAAAGGACTTGTTGCCAAATATATGTGCTTGCTTGACCCTTTAATCATATAATTTGATTTGTTTATCACTTTGTTAGAATTTTGTAGTGGGTTAGCCCAGATTTGAGCAGAAAATTATTTTGAACTAGATACATACGCTCTTGACTTTTAATTTTCCTTGGATTAGCCGAGCATCATGAATGCATAACTTGGTTTGTTTTTTAAAATGGTATGCATGATCCCTGGAAGAATTAACAAATAAGTGTCCTCTTGTACCAAAAAAACACAATTCTAGAATGCATGATCCCTCTTTTTTGGTAAGTTTCATGTTCTACTCGATACTTTTTGCCCTATTCGTATACTTGAAATTAATTAGTCATCATTACATGAATTTAGTAGCTTTAATGTTGAATTAGAAATATTATCTTGGTGCAATAGTTTTCTTTATCTTGTCCTTGTGATAGGCATTTAATATATTTGATTAGTAGTTTAATAGTTTTAGGGAGTTTTTATTTCTTTTTCAAAAAACTTTTCCCCACCTCTTCATCTGTGCGCACGTAGATGCAAAAAACGTTTTGAGAATTCAGGTTGTTTGTTTTCCCTTCTTCAACCATTATTCCAAACCATATATACTCAAAAGTCGAGTCACAACCGAGTATAATGACAAACACAATAATGGTTGATTGCCTGAACTTTAGTGTTGTGCATTAGCACATGCGTTTTCAATTCAACATATAATTAAACAACCATGTGAGACCGACCTTAATATGAACAACAGTACCATAGAACCAAACCCTAGTTTGACAATGATATTTTTAAAAGTAGTACCAGACTGTGATGGTAGAAAAAACCCTAATTCGACTGACCACAAACGGTGGCAGAACCCTAGTTTGACAATGATATTTTTAAAAGTAGTACCAGACTATGACGGTTAGCCGCTGCCGTGGAGAACAAAGATGGGGGGTGATAAATGAACATTAATGTTATGTGGCTATTAGAGGTGATCAAACGGGAGTATTTTTTGGCGGTCAACTCATGTGTATTGGTAAGTTTACTTTCTTTATAGGTATTCGAAGGAGAATCTGGGGGTAAGTTTTGCGTAGGTCACCTAAAAATGGAAAGATTAATTAGGACGCATGAAAAACAGGAGGAAAGACTTCAACGTAGGTGGTGTTGTTGAATCATTTTATTTAGCAGGCGAAAGAAAACGTTAGAAGCATAATGGATTTGTTTTCTTGAATGGCATGAATGGGTATTGTGTGCTGATAAACAATAGTTGGGTTGCGAAAGACTTTGGACGTGACCAAGGTGGAGGCCAGGTGTCTAGAAAAGGTCGAAATGGAAAAGCTGATGCTTAGACACTCTTGTGCAAGAGGATACAAACAACTAAAGGAATAATTGTGTTGGGTTTAGGCTTCGTATGGATTGAATTTGGAGCAATGAGGCTCGGTCGACCCAAGCTATAAATGGCCTAGTTTAGTTAGATAGTTAACCTAAATGATTAACTTTAATCGTAGCCTATAAGTATATATCTTTGTACTTCTAATCATTATCACTCAATAAAAAAATCCTAGTTGCCCTAAAAGGACGTAGGTTGTACAATACAACAAAACCTTTATACATTTATTGTGTCATTTACTTCTTTATTTCTTATGTGTATTTGTGTGCTTTGATCCTAACCATTGGTATCAGAGCTTAAGACTTCAGATTACTATATAATCTGTATGACCACTTTTTGCCACCGCCTTATTTCCCATGAACTAGGGTTTCTACGATCGTTCTGCTTACGTGGTACTACTGTTCTGATTGTGGTTAGTATTAACTAAGTAGTTTGATTGTGTGTTGCTTTCAAAACTAAGGTGCATTATCAAACTCATTTATCTTTTTATTTTTGGAATTGGGTTCATAAAATAGTGGTTAATAAAACAACACTCAAGTTCAGACAAGCAACCATTGTTGTGTCTATCGTTATTCTTTGTTTTGCCTTGATTGTAAATCGTCTCTAGTTTGGAATAATGGATGAGGATGGGAAAAGCATAATAGAGAAATTTGATAGTTAGGATTTGGATGGTGGAAGATGTAAATCAAGGATCTACCGGTTCATATTGATTTAGAATCCATTATGATTTGTAAGAAACCAGAAAAGACTTCGGATGGTGATTAGGCTGCATTCGATACGAAAGCTATTTTTGTCATCAAAGTCTTATTGTCCAAGAATGTTGCTTTACACATATTAAATGAAACAACAAAATACATTATGGATGCACTGTTAAACATATATGAGAAGCCTTCTTCTATGAACAAGGTCTTTTTTATTCGAGAACTAATTAGTAAACACGAGGTAGAAAGAATATGAATCTGTTACCACTCATATAAATAACTTTAATACTATTTTGTCTCGATTAGTGTCCCTTGATATTAACTTTGATGATGAAGTTAAGGCCTTGTTACTTTTATCTTCTATGCATGAAAGTTGGCCAGGGACTATAAATGTAGTTAGTAGTTCATCTGGATCTATCAAGCTTACTTTTGAAGGAGTATGGGATTTAATTTTGGAGGATGATATTAGAAGGAGACCTTGAAGGGAATGTTTCTAGTGCCTTGTTTAGCACTAAAGGGATAGATAGAAAGAAATAAAATGGTACTAGTAGAGGCAAGTTAGGCCTTGTTGCTCTTATATTATTTTCATGAAAGTTGAAAAGACTATAGGGAGACTTTAAGGAGTTAGTAGTTCAAGATAAAACTTATTTTGAAGGAGTTCGAGATTTGATTTTAGGAGATGATATTAGGAGGAATTCGAGGAAATCATCTAGTGCCTTGTTAAAGACTAAAGGGAGAGGTTGCCGTTTATGTTGAACGTTAGATCAAACGTTGCTGACTACGGTAAAGGCTAAATCAAATGTCGGTGGATCTATCGAGCCAGTAGACTGGTTTTCTAGCTAAATCAAACGACGGTTCACTCCCAACCGACTGATTTTGCCAAGCCTAAATGAATCAAAGTAAATCAGACCTTAGCTTACCGTTTTTTGGTTAGACCTGCTATGAAAACCATGTTTAAAACTAAAAATCATACACAAAACTACTTTCTTCTTCCTTGTTGATCATCTTCTTTTTCACATACACCACTTGGTTTTGTTGCTTCCATTTTCAACTCTTTGACCTCTTTTAGACCTTTTGATGGGGTTTGTATCTAAGCTTCTTAGGTTCAGTGGTAATTCCACGAGGATGATGTCAAATTTTCATGGGTGTCGCTCAAGGTTTTACCAAATTTATGCCAATAAATTTTTTCATGGGGTATGGGTGACCCCCATAAAGACCTAGTATGTCAGCCCCCGGAGATAATGGATTAGAAAATTGGTATGGAGTGGGTAGAACTGATTGTGGACTAGGAGCAGGAAACAAGGAGATGTAAGGATATGTTTATGGAATTGAAGCTGTTATAGGTGGACTTTGAAGTGGAAAGATCTAATGGAACGAAAAACGTCTAGCAATGTAAACGCGATCGGTGGTAAGGTCAAGACAACGACATCTATATATAATAGATAAGATAGCAGCCAAGAAGTACATATGGTGTCGATTTAAAATCCATTTTATGTAGATTATATGGGCGAAGATATGGAAAGCATTAGCATCCAAATACCCGAAGAAACAAGTAGTCTGGACGATGTTGGAACACATGTTCAAAAGGATATTTATTTGAGTTTATACGAGATGGAAGTCGATTGATGAGGTCCACTGTTGTTTCAAATGCAAAGTACCAAAAACATCGTGGGAGATGGGATTGAGCTAGAAGAGTAGGGCTAGTTTTCACCATGTGATAATGGCATCACTCAACTATACCATTTTGCTCACTAGTATATGGATAAGAGCATATGTGAGTGAGGCTTGACTTAGTAAAATATGGGGTTAGGTTGTGAAATATATATATCCCTACCCCGAATCCATTTGGTCATTCTTGAGTTTGGTGTTTTTTCTACCATGGTTACAATTTAAAGGTTGAATAAACATCAAGTTTTATGGGCTAATAGGTAATCCACTTGTAATGTAAGTGATGGTCCACATATAACAAGAATAATTAATGACCATCGTATGATAAAGTTGGCCAGGACCCCAAACATCATAATATATCAAATTCAATATATTATTTCTATGAAAAGTAGAATTATTCAAAGAGAGTTTGGAGGATTTCCTAAACTGACATGAAGAGCATAATGATGAAACAATTTGTGTGGAAATAGGTAAAAAAATCTGAAACAATAAAAATATATACAGGATGACGAGGATGCCTATGTTTTTTATGCTAGGTTGCAGATGAGGCTCTAGTGGCTATGAAAGCAACCTTTTGATTAGAGTTAACTTGAGAAAGACGTATAGAGTAGAGACCACCATCACTTGGACCTCACCGTAAGTGTGTGTATACTCATCCTTCACAAGAAAGAAGATGAGTGAAACTGAAAGTAAACATAATTGGCATGACAAAACTATTGAATCGAGAGTAGTTTTTTCTAATCTTGAACATGAAGAATGTTTGACAAACAAAAACTTTTATGAGGTGAATGAATTATACATGAATAAAAAGTTTTATGAGGTGAAAAATAGGAAGAGATTTACCATCACCGACATGAAATATGTCGTTACTATAGTATGCCTCAAAATTGTCTAAACTTGCTTATCTGGTGTAATATGGTTGTTTGATCTTGTGCTCGAAAAGCAATTTGAGCAGTAGTCAAATCGTTTCCAATAAAATGATGTAGTTTTCTTGAGGGACTGATGGTTTCTTTGAGTTAGGCTGATTTGGTCATTGAGATGGGAGGTGTCCAATTCCACTGAACTTGAACTTGCTTTACCCATGAATATCTTGGCCCTGTTGGTGTACCTATGAGTTTTGCCTTTGGGTTTTTCCATGACAACCATGAGTATTGTGTCGAGAAGTGTAGTATGCTTGGAGTTGTGAATGGTAGAAATCATAAGGTTAAATCCAAAGCCTAGGTTGGGGCCTAATTATTGTAGGGTGGTGAGTTGAGTTTGTTGGAGAATTCCCTAGAGGTGTTTCCGCTCGGGGTCGAGAATTCCCCACCCTCTCCCGGAATGACATCATGCCCTCTAATTTTATCAAACTCGGCTGGTGTTGTTCGTGGTCTTACCATTCGAATTCAAAGTTATAGACTAGAAATTCACATTGCAAAACAAAAGGTGTTAGTTCATTGTTCTTCTGAGTGTGTGCTAGTCTAGTGGCCTAAGGTTCCAAACTTGAGTGATGGAGATGATTGAGTGGATTAGTAGCCCGTTAGTGTTTCAATTAGCCGTTAAAAAACAAAAAAATTTAATAATGTAGAAATTAAAGTTAACCTTAACTTTATAAAGAAAAGTAGAAAACTGAACACGAGCAAAAGACTCCCATGCATTGATGAAGTTGTTACAAAGGTTGGATTGGTCGGGAGAGTATGAAATTTGTGTATTTCTCTACTCAACGTTCAAAAATTATAATAAACATCTTTTGTCACCAAGGATTAAAAGAAAATCGTCAACAAAAGCTAGAAGAACAAATTTACATGCACAAATATAGATGCAATGTATAACTAGATTTATCATTCGCGCTTTGCGCCGAACCATCATTCGCTATCAATGCGGAACAACATTCGCTGCTATTTGTTATGTATCGTTCTATTAATGTGATAAATTGACAAAATCATTATTTATAAAACATTACTTGTGCTACAAAACATTACTCGGTAATAACTTTCTCCAACTATTCTTATGTATATAGAAGTGGTAGTCACATAAAAACTAAATATTTAATGTTCAAAACATAAATCAAAATAAAAATATTGCAAAAATTGAATTAAAGGAAACAAATATGTATGTCACAATAGTCTTTTAGGTCGTAAAAATTGAAAATTATATTATCACAAGAAGATGAGGAAATCATAAAGCAAATGGTTCACCTTTAAATGTCAGCAAAAATAAATTTCTAAACCATTTCTTAATCCACTGTATGCCAACAAAAATCCATCAATTACAACCATTACAAAGTTCAAATATATAATTCCATTTATCAAAAAAGTATACATGTAACAACATAATCACATTAAGTACGATAAAAGTGTAAGCAAGGAAAAAATTACGAAAGAAAAGTTTTGCAAAAATTAACAAAAGCAAAAGGATGGATGGAAAGGAATTTAAAAAGCTTGGGTCACTTCTTGACTCAAACCTACGTTAAAAAGCGTATGCCAACAACATACTAATGCTAAACCTTAAACACCGTGGGTTTGGAAAATAATAAACTGATACTTGACCAATTGCTCTCTTGAATAGTGAGGACACCCTTTTCCCAACTTTTTCCATAGCTTTGGCTATAAGTTCACCTATTTCACGTTCTCTATTTTCAGAAATTGTACCACCTGTTAATACATTGAATACCCATCAAATAACATATTTCATATATGCATATATATAGACATAGAATCAAGATCAAATAAGAAGCTAAAAGTTCATAAGAAGCATTAGAAGGCTCTGATTCACAAAATTTGTAACTTTTACTCATAATTTTTATCCTTACCGATTCATTTTACTCAGCTAGAATCCCATATGTATATATAGATACAAAGTTATGGACCAAAGTTCCAAATCACAACTTCGGTGTATCCTGTGTATACATTACATATGCATACAGAGGATAAAGTTTGTTCAAGAACCACGATCGTTAGATTGAGAATATGGAGGATCAAATAACATGTGAACAAATTGTAAACCACATGCGATTAGAGGCATGTACATTTTCAGAATTTGTTGTTCTCAAATGAATTTTATCATGTACATACATACATAATGTCTACGCACACATATACATACATATGTTAAGTCATTTGATCAAATGGCATAGTTACATAATCTCTTGTGTATCGTAGTTAAAACAATAAAGGTATTCAGCACGCTTCTGTATGAATAACCTTCTAAAGTTTATAATATCCTACTTACTCTTACACATAACCAAAATTCATATTTACCCATCCTATAGTAAATAGCTTGTTTCATTAAAAAAAACTAACAGGAAAAGAAACATTCTTACTGCAAGTCATAAAAGCACATAATGTGCTCTTTATTTGTTATGTAAAATATGTTGAGTTGAGTAACTGATTTTATTTAGCAAGCTCTTCAACACCTTTAAGCATTAAAGTCGTAGGCATCAACTCCGAGTCTGGTATATTTAGCCGCGTAGTTTCTACTCCAATTCAACCGAGTTCCAATATGTTGAGTTCTGTTGTTTACAATCCTGAAAATGAAAACAAAAGATAGCAAACTGATTAGAAGAATCACATGTGTGGCTAAATCTTGAATAGATACAATGAAAAGGGTGAGCAAGATTTGCTGTAAACGATACATGTTTGCAGAAGATAGTGGAAGATGTTCGAGGTGGAGGGGGCATGTGTGTTACAGACGAAAATAAGGAGGAAAAGAGAAGGCTCCATAAGAAGGGCGAATAGGCAGTCAACATATGATAGAAAGAAAAATCAAAATCAAGAAGCATCACCTAAAAAATTAGCAGAGAAGATTGCCCGACGGTGTAGTTGGGTTGCACTGGGATGTGGTTGGCTGTAGATTCATGTGTCGTTATTGGAGAAGCCTTATTATTGTTTGCATTGAAGAGCCATGGGGTTTAAATTGGGTTGCTGAAGCGCCTTCCGAAGGGAGCCGGGAGCTCAGATGGAGCTTTAGCCGGTGACGATGGGGAGGATCGGAAACCCAAAGGGCGCATCTTACAAAGTTTTGTGAATTTACAATTTTGTTCTATTAGTTTTGTATCATATAGTATCATAGATAATACTTATTTTGTCGCTAATCATAAAAAAATAATAGTAAATTTACTTCTCACATTAATAATCTCTAGATTATTTTTTCTACAAAGTTTAGAAACTAAATAATAATAATAATAATGATAAGAGTAAATTACCATTTGCATCCCTGATGTTTTCCGATTTTAACCACTTCAATCCTTGCAGTTTCAAAGTCTTAATTTGCCCCCTAACGTTTTCTTTTTATCTTCATTTGAGTCCAAAACACTAACGGCGTTAGATTTTTCTGTTAACTTTTGTAAAATGACAAAATTACCCTTATTTATCAATTCACATACCTATCATCCTCACCCACACCCCTGATTTTGAATCTGACTATTGTTGTTTGATGATGAAGATGATGCAGAAGCTGATGAAGAAGAAGAAGATGAACAACAATTAGGTTTCAACCTCTTCGTCTGAGGGTAAATCGCGTCACCAGCGATAGCTTGCAGATCGGAATCCGGTAGGGTTCCGGCGACACCACTCATAAACGAATCATCAATCACCGGCGACTCATTCACAGAATTAAGCACACAGATCATCGATTCAAGCCACAAGTGGAGATCAGAAGGATTATAATGAACCGAATCAGAAGCAATCTGAGACAAACCATCATCGTTCCCCAAAACACCTTCCAGATGTTCAATCTTTTGAGCAACACCAACCATATCAGACGATTTCACCTTGTACCCCAACATCGCCAACAACTCATCAACACCAGCGTCGTCTTCTCCGTCCCACATGTTCTTCCCCTTTCCAGTCACATCCCCATCGTCCACAACGGCGACGACAATGGTGGTGATTGTTGATGGTGTGGTTATATGGTGATTTTGTGGGTGATTTCGCTTCATATTTGATGGGGGTCGCGGTGGTGCTGATGCGGGTCGTAATGGTGGTGATGGGGGTGGCACTGATGGTGATGGTGGTCACGGTGGTGGTGATAGGGGTCGCGATGGTGGTGATGGGATCACATGGTGGTGATAGGGTGGCTGTAGTGTGGTGATGGAGATCACGATGGTGGTGATGGGGGGTACTGTAACATCTTGTATTTTTTGTTAATTGAGAATTAAATTTGATTAATCTTGTAAGGGTCATTGTTGGCATTTATGGAACTTGTGGTTTATGTATGTGTGACTCTTTGTTTTCATTAATTAAGTTTTTTATTTAAAAGTTAATAACTTAAACTATTAAATTGAACATAATAACATTTCTAATATATTATAAAATAAATAACAATCATAATAGTTATAATAATAATAATAATAATAATAGTAACAATTTATAAAAAAAATTATAAAACTTAAAAAGAATTGAAACTTAAAAGTTATGGGGTTAGTTTTGTCAATTTATACATTAAATGAAAGTATTGTGCATAAAATAATAAAGATTGAAAGTTGAGGGACCAAAACTGTAAATTCATTAAACTTAAACCATACCCCCACCCAACCCCCGCTTTCCAGCCGTATCTCCGGCCAAATTCCGGCCAAGCTCCGGCAATGCCCAAATCAACTTAAACCTTTCGATTTCCGACCTCAAACCATCCCAAATCGTTTTGTGAACGTGTGTCGAGCTTAAACACACACTTTAATTGTGTTTAATCATCGGTTACAACACCATTCGATTGTATAACCGAAACATCTTGAATTCATTAGTCGTTTGAGCCTTAAACAACAATAACACCTCAATTAATTCAATCTGATCGAACTTCTATCTACCTCTAATCTAACTCAACCCTCAATTGCACCTAAGTCAAACATAATCCTCGAAATCCATCACCTTTCAACGTCGCAACCTGCAACAAATCGAGCACTAATCTCTGGAGTCCAAAAGTCAAAATTGGTAGAGGGATTTTAGTCCCGATCATCATTCGAAGCTATCTGCAAGTTTAATTGGATTATCATTGAGGATTGCTCATCCATTCGGTACCCACGGTCGCGACTTGTTCATCAATTAGGAGCATCTTCCATTCAAACATATTCGGGTAGTTAATCACACTCACATACTCGGTTTTACTTGGGGATTAAAAGTCCCAAGGTTAATTTCATTACCGTAATCGAATTGGGGTTCGATTTGGAATCACCCGATTCTAGGGTTCTTGGATTTGGGGGCGTATTTTAGATTTAATTCAAAAGAAAATTGGAACTGAGTATTACCGCGGCTGAGAGCCTTGGTTCAGCGGTAATATGGGAGGAGGTTAAACAAGAGGTCCCCGGTTCGAATCCGGGGGACCCCATGTTTTATTTTTAAGGCTTTTTAGCCTTCATTTGAAACTAGTTTTTTTTTTAAATTATAAGAATTGGTTTCATAACTTTTTTTTATTTTTAAAGTTAATTATTCTTTTTCTGTAAATTTAGTTATTATTTTTATAAATGCTTTAACAAATATTTATCAACAAATATAGTGTTTCATTATTTTTATAAATAAGATTTTAGATAACAATTAAATCATTACATTATTTATTTATTTCAAAGGTGGATTAATCATGATATTTTATAGAATTTACCTACATTTTATAATTTAAATCCACAAGTTTTTATAAAAGCTTTAAATCTTTTTAAAATTTTATAAAAGATATGTTTTCTTTTATTAGACTATAATATGCATAATTTTCTCTAATTAGTTGTAGTTATTTATAAAGGTCCCCAAATTCCTATGAAAAACCTAGTTCGCATTAAAACGTTAATTTAATTGTTAACTTAAAACGTGTATATATATAGGTGCCTTGTGAGAACTACGTTGGAACGTTGCTTATTATATTTCTTATTAATCATCCAATTTATACTTAATTGATCAAGTGAGTATTTCTATACCCTTTTTTTATATTTTTACACATTTGGGGTGAAACATGTTACATTATAAACTTTGCACTTGTAAACACGTTTGATTCTTGTAAACTTATGGAATTTCA
The DNA here is from genome assembly GCA_025506515.1 of Flaveria trinervia. Classification (NCBI taxonomy): domain Eukaryota; kingdom Viridiplantae; phylum Streptophyta; class Magnoliopsida; order Asterales; family Asteraceae; genus Flaveria; species Flaveria trinervia. The sequence goes on along the minus strand of CM046457.1, from coordinate 959,118 downwards.
CTTGTGTGTTGTGGTTAGTTGAACCTTATAGCTACCATGTAATGTCGAATACATGTACAGTCATTAACTATTGCTAGCCTAGCGAAGTCATAGATCTATGGGCCAGACAAGCCTGCTTGGTTGATCCAAGTACACTTAGCTAATCGTATATACTTTTAAACGTTTGAGACTTGTAAAACTTTGTCGAGGTTTGATTGTGCATTCTGTCTTAAATCCCTAGCTTACTTTGTTCTCTAATTTACAACATGAATTGCCATCTTTTATATACTTATGTATTTTAAACTATGGAAATCTCACCAACATTATTGTTGACCTTTTATTTTTAACATATTTCAGGAAATACTCAACTTGATTTCTACTCATTGAGGCATACACATCTAGGAATAGACCTAGATAAATAAGTGAATTAAAACAACTTGTTACATTTTATGTTATGCTTTTAATTTCTTTGAGACTTATGATTGTAATAGTACAATTGGAAATTATGTTTAATATATATTTGGGTTATTAATAGCGTTATGTGGCTGTGAACGATCTTAACTCTCACTCCTCGACGTTTCCGCCGTCAAGGTTGGGGTGTGACAGATTGGTATCAGAGCCCATAACTATAGGGATCTAGGTTATTAGAAATGGTGACCTAGACTATAGTATGCATAACCTTATATAATTGTGATTCTATCTTGTAAATTATATAGTTTGCATGTTACATAATGCTATGCCCTCTTATGTGCAATTTGATGCCTTGGCATAGGATTGCCTAAACATTGTTACTTGTCTCCCTAAATTTAACTTTGACTCTTTGACTCTCCCCGAACATGAAATCTCTTAATCTTATTCTCGTCAACACGTGAAATCTTATGCTTATGCTTATAATTTGGATCTTTAGACGTTATATCTAATCTATATAAATCTCATCAAGGTTTTGATTTCATGAACCTAAGAAATTTGTGTGACACATAGACACCTGTATTCTGGATTTCCTGGCAAAAGGCCCTCGGGCTAAGGCAAGCATATCGCATAAATCCTACGGGACTAGTTATGCTTACCTGGGGATTTCCGAGATGAGTGATAAACTATGGTCAACATGCACAAACTTCTAAGGTGAATGGGTCAACTTACCTTGACGTGTCAACGTTTCCAAATGGTAATGCGTTACCAAATGGAACCATTCCAAGTGCCTTACAACTCTAGTCTTATCCTCGTTGAATTATAATCCTTGTTATTCTATTTCTCGTGTCTAACTCATTTTGCATATTCCAACATGTCTCGTCATCATGGAAAGCGTGGAAGTTCCGACCGTAAACTAGCTGCAATGATCGCCCGGCAAATGGCTGCCGTCATTCCGACTATGGTTGCTGAACTTAATAGCACCCTAATGGCTAATAGCAACAACACCAATGGGAACAATAGTGGTGGTCCTGGAGAGAATAGCAACAACCAAAACGGGAACAATCGTACTTGCACCTTCAAACATTTCAACTCGTGCAAACCCACTAGCTTTAGTGGAAAAGAAGGAGCCACTGGACTTCTCGAGTGGTTTGAAAGTATGGAGAACACATTCATTGTTAGCGAGTGCCCCGACGAGTTCAAGGTTCGCTATGCCACAAGTGTTCTTCAACAACGAGCACTAACATGGTGGAATAGTGAAAAGAGAAACCGTGGAACTGAGGTTGCAATGGCGTTGCCCTAGGAAGAATTCAAGGATATTATGATCCAAAAGTTATGTCCAAGGAGCGAGTTGCAAAAGCTGGAGGAGGAGTTTTGGAACCTCAAACAAGATGGTGGGAACCACTTGGCTTATTCCACCCGGCATCATGAGTTGAGTATGCTTCTACCACACATGGTGGACACTGTGCCCCGTAACATCGAGAAATTTATCAAAGGGGTGCCACCTCAAATTCAAGATGTTGTGGTGTAGTAGGCCCACAACTTTGGAGGAGGCGATTACTATTACTGCACAGCTCACCGAGAATCATATAGAAGCTGGCACGATGTCGGCAAAGGGTTCCAAGTCTATGGCGAAGGTGACACCAGGCAACAAAAGAGGTAAAGGCCGAGCCATCTTCTCAAAACAAGAAGCGTAAGTTCACCCCGACACGCAACTACGATGTACTGCCCCAAATGCTCCTCAAAAACAAATGGTGGTTGCGAATCAAGCTCCCATGGCTAAAGCTTATGCTGGTCCACATCCTATGTGTAACACGTGCAAGTACCATCATTCAAGCAACATTCCATGCCGAGTCTGCTCATTGTGTGGGAAGTATGGACACTTGGTAACTACTTGCCTTCGTGCAACAACACCGCCATGCTTACCAATCGAACCTGCTATAACTGTGGCGAGCCTGGTCATATTCGTCCGCAATGTCCTCGCAATGCGGGAACTATGCCACCAGCTCGTGGAAGGGCTTTCAACATCAATGCCAACCAGCTCAAGCCAACAACGACGTGGTGAATGGTACGTTGTTAAACTCCTTTTAAATCGTTTCTTGTCTTATAAAAGTTTCTATCTGTGTTCATCATACCAATAATGTATTATTACCAAACAGGTATGTATCTTGTAAATAGTCATTATGCTTCCGTATTGTTTGATTCGGGTGTCGATAGGAGTTTTGTGTCCCTGGAATTCGAGACTATACTTTCTAAACCGCGTGTTAACCTGGAAAGATCCTTCACGGTCGAGGTCGCCGATGGAAAATCTATCGTCGTTGACGTTGTAATACGCGATTGCACCTTAAGCCTTAACGAACACGAGTTCTTCGTCGACCTTATTCCTATGCAATTGGGAAGCTTTGACGTTATCATTGGCATGGATTGGTTAGCCAAGCATCGTGCGGAAATTCTATGTTTCGAGAAGTGTATCCGAATTCCTTTACCGACAAGTGATACTTTGAAGGTCTTTGGGGAAAATTCATCCCAAAGACTCAAACTCATATCTTGCATCAAGGCCCGCAAATGCTTAAGTAAAAACTACATGGCTTTCATGGCATATGTAGTTAATACGAAAGCCAAGGGTAAGGAGTTGAAAGACATTCCTGTTGTGCGGGACTTTCCCGAGGTTTTTCCCGAGGATCTTAAAGGGTTACCTCCCGTGCGAGAAGTTGAGTTCCAGATTGACTTAATCCCTGGTGCTAACCCTGTGGCTAAATCACCTTATCGTCTTGCACCGTCTGTAATGCAAGAACTGGCTAGTCAATTGCAAGAGTTGACCGATAAGGGTTTTATTCGCCCTAGTTCGTCACCGTGGGGTGCACCTGTACTGTTTGTGAAGAAGAAGGATGGTTCATTTCATATGTGTATCGATTACCGAGAACTCAACAAACTTACTATTAAAAACCGATACCCTCTTCCTCGAATCGATGATCTCTTCGATCAACTTCAAAAAGCAACTCAATTCTCAAAGATCGATCTACGTTCTGGGTATCATCAACTACGTGTACATGATGATGACATTCCAAAGACCGCTTTTCGTATTCGATGTGGACACTACGAGTTCATGGTCATGCCTTTTGGCTTGACCAATGCACCTGCCGTGTTCATGGATCTCATGAATCGAGCATGTAAACCATATTTGGATAAGTTCGTGATCGTGTTCATTGATGACATTCTTATTTATTCCAAGACGAAAATCGATCACGAGACGCACTTGCGACAAGTTCTTGGACTTTTGAAGAAGGAGCAATTATACGCCAAGTTTTTCAAGTGTGAATTTTGGTTGGAGGAAGTTCAATTCTTAGGGCATGTGGTGAATAGCCAAGAAATTCACGTGGATCCTGCTAAAATTGAAGCCGTGAAGAATTGGTGTGTTCCCACAACCCCAACCGAGGTTCGTTCTTTTCTGGGCTTAGCGGGATATTACCGTAGGTTCATAGCGAATTTCTCAAAGATTGCTAAACCACTAACGGCGCTAACCCAAAAGAATCGACTCTTTGAATGGGGACTCGAGCAAGAAGAGGCTTTTGAGACATTAAAACGCAAGTTGTGTAACGCTCCTATTCTCACACTTCCCGATGGAAACGATGACTTTACCGTGTATTGCGATGCTTCTAATCAAGGTCTTGGTTGTGTTCTCATGCAATGGGGCAAAGTTATAGCATACGAGTCGAGACAATTGAAGGTTCATGAAGTGAACTACACGACTCATGATCTTGAACTTGGTGCTGTGGTTTTTGCATTGAAGATTTGGCGACACTATCTATATGGGACGCAATGCATAGTCTACACCGATCATAAAAGTCTCCAACACGTGTTCAACCAAAAGGATCTCAACATGAGACAAAGACGTTGGATTGAGTTGATTAGCGACTACGACTGCGACATTCGCTATCACCCTGGAAAGGCGAATGTTGTAGCCGACGCGCTGAGTCGCAAAGTCCACAACAAGACTGTCTCACTCCAAGAAATTCGAGATCGAAGGCAATGGTTTGATACACTAGGAGAATTTGATACCGAGATTCATGTGGATGTCAACGAGGCTACTATCATGCTTCAAAACATAAGGATCGATAGTGACCTTGTGTTATGCATTCGCGAGGCTCAACAAGCGGTACTAACCGACGAAGGAAAAGATGAAGATTTGATGCCTAACGTTCAGTCACAACTGGAGACAAAACCGAATGGTATGTGGTATTTCTTGAATCGACTTTGGATCCCGAATCGTGATAACCTTTGACATTTCATTATGGACGAAGCTCATCAAACCCGATATTCCATTCATCCTGACTCCGATAAGATGTACATGGACCTGCGTGGTCAATATTGGTGGCCTGGAATGAAGAAAGATATCGCGTTTTATGTTTCCAAGTGTCTCACGTATGCAAGGGTCAAAGCCGAGCATCAACGACCAAGTGGTTTACTTGAGCAACCTGAAATTCCTATGTGGAAATGGGAACATATATCCATGGATTTCATAACCAAGTTACCTCATACATCCCGTGGTCATGATAGTATATGGGTCATTGTTGACCATTTGACCAAGACAACACATTTCATACCCATACGAGATACATACAAGGTTTCAAGGCTTGCTCGAATCTACATTGACGAAATTGTGAGTCATCATGGTGTGCCTTTACACGTTATTTCCGATCGTGATGCTCGTTTCACTTCACACTTTTGGTCTTCGATGCAAGAACTCTTGGGTACTCAATTGGATCTAAGTACGGCTTACCATCCTCAAACCGATGGTCAAACCGAACGAACAATCCAAACCCTCGAGGATCTGCTGCGTCTTTGTGTTCTTGACTTTGGTGGTGATTGGGATACGCATCTACCGCTCGCGGAATTTTCGTATAACAATAGTTATCACTCAAGTATCAAGATGGCACCATTCGAGGCTTTGTATGGTCGTAAATGCCGATCACCAATCTGCTGGACCGACGTTGGTGAAAATTTCATCACTGGTCCTGAACTTATACAAGAAACGACCGATAAAGTCTTCATAATCCGCAAGAACCTTGAAGTAGCAAGAAGCCGACAAAAGAGTTACGCCGATAAGCGTCGTAAGCCATTGGAGTTCCAAGTTGGCGACATGGTTCTTCTTAAGGTCTCTCCATGGAAAGGCGTTGTTCGCTTTGGGAAGAAGGGTAAGTTAGCCCCACGTTTTGTAGGACCTTTCAAAATTTTGAAAAGAATTGGGAAAGTGGCTTACAAACTTGAGCTACCTTCTGAACTAAGCGGAGTTCATCCTGTCTTTCATGTCTCAAATTTGAGGAAATGTCTGGCTGATGAAAATTTGCATGTTCCACTGGAGGAATTCAAATAGATGAGTCATTGCATTTCGTTGAGAAGCCTGTTGAGATTATGGATCGTATTATGAAGAAGATAAGAACCACAACTACTCCAATCGTCAAGGTTCGTTGAGAACAATGTGGAGCTGAGTTCACTTGGGAACGTGAGGATCATATGAAGGAGAGATACCCGCATTTGTTCGCCTAGTTTATTCTTAATTTCGGGACGAAATTCTTTTAAGTTGGGGAGACTGTAACATCTTGAATTTTTGTTAACTGAGAATTAACTTTGATTAATCTTGTAAGGGTCATTGTTGGCATTTATGGAACTTGTGGTTTATGTATGGTGACTCTTTGTTTTCATTAATTAATTTTTTTTATTTAAAAGTTAATAACTTAAACTATTAAATTAAATAATAACATTTCAAATATATTATAATAATAACAATCATAATAGCTATAATAATAATAATAATAGTAGTAACAATTTATAAAAAAAATTATAAAACTTAAAAAGAATTGAAACTTAAAAGTTATGGGGTTAGTTTTGTCAATTTATAACATTAAATGAAAGTATTGTGCATAAAATAATAAATTTGAAAGTTGAGGGACCAAAACTGTAAATTCATTAAACTTAAACCATACCCCCACCCAACCCCCGCTTTCCAGCCGTATCTCCGGCCAAATTCCGGCCAAGCTCCGGCAATGCCCAAATCAACTTAAACCTTTCGATTTCCGACCTCAAACCATCCCAAATCGTTTCGTGAACGTGTGTCGAGCTTATACACACAATTTAATTGTGTTTAATCATCGGTTACAACACCATTCGATTGTATAATCGAAACATCTTGAATTCATTAGCCGTTTGAGCCTTAAACAACAATAACACCTCAATTAATTCAATCTGATCGAACTTCTATCTACCTCTAATCTAACTCAACCCTCAATTGCACCTAAGTCAAACTTAATCCTCGAAATCCATCACCTTTCAACGTCGCAACCTGCAACAAATCGAGCACTAATCTCTGGAGTCCAAAAGTCAAAATTGGTAGAGGGATTTTAGTCCCGATCATCATTCGAAGCTATCTGCAAGTTTAATTGGATTATCATTGAGGATTGCTCATCCATTCGGTACCCACGGTCACGACTTGTTCATCAATTAGGAGCATCTTCCATTCAAACATATTCGGGTAGTTAATCACACTCACATACTCGGTTTTACTTGGGGATTAAAAGCCCCAAGGTTAATTTCATTATCGTAATCGAATTGGGGTTCGATTTGGAATCACCCGATTCTAGGGTTCTTGGATTTGGGGGCGTATTTGAGATTTAATTCAAAAGAAAATTGGAACTGAGTATTACCGCGGCTGAGAGCCTTGGTTCAGCGGTAATATGGGAGGAGGTTAAACAAGAGGTCCCCGGTTCGAATCCGGGGGACCCCATGTTTTATTTTTAAGGCTTTTTAGCCTTCATTTGAAACTAGTTTTTTTTCTAAAAATTATAAGAATTGGTTTCATAACTTTTTTTTATTTTTAAAGTTAATTATTCTTTTTCTGTAAATTTATTTATTATTTTTATAAATACTTTAACAAATATTTATCAACAAATATAGTGTTTCATTATTTTTATAAATAAGATTTTAGATAACAATTTAAATCATTACATTATTTTAATTATTTCAAAGGTGGATTAATCATGATATTTTATAGAATTTACCTGCATTTTATAATTTAAATCCACAAGTTTTTATAAAAGCTCTAAATCTTTTTAAAATTTTATAAAAGATATGTTTTCTTTTATTAGACTATAATATATGCATAATTTTCTCTAATTAGTTGTAGTTATTTATAAAGGTCCCCAAATTCCTATGAAAAACCTAGTTCGCATTAAAACGTTAATTTAATTGTTAACTTAAAACGTGTATATATATAGGTGCCTTGTGAGAATTACGTTGGAACGTTGCTTATTATATTTCTTATTAATCATCCAATTTATACTTAATTGATCAAGTGAGTATTTCTATACCCTTTTTTTATATTTTTACACATTTGGGGTGAAACATGTTACATTATAAACTTTGCACTTGTAAACACGTTTGATTCTTATAAACTTATGGAATTTCACTTGTGTGTTGTGGTTAGTTGAACCTTATAGCTACCATGTAATGTCGAATACATGTACAGTCATTAACTATTGCTAGCCTAGCGAAGTCATAGATCTATGGGCCAGACAAGCCTGCTTGGTTGATCCAAGTACACTTAGCTAATCGTATATACTTTTAAACGTTTGAGACTTGTAAAACTTTGTCGAGGTTTGATTGTGCATTCTGTCTTAAATCCCTAGCTTACTTTGTTCTCTAATTTACAACATGAATTGCCATCTTTTATATACTTATGTATTTTAAACTATGGAAATCTCACCAACATTATTGTTGACCTTTTATTTTTAACATATTTCAGGAAATACTCAAACTTGATTTCTACTCATTGAGGCATACACATCTAGGAATAGACCTAGATAAATAAGTGAATTAAAACGACTTGTTACATTTTATGTTATGCTTTTAATTTCTTTGAGACTTATGATTGTAATAGTACAATTGGAAATTATGTTTAATATATATTGGGTTATTAATAGCGTTATGTGGCTGTGAACGATCTTAACTCTCACTCCTCGATGTTTCCGCCGTCAAGGTTGGGGTGTGACAGGTTGCGGTGGTGGTGATGGGGGAGTTGATGTGGGTCGAGGTGGTCGCAGTGGTGGTGATGGTGGTCGCGGCGATGGTGATAGGAGTCATGACGATGGTGATTGGTGGCTCTAATAAAGAGAAAAGAGTGTGTGTGGGGGGGGTTATGGTGGTGGTGATGACGGATGTGGAGGTGATGACGGGTGGTTGTAACGAGGGTTGTGGAGGTGGTGATGAGGGTTGTGGAGGTGGTGATAAGGCTGTGGAGGCAATGTTGGGTATGGTGGTAATGAAGAAGATGATGTCGATGAATGGATCCCATAATTTTTTTTTATTTAATTCAAGGGGTAGTTTAGTCTTTTCAACAATAATTATAACAGAAAAACACCTGACTCAAATTGAAACAAAAATAAAACGACAGACACTCAAATGAAGATAACATAAAACGTCAGGGGGCAGATGACAATTTTGAAACTATAGGGATGCAAACAGTTAAAATGAGAAAACGTTAGGGATGCAAATGGTAATTTACTCTAATGATAATTAATAATGATTAGTAATAACTAGAATTAAGCCCCCGCGTTCCAGCGGTGGCGTAAAAACATATTAATTAGCACCAATGGCATACCATCGTCAATGATCACTAACACCTAAAAAACTTGTATTAAAATAAATAAGAAATGAAAAACAATAAAACCGAACGAAAAATATACGTAAAAATATATACCACGCAGGCGAAACGTAAAACATATAAAATGATAAGTAAGTCGATCTATAACCAATGTGGTGCAACGAGGCCATTATATGAAGAAAAAATAAATGCAAAACGTTGAACCATACATGCATGCCGTAACGTGAATACATATAAAATTTAGACCGAAAAGAATTTGAAAAAAAAATATAAAATATGAAAAAATATGAGACCAAAATTGAAAGTAAACAAAATATATTGGAATAAATTGTAAAGATATAAAAATAATGGGTTAAAATATAAAAATAAAATAGTAAAAATATATATAAATACAAACAACTAAAACATGTAATACAACTTATAATACATATTTTTAAAGTTCGTATTAGTATATATATAATAGTAGTAATAAAATTTTATTTGAAAATAAGAAAGAGTAATCATTTCAAGACCCTTAAGATCGTAAGTCGTTAGCTAACTGGTTTTCTATCTCTTCCGGCCGTTATCAACGACTCCAAAATCTTGTTTAAAAACAACCCAAATTCTCAAGAAACTAAATCTTGAAACTAACAGCTTTTCAAGATTATTCACCCACGGCCACCATGCTCCCCCACCACCATTCACCACCTCACCACCACCACCCCACCACCACCACCACCACCACCTCTGATGAAGCTGACAGCAACAAAGAACCCAACGCCACCAATTCACCACCCAACATCTCCCTCAACCCCCGCCTCACAGCCACCACCTCCGATGAACCCAACGCCACCAATTCACCACCCAACTTCTCCCCCAGCCCCCGCCTCAACGCTATCACCTCCGATGAACCCAACGCCACCAATTCACCACCCAACATCTCCCTCAACCCCCGCCTCACAGCCACCACCTCCGATGAACCCAACGCCACCAATTCACCACCCAACTTCTCCCCCAAACCGCGCCTCACCGTCACCACCTCCGATGAACCAACGCCACCAATGACGCCGAGGTGGTCCCGCGACGTAGAGGCCGTCCAATCGGATCCAAAAACAAACGAAAATCTCCGGCTTCTGTTACCCGGGAACCCAAACCATTTATGTCACCGATTGTTTTAGAGGTCTCCGATGGATCAGACATCATCGCCACCGTCAACCGGTTCCGCAACCGACGGAAAACGGGTGTTTGTGTATTAAACGGGTCCGGTGCTGTGTCTAACGTGTCATTCCGGCTACCAACAACCACCTTACTCTACCAGGGCCGTTTCACTTTGTTAACCATCTCCGCCACCATACTCCCACCCTCGACTCCTGTTTCCATCATAGCGGTTAGTCTCACGTTTACTTTTGTACGTAAATCAAGATGTTGAATCTTTTTTTTAACATATACATCGAAACTTTTGATTATGACAACGGCCGAAAGTTCTTGACTGACATTATCGCACCGACCGGAGAGTTTCAAAAGTCAAGAAAGATAGTTGAATAGTTCTATAAGATACATATTTGAAGTTTGAATTTTAGAAAATTATAATCTTATTACAACAAGTGTTAATCATGCCGGGTTAACGGGTTGCGAGTTGGTGAGTTTAATTGTTCAATGCGAACAATGTCTATGTTTTTATTTGTCTCAAAAACGTCAACTCTGATCTAAAGATCAAGATTATCCATTTGTGTCAAACAAGCTGGTGGGTTGGCGGGGTAAAAATTACGTTTATGTGGTAGGTTCTATAAGTTGGGTTAAACGGGTTAGTGGTTTGACCGGTTTCATTAAATTGGTTGGCGGGTCAACCTGTTTAACTAAATATGATTTTTTTCATGTGAAATTGCAATCCCTAATTATTATTATTATTAACGTGGATTTTGTCTGTTTATCCCTGCAGATTATCTTGGACAGTTTATGGTATCTTTAGTGGATCCAGAAGGCCAGACGGTCGGTGGCGTTGTGGTTGGGCCGCTGATAGCCTCTGGAACAGTTAACATTGTAGCAGTGTCGTTTAACAACCACTGTACAACCAGTTACCAATGGAAGGCAATAATGATAACATAAGGATAAATGCAACTGCAGGAGGATCTGGGTCTGTTTCTACAGCAATTGATCAAGCTTCCAGTTCATCAGATGGTGGAGATAGTGAAGAGCATGATGCATAACAGCAGCGGAGTTATTGATTTCAACGTATGGCTGCAACCTCCCTCTCACTGCGGACGACAATATGGGCACCTACACCATAGCTAGTTAGTTCATGAGCACATATTTTTTATCATTTTTCAGGATTTTTTGCATCTTTTGAAACAGTGTTTTTGTTGATATATACAGTACCTATAGATACTTCATACTTGTTAATGGTAGAAGTTTTATTAACATGAAATTGATGGTATACGACTATTCGAGGTACTAAGGGTGGTGGCCTGGGTACGCATATGTAACCGCATCGGGTAATATTACTGCATGTTTTAGGCATAATAAAGGGAAAAATAGGATAGTTGAGGGTTGTGACTCCACTAATTAGATAGTTTAGTGCAACTAATTTAGGGTGAACAAATTTTATTAGTTGATTTTTAAGGTAGTGGAGATAGTGAAACGAACACGGGTACCCCCACCACCCTAAGATATATAGCATGCATGCATGCCCCTATTACTTTCTATAAAATGCATTACTCTTGAATATCACTTAGTATTATATTTAAATTTTGTATGATATATTATTTGTTAAATATCTATGCAGCTAGTATAAAAAATTTCTAGCTTACAATAGACATGTGACTTTTAAAAGATTATGACAAAAATCAAGATTTGAACATGAAAATTTTACCAAAGGTTTGAGAATGAATAATTCCATTGACTTTAAGAAACTTATTGATTAATTTGTTAAAAATCAATGAAGCCACGGCAACATTCATCACTTTATGAAAGGTATGATATCACTTCTTAATTTGCACTAATGAATTTGGTCATTTCAAGGTTGTTTTTAGAAACCATTTTTCTTTGTTGATATTCTTTACAGAAAAAGCTAATATATTAACCTGAAACTAATAGTATACTTATCATCATTGATCCTTTGGAATATAAAACCCTTATTCTTAAGCCCTACGAGCCCTTCATTTGGTAATTCATGAAACCATGAAGATAAATCCAATCCGTTGCCATGCAAACCATGACATGGAAATAAAGATTTTGTACAATATAACAAATAAGGATCGCCTATAGTAAGTAATGTATACGACGATTACTATGCATGTACATCAAGTTCATGTAAATCAAAAATAATACAGCAAACGACCAGATATTGAGGAACTAAATATGAGTAATGAGCGTAAGGATCTCTAAGGGTAGATGAAATTTCCACAAATTGAATGAAATATCAAAAAGAAAAAACAAACCTAAGTCGTGCCTAAAGCGCCCTAGGATGACTTTGAAATCTCGACCGCAACTTCATCAATCATCACATCCTTTACACCTCCATCTTGTACATAAGTTTCCGCTAGATCGATGATGGAACCATCGATCTTACATGATAGAGTAGAGAGAGCAAAAACATTATAAATAGATCTATTATTTAGTGAAATAATTTTTATCTTTTTCATGTTTGGGATGAGCATAGGTTTGTGCACAATGAGATTGAAATGGAAAGTATGATAAGTAAAGCAATGGTATGGAGGAGATATCTTCCTTAAAATTAGAGGAATGTTTGTTATTATTTGAAAAGAAAATCATTAGAAATTGCCATATTTGCTAAGTTTTGTTATGTATTGATATTTTAATATATAAATATAAATACTAGTACATTTGTAAAAAAAATATGTTTAAAAGCTCAATCATATTCTTTATCTCCGATTCTGATTTGTTTAATATGGACTTAGACTTGACTTAAGATATAAGATCTTTTAAGTTTCTTTCACTTTGATGTTTTGACGATTTTAATAATATCTTTTAAGCCCCCTAATTAATGCAATGAAAAAAGATAGTTGCTACAATAAGTCTTCCAATTAAAAGAGAGAAGAAGAGTTTAGAGAGAAGTTATTTAAAGTATGTTGTCTACCAAATATCTTACCGTTGGAGAAACACGGCGAGAATCATCATGAAAGATTTGTAACGGATACTATCTAATATCTATCTGTGATGATTTATTTATATATATATCCTCTGCTTAACTTGTTTTTCCTCCATCACAATCTTCCTCCATCACCAACCACCCCTCCCAGAACTTGCTCTTGAGTGGGATTTACTGTGTATGTTTGTTTGTATCTCGGTGTATCCGGCCAACAGCAAATCATGAAATTCCAAGCCTTGTAATGCATCTCTCTGTGATTCTTCTTCGTTCTTGCAATCGAGTGAGTTACTTCTCTTCCACGCTTTCGATACTTAGATTTTGTTAAAACAATCAAGATCAAACCCTAAGTTTATCGATTTGGGCATTTGATCGCTGGATATTGATCTAGTAACTTGTGGTTTGTCTTTCAGTTGGTAATTAGCTAGCTTTACATGCATGGTGGAACTACATGAACAATTTGACTTATATATTCTTGCATCTTCTAAAAGGAAGAATGTCCCGGTTAAGAATCCTGATGCTAAAAGGTATGAGAATTGTTTTAACTTTGCTTTTACATATAATGATAATACTGCTAATGATTTTGTGTTGAATTTGGATAACAATGATCTTTCTTTTACCTCTTGTTCTACTGTAACAAAAGTCAAAGGAGAATGAACTTGAACATGCATCATTAAAAGTCGCTTTGGCCGAGTGGTTAAGGCGTGTGCCTGCTAAGTACATGGGGTTTCCCCGCGAGAGTTCGAATCTCTCAGGCGACGATAATTGTTTCTTTTTATATTTTTCTCTTAATCACATCATCGACTCCGATCTTCCCACATACGGACCGAAATTTCATCAACAGGTCGTGTAAGTGTTTATGTTATCGTTCGTTTCAATCTGGTTCTGGATATCTAATTTTTTTTTTACGATCGACATGGTTCATCTTCATCATTGTTTTGATTAACAAAATGCATGTTATTGATTTTGTTTCTACGGACTGAAACCTTTGGTAATCGTTGCACTTTGGAAGTGATTGCAGGTTTTTTATTTCATTTGCATGATTCGAGGTTGATTTTAGCGAATGCAGTTTCGGATTGAATGATGCCTAATTTAAAAAACAACAGTTCTGATTCAAAATTCAACAACGCCAATGCTGATCCGAAAAACAACAAACCTGATTTGACGAAAAGCAATTCGGCTTCCAGGAAACAAACTGATTCGAAAAACAACGCAGATGTTCATCCTCCTCAGGTTTGAGTTCGAAGCCCTTCATACATACAAATACAATTGTCAAATCATGTGTGTGATTAGTTGTTGATAATTTTATATTGCCTGCTGTAGGGAGACGGAGAGGGTGGTAACTTGCCACCTTCGTCAGGTGCAATTCAAACCTCGGAGAAGCAAAGTCCTCGCAGTGGCAACAAGGTTTCTTTCTTTTTCTTTTTTTCCCTCAAAACAACTTCAATTCGATCATTACTTCCATATTTCTTCTCTGTTTGATTCTGTTAATTAAGCAATTGTAGCATAATTTGATTACAAATAAATTGTTTCATGAGAAGATTGATCTGACTGACCACTTCTATCTGGAATATATAGATAATTAGGCAGGAAACAGCTTCTGTTTTTGTTTCTATTATTTCTGGAATTGAGGAAATGTTGTGTACTCTGTTATACACTTGCTGATAATTTATAGGAAAGACAACTTTGCCGAACCTCAACTCGTTTGGGACAAAGGATTTGTTGCAAAATATATGTGGTTGCTTGACTCTTCCATCGGTAATGTGATTTGTTAATCACTTTATTGGAGTTTTGTTGTGGCTATTATTTTCAGCCCAAATTTGAGCAGAAAATTATTTTGAACTATCAACATGTTAATTTTACTTGGATTAGCCTAGCACCATGAGTGCATGATTCGGTTTTCTTTTTAAACTGGTATGCATGATCCCATTGAAGAAATTAGCAAATAAGTACTCTTTCGTACCAAAAAAAGCACAATACTATTATGCATGATCCCCCGTTTTTGGGTGATTTGGTTGTTCTACTTGATACTTTGTTACCTATTAGTAATCATTACTTGAATTTAGTATCCATGATCTTGAATTATAAATTATGATCTTGGTGCACTAGTTTTCTTTATCTTGTCCTTCAAATAGGCATTTACACATTTGATTTCTCCCTTATTCTTGTCTAACAGTTTTAGAGAAGTAAGTGCCAAGTGTTGCTGTTGTTTGGTTGACTTAGATGACAATTCTAGTAATGGAGAAAGGGAAAATTAGACCAATACTGTTGTTTGGTTTCTGTTTTGGACCTAACCTCAAAAATGTGCATAATAAAGTCTCTCTCTCTCTCTCTCTCTATCCATCTATCTATACTGTTGGTTTGTTGCTTTCTGCAATCGATATCCTTTTGCAATCATCAGTCCATAGCAATAGCAAAACATCAGACATCTATAATCAATGATTTGCAGGTTTACAAGAGTGGACCACTATATCTGTCATCAAAAGGTGAATTTTTCTCATCATTCAGTGTTAAATAGTATTTAACTGGCATGTTTCTCATACGGGAATTACCTTGAACATTACATGCTTAGGGAACAAGGCAGATTTGGTTTATCCTGTTATAAGAATTATTAAGATCCTTTGTCTTCTATTATGGTCATATGTTAAGATAGAACACGTGGCCTCACCATCTTGGAGTATATTCTGCAGGGTTGTGATTATGTGTCAGTCTCCTTCTATAGGTGGCCAGAGGAAATATTTTAATATCAAATTTAAAGAGCACTATAATTTTCATTGTGTTTATTTGACATTTATTATTATCACAGAGCCAGTTTTCTCATTGAACATTATTATCTAAGTTTACACTTATGTAGGGATTGGCTGGACCTCATGGAAGAAAAGATGGTTTATTCTGACAGAAACCTAGCTGGTCTTCTTCCGAAATGATCCAGTAAGTTGCATATATTATAATATTATGTCTTGCTTTCATTTATATATATATATATATATATATATATATATATATATATATATATATATATATATATATATATATGTATGTATATATTATGTATGTATGTATGTATTATATATGTATGTATGTATATATATATGTATGTATATTATATGTATGTATGTATATATATATGTATGCATATATATATATGTATGTATATATATATGTATGCATATATATATATATGTATGTATGATATATATATGTATGTATATATATATGTATGCATCTATATATATATGTATGTATGTATATATATATGTATGCATATATATATGTATGCATATATATATATATGTATGCATGTATATATATATGTATGCATATATATGTATGCATATATATATATATGTATGCATATATATATATATATGTATGTATATATATGTATTATATATATATGTATATATATATATATATGTATTATATATATATGTATATATATATATATATATATATATATATATGTATATATATATATATATGTGTGTGTGTGTGTGTGAGTGAGTGAGAGTGTGTGTGTGTGTGTCGTATCATCGGATGATAAGCCGCAAGTTCCACTTCTGCACATCTGTCATACGACGTATTAGCATGACCCAACTCAAGGTATGAGCCATTGCTATCTAAGTATGTGGTTAACTAGACTTTAGAGCTAGCATCATTTCCATGAGTAAGGTAAAATACACCTTCTTCAGAGCTAAGTTATGTCATAAATAAGGTAAAATACACCTCGTTTCCTTGAAATCTAAACACTCCAAAATCATCATGAGATGAGTGTACTTTGTGTGTTTAGTCTTGATATGGTTCCACTTCTTTTTCACCAGTCACTGAATTATCACCCGTACTTGCATTTATTGTACTCTTAAACCTTTAGGCATTTCATTGAACACCTTGGGGACATAACTTCAGTTAGCCATCTTAGCAACAATTGGGTCAGAAACAAAACAAAGAATAATGGCAGCAAAGAATAACAGCCCATCATTGATCTGATCAAATGATTAACACAGGAATAAACTCGGTGATTTTTGTGGGGAAAACACACCCACAACTCTTTTCTTTTTAATTAAATAAAAACTACCGAACATACTCAATAAAACAACCCTACCTTTAGACTATTTACAATTCTCCCCCATAAAATTTCACAAGTTTACAAAATAAGATTAATCCTTTAACAAGTCAAGAAGAATAACATGATCCTACATCTCCCTCCTTATCATTGGTGATAATAGAACTAGCTATCTGTTGGATATGAGTTTTACTTCAATTATTCTCTGCTGGTTAAACTGTTCCTGTTGTCATTGTCCAGAACTCACAATGTGTTAGATATGAGTTTTACTTCAATCATTTTCTGCTGGTTAAACTGTTCTTGAATATTCAATTCAGACACAAATGAAGAGTTTGTTGTGTTGTGGGCTTGGATCCATCTTGGGTCGGGCCCTAGAATAGCCGCAGACATGCTGCAGAAAAGAGTTGAGGGCAGCCGGCCCTACCCTAATCTGCCTCAACTTATTTTTTGTTGAGTTTTTATTGTATTTTATAATAGATACCCACATATGTACTTGTAATCTCTTGTCTTGAAAGTAATAAAAAGAAACCCTGGTTCGTAGCCCATGGACGTAGGTTAATCTTTGACCTAACCACGTTAAATCGCTATGTTCTTTACTGTTTTGATTATTGTGCTCATGTGCCTGTGTTTGTTTTCTGCTGAGAGAAGGACAGCAGCCTACTGCTGTTGTTTTGCCACCACCAGTGACCAACAGCTCCTGTTTCAGCAGCCGCAAATCACCAGGGAACCATGGGCACTGCTGATGCCCTCTCTGTTTTATCATTGTTGTTTCTGTCCTGTTTCTGATCAAAGAACAATCACAAAACAGGTTCTGCTTTTTGTATTCTGTTCGGTTTGATTAGTTCATTTTTATTAGATAATTACCACATTTGTATTTATTTGTATTTTAGATATGTTCTATTCCTTGTATTTATCCTTTCCTTATTTTGTTGATTAGCTTGTTAGGATCTTCTATTATATATAGTTGGTAATATCAATGCAAATCAAGGGATTCTTGGAACGTTTCATGGTATCAGATCGCACTCGCTCTAAACCTCCTTGCGACTGCAGCCGCATCCAACACCCGACCTCGGTCCGATGATTTCAAGTCGCAGTCGTCACTCCCAACACAGAATTATTGCATTTTTTATTCAGCCTACATCGATCCTTGCTCGTCTTTTCATCCTTAACAATGACCGCTGAGACTTCACCCACAAAACCTCCTATGCATGCTGCCGACACCCCATTGCACCCGGTTTACACTTTACACTGTCACTAACCT
This sequence comes from Flaveria trinervia, assembly GCA_025506515.1. Taxonomy (NCBI): domain Eukaryota; kingdom Viridiplantae; phylum Streptophyta; class Magnoliopsida; order Asterales; family Asteraceae; genus Flaveria; species Flaveria trinervia. The sequence continues at coordinate 940,667 of CM046457.1, read as the reverse complement.
ACAATACAATGTTCGATCCTGATCTGGTCACCTTTGATCCTGATCTGGTCAGTTGTTACAAAGCCATCCTATCAACATGGGTGACAAACCTGAACAGACCAACAAGCCTAAACATGTCGGCCCCAAACCGACAGTGGTTCAGCCTCTTCATCCTGTCTACACAGTGACAGACATCCAAAAGAAAGTTCGTATCCTTGATGGAACCAAGCTTTCTTACTCATCGTGGGTGAAATTGTTTCTCTTTCATGCTCGTGGCTATAAAGTCCTTGACCACATCGACGGGGCTGAACCGCCTGCTGCAACAGACCTCGCGTATGCCGCCTGGTCCAAGATCGACACGATTGTCCTTCAGTGGATCTACAGTACGTTATCCGATGACCTGCTTGTTCGTGTGCTTGAGCAAGAGTCAACTGCATATGAAGCATGGAAACGGGTCAAGAATCTTTTCTTAAATGCATTGGAACATGCCTTCACCAATCTAACGTTGAAAGAGATGCCTTCCTTGGAAGAATACTGCCAAAATCTTAAGATCCTTGCAGATCAGTTATCAGACGTGGAAAGTCCGGTTAGTGAGAATCAACTTGTTCTTTAACTTGTCTGTGGCTTGCCCCCGGAATTCGACAATGTTACTTCTCACCTTAATCAAACTCTCCCTTCCTGGGAAACAGCCAGCAACATGCTGCACCTTAAATTGATCGTCAGAGAGCAAGAGATGGCCTCAAGGCTACCGCACTGGCAAGCACAACTTCCGACCCTGTGAGTTCACCCACCTCCCGACGGTCTATTAACCCTTGAAATGGCCCTAATCGGGGAGTCTCCCAACAGCGCACTGGCAAATTATAAATTTATTTCTTGTAATAAAACGAGACAGTCTAGTCTTTGCAATTCTTGTCAACTAGCAAAACACAAATGATTGCCATTTTCTTTATCTACTTCTACTACCATACTGCCTTTTGATTTAATACATTGTGACTTGTGGACTTCGCCTATTAACAGTAAAGCCGGTTATAAAAATTATATGGTTTAATTGATGACTTTATAAAGCCGGTTACACATGGGTATATCCACTTAGATTCAAATCTGAAACAGTCACCAAATTTGTTACATTCCATACCTACATCAAAACCTAATTCAACCTCTCCATAAAAGCCTTTCAATGCAACAAAGGGGGCGAATTTGATAATCATCAGTTTCACACCCTTGCAGCCAAACAAGGCATCTTCCTTTGCTTCGTGCCCACACACGTCCCAACAAAATGGGAAGACAAAGCGTATGATACGCCGTCTAAACGAAATTATGCTTTCCCTTCTCACACATGCCTCCCTCCCTCCTACACTCTGGGTAGAAGCCATTCATACTTCCCTATCTTCACAATCTCCTACATTCATCCGTTCTACACAACAAAACACCAATTGCTACCCTCTACCTACACCACCCTACATATGACCACCTACGGGTGTTCGGTTGCCTTTGCTACCCCAACCAATCCTCTACCCGTCCACACAAACTCGCCCTCCGTATCACACCATGTGTGTTCCTTGGCTATCCAGTCGAATGCCTTGACCTGTCCACTAACAAGGACATTTTCTCCCGCCACGTCACCTTCAACGAACCCAAGGTGCCCCCGATTACTCTTTGCTTGAGTCTGACCTCACGACCCCCATTTTCACACATCCTGACCTCTTCAACCCACCCTCCGTCGCACCCTCATCCCCACCTCTACCTCTCTCTCCACCATCCTCAACCTTCCCCACCTACGAGTGTTCGGTTGCCTTTGCTACCCCAACCAATCCTCTACCCGTCCACACAAACTCGCCCTCCGAATCACACCATGTGTGTTCCTTGGCTATCCAGCCGAATGCCTTGACCTGTCCACTAACAAGGACATTTTCTCCCGCCACGTCACCTTCGACGAACCCAAGGTGCCCCTGATTACTCTTTGCTTGAGTCTGACCTCACGACCCCCATTTTCACACATCCTGACCTTTTCAACCCACCCTCTGTCGCACCCTCATCCCCACCTCAGCCTCTCTCTCCACCATCTTCAACCTTCCCCACTCGCTCCTAAAACCACCCCACTTCTCTAAGCGCCCCTGCCACCTTCCCACATTACTACCAACATCGTAACAGCCAACCCCCTCCCCTACCACAGCCAAACCCGCCAACCATTAACCCCTCCCGGCCCGCACCTACACCTACGTTCCCATAACCAACCTGCCCACCATGCGCACACATCCCATGATCACTCGCTCCCAAAATGGTTCCTCAAAACCATCCCAATATCTCAACCTACATACTACATCCACCCCCAAACATCTCTCCCGTCCCCAAATCCCACCTCACTGCCTTAACTGACCCAAACTGGCACAAGGCCATGACCAACAAATACAAGGCCCTCATAGATAACAACACATGGGAGTTGGTTTTTAGACCTGCTGATGCACAAATTATTTGTTGTAGGTGGTTGTTTTGTCAAAAATTTCATGCAGATTGCTCTTTAGAACGTTACAAAGCTCGCCTGGTCGTAAACGGAAAGTCTCAACAAATTGGCATCGATTGCTTTGACACGTTCAGTCCCATGGTTAAACCTACCACCATTCGGAGTGTTCTCAGTCTTGTTGTATCTCGTCAGTGGCCTATCCATCAGCTAGATGTTAAGAATGGATTTTTACATGGCGACTTACATGAAACTGTTTATATCTTCCAGCCTCCCCACTTCACTAACAAAGAGCACCCGACTCACGTATACCGCCTACGGAAGTCTCTCTATGGTCTAAAACAGGCACCGCGAGCTTGGTACCATCGTTTTGCCACGTATATTACTAAGTGTGGTTTTCAAAGCACCACATGTGACCCCTCACTGTTTGTCTATAAAAATGGCACACAATTGGCGTACTTATTGTTATATGTTGATGGTTATAATACTCACTGCTTTTGATGATCGTTTTTTTACAGAGTATTATTCGGCCCTTATCATCTGAATTCCCCATGACTGATCTAGGATGATTACATCATTTTCTTGGCATTCAGGTTACTCATAAAGATGGCGGTCTCTTCTTGTCACAACAATCATATGCTGCTGAAATCCTCAATCGTGCCAACATGCAAAATTACAAACCCGTTTCCACCCTTACAGATACTGATTCAAAGCTAAGTGCTACTGCTGGGAATCCTTTACCTGATGGCTCTTTGTACCGCAGCCTAGCAGCGGCACTTCAATACCTCACTTCAATACCGCAGCCTACAAACCGGTCCAACAGTTTTGCCTATTCACGCACAACCCACGGGAACCACATTTTCAATTCATGAAACGAATTCTACGCTACATCAAAGGCACAAGTGATCATGGCCTCACAATCCAACCCTCCAAGTCTTGCAAATTAACAGCTTACTCTAACGCTGACTGGGGGGGATGCCCTGACTCTCGACGATCAACATCCGGGTATTGTGTGTTCCTTGGAAACAACTTGGTTTTCCTGGTCCTCAAACGCCAACACACCATATCTCGGTCCAGTGCAGAGGCCGAATACAAAGGAGTTGCAAACATTGTAGTCGAAACCACATGGCTCCGTAATCTTCTCCTTGAGTTGTATGTTCCAACACGAGATGCCGCCATTATTTTTTGTGATAATGTTTCAGCCATCTACCTTTTTGAGAACCCGGTTCAATACCAACGTCTAAACATGTGGAAATCGGCATTCATTTCGTCCGGGAAAAAGTCCGCATTGGAGCCATCCGAGTACTGCATATTCCTGCTGACTACCAATATGCTGACATTTTCACTAAAGGTCTGCCACGACAACTGTTCAATCGATTCAAGTCCATTTTGTGCCTTCGATCCTCTACTGCTCACACTGAGGGGGCGTGTTAACCGATATATATGCTTAGTACATATTGGTTGTATATCTTGTATATATTTGAATTATATTGTTTGATAGTGTTCCCTTTATTATAGAATAGTTTTTAGGTTCCTGGTTATATATAGACATGATTGGTATCATGGAATTCATCAAGTATTCTCAGAATTATAGTTATAAAGACCAAGGCAGATCTTGAGGATATCGGTCAAGCAGAGGATGAAGTCATCAGTTTACAACAAAAACTCGATGATCTTTCAATACAGCTAACTCAAGTAGATGTGTAAGCTTCCTTTTATTTTCCCCTGATAAAATACATATATGGTAATTCGCTTTTCGCATGCGTATAAATTTGGTATTCTGTTCACTTATTGATGTGATAACAATAAATTCACATCTAAATATTCTTAGGTGTCTATTAAACCATATAACAAATGTTGCCTTTAGTAAATTTTTTCCTTTGCATATCTTACTATGTATTCTACTCTTGTCTTTTCTGCACAGTAAAGATAAAGAGAAGGATGGTGAAGCTTTGAATACACGTAAGAGTAAGGTATAACACCAGCAGCATTGTTTATAATCCTGGAATGTAACTTTTATTTGTTTTCAGAATTTACCTTCCTTGTCAGTTTATGTTTTCTAGGTCTCATCTGAACTCTCTTCACATGATATTTATAGGACCCATAGCCACATCATCGTTGCTTCTCATATAAGTTAAAATGTATAAGTATCATATTTAATAACATTTTCCAGATTTCCAGAAAAATCTCATTTCCTGATTTATTGAGAGGGTCTAAGTTAACTAATTGACCAGGATGGAGCTTTTTGTTGTTTGTGACAGGAAAACCACTTAAGCTTTCACTATGTTTATAGTAAACTCCATCCAAATCAGCAATCTGATTCAACACGCAAAGGGGAACCGCGTATGAACAAATCTTCTTCATCAGCGGCTAAAAGATTTACTTAAGGGGTGAGGTAGACCGTAGATATATACATGTTATTTATATTTACTTTAAACTACTGGTTGCATGAATGTCTAGATTCTAGGCATCACACTAAGCATGATGTTAATCTTATATAATGAAGTTTGTCCGAACACCCTTAATGATATTGGTATGTTCTTGGTGAATAATCAAGAATTTGAGGTTAAAAAGGGATAATATATGTCGAGGTCACTCGATGAATAAATTTTAAAATAGTGATAACATACGTCAAGGACACTTGAGTATTAATTGTTTTCCTTTTACATCAATGACGCATACTTGCTACTTTATAAGCCACCCGAATACTATAAATGAATTATTGTCTTCTCAAATTAGTTGAAGGCATTTTCTTTTGTTAGGCATTTTTGGACCAAATATGGTACAAAGAAAACATGGAGTTAGGGATGATTAATGTATGCATATGCGTTTGGCAAACAGTTGTACAAAGTCAATACTGTCAAAAATCACAAGCAAACTCGACTTTTTGAAAGGAAAGCGCAGCCAAATGACAAATATGCTAGAGACCATTGATATTTGATAATAGAAGTTAATCCTCGCAACTGCACAATAGAGGTGGTCGAAAAGAGTGAGATTCAAGTAAAGAATCATCAATAGGGAGGTCATCAAAAATTTTTGTTTATAGTTACACCAAAATTACTAATTTTTATGTTTACTTTTAATTAAATAGTATTTTTTATATTTTTTATCATTACGTTTTATTTCTCCTTTACTCACTGCCACTTTAAAATATATTTATAAATTTATAAGGTTTGAATAGTGAATCATTAAATTTACAAATAAATATTAATATTTATTTTTTATCCATACACAATTACTCAAAATCATTCCATGTGATATAAGATTTATATTTATAAACTTTAAAATAATGAGTTGTGAATACTCTAAGAAACAATGATAGTAAAAAAAACCAAAATGGTTGGTGCCAAAAAAATGCCTTTGCTTTTTTTATTCCACTTTAGAGGCTGAGATTGTAGGCATTCTTGTTATTGTTTAGCGTTTTTCTTTGTATCTCTTTACTTTATTCGATAAACATTATTATATTTTAAGCGAAAGTGCGAAACATGAAAACAAAATGTGTTATTGAATGTTTATTTGTGAAAGTTTAACCTAAAACAAACACCAAGAAATAACATATTGTCAAAGGGTCGCCCTCTGAGGCTTTGCCTGGTGTCCTCCGTCACCTGAGAGACAATTATTTTGTCTCACTTAATGAGAGCATTGACATCTTTATTTTTTATTTTAAGTATGTGTTATATATTGTAAAGGATAATTGTAAATGGTTGTGAGTAGAAAAAATATATTATGCTTATTTATATATTGAGGAAATAAATACAACCTTTATAAAATTTTTAATATTTTTAAAATGAATGCGAGTAAATGATAAAAAAATAGTAATAATAAATATATTAAAAAAATATTATTTAATAAAAAATAATAATAATAATTTTAATGTGATTATAAAAATAAAATTAAAAAATAAGATGTAAATGTTTTGATATAAGTTTTTGGTCATAGCTCACAACGTATGAGATGCATGCTCATATAAATTGTCGACCTTCTAACAAATGTAGGGGTATTCTTACGCAACTCGAGCGGTAAAAAATATAAGATTGAACAAATAATAAAAAAGAAGCTAGTTAATTTGGTCACAAAATTAATTTAATATTAGACACTTTAAGCTATATAGAATATGAAGTAAGAAAAAGTAACAATAAAATAATGCATTATAAGCAATTTGGACTTGATGCAAACAGTCCGATCAGAGGCAAGGTCATTAAAACTCGTCATGTGAGTCGAGCCAAACCAACATTTGTTCTAAGCTGGTTATCTTCAAAGCTTCTATTTAAATGAGTTTAAATCTTTCTTGGAGTCAATAAGAATAATATAAAACAAATAAAAACATAACATAGAAGTAGCTAATGAGCCTAAAACATTTAATCACAATTGGCAAATTGGGTAACTCGGATGTTAAAAACATTTTGGCCTTAACCATACGATTCATACCCTTTTGAAAACAAAAGAAACCAGTAGAGAATATATATGTGCGTGAAAGCAAAATGCAAATAATGGATAATAATATATTTTATTGTTAAAAATATATTTGTAATCATTCATTCCAATACGAAAGTAAATCATACAGGCGACCACCATTTTTCATCATCATCATCAATTTATCATCATGATCAAGCAACAACATAAAAAATAATAATAATAATAATAATAATAATAAGAATAATAAGATTGTTGGAAAGATACGACTAGAAATCCTTGAGTAAGTTGCGGACTTGTTCAAGGTGACAAAGAGAACGACGGTGAAGGGGCCCTGCCTCGAAATGGTAGGTATGAAGCCTTTGTACAGAGCCATCGGCCCCTCCGCCCTAACGGTTTTCACCGCGCAGTCCACCGCCCCCTTGTACGGCGGCGCCACCCCCTCCTCCACCTTCATGTTCATCACACGTGTCTTTATCACGTCCACAGGGTTCGACGCCACCGACGCCACAAGCCCCGCCGCGAAGCTCGCCGTCACGTGCGTCCCCAGTCCGTCCTCCATCACCCCGTTCTTCATGATCGTCTCTTTCATCTGGTCGTACGACGCCAGCTGCGACGCCGTCACGATCATCGCGCGGTTCACCGTAAGGGACGACCCTCGCCACAGGCTGGCGATCCCCTCCTGCCTCACCATCCTGCCGATGGCCTCACCCACGCCTTTGTAGTTCCGCCGCTGCGCCACCGGAAGCCTGCCGTCCGCTTGCATTCGCACCATCGCCACGTCGGCCGGGTTCCCCACGGCGGCGCCGATCCCTCCGGCCAGCAATCCGGCGGCGATTTTGCGAGGTAGGGAGAAGGTGCCGGAGGTTTCGTCGGTCCACTTGTTACGGAAGATCTCGTAGAGGCCCATTCTGGTGGTGGAGTAGAGAGTCTGGCGGAGGACGGTGGCGGAGATGCCGGAGAACAAGGCGGCGACGCCTTCGGTTCGGTAGATGTTGAGGCCGACGGAGAGCGGCCCCGCTCTGAGCGCCGGCGGTGGAGGAGGCGGCATTGCGACGGTGGTGGTGGCGGCGGTGTAGGCGAAAGCAGGGCGGAGGGTAGGGGTAGGGGTAGGGGTAAGGATAGGGTTAGGGTTAGGGTTAGGGTTAGGATTAGGATTAAGGTTAGGGAGGGGGGCGGATTCGCCGTGTAGTTGCATACGAACTTTGATGAGATCGAGGGGGTGAGTAGAACAGCCTGCGACAATGGAGGCGACTCCACCTTCAAGAAATCCCTTGACACCCATAATTGATAACTACGGAGAACGAATCGATAACTACGGAGAACGAATCGATAACTACGGAGAACGAATCGATAACTACGGAGAACGAATCGATAACTACGGAGAACGAATTGATAACTACGGAGAACGAAATCTCAAAGAATGACTAACAACGCCAGTTGGGGTTCAAGTCGCTCGAAACGAGGAGATGAGAGTGAAGCTGAAAAGCTACGGAGGAAGAGTGGGGAACGAAGGATCTGTGAGACATATAAATGATGGGGTGATTTTTGGGGTTGATGCGAGTGAGATTTATATAGGGCTACAGGGGGGTGGAAGAAGGTGAATACGCGTTTAGTAGTTCATTCAAATTTCCTTATGTTTGACTTGCTTCCGACGCCATGTCGAATATACAAATATACGTTTCAATTTCCAAATATCCTTAACATATTTCCTTCCTATAATATGTATACAAATTTTCCCCTCACGCTTACCTTTATTTACGTAAGTCTCATCTTATGTCACAAAAATATACTTACAACATACCTAAAAGGACATGGACACTTGTTTTACATTCATATATATTAACTTACTACAAACTCATATATCATACGTTTTAATACAAATCATATTTAATACTTACTAATAACATTTGAGAATAGTTAAATGATATTTTAAAATGAAATATAATATAAATCTTATATACATAAATAGTTCATGTCATAAAAAAATCATTTTAAAAAATGTTATTGAGAAATATTTTTATTGAAATCTTGTTTATTTTTTTATTGATATTTTTTGTTTCAATTTCTATACAAAAATTACAAAAAAAAAACCAATTTAAAATATTTGGTTTTAGAAAACGTCAATGTTTTAGAAATTTTCGTAGTTTAGAAATTTTTTATATTAAAATATGTGGTTTTTAAATTCATTTTAATTTAATAAAAATTTAACAATTATCTAACACTAGATAATTGTTAAACAACGTAAATTTAAGCAAAACTATTGATTGGAAAATTTTGTTTAGGTTTGTTTGTTTAATTAAACAATGTTAATATTATTTTAACTAAACGAACAAAGTTAAACACAAGTCTTGTTCATTTATTCTTGTGATAAATATATGTGTGTCTAAGCACGTATGTTTATGTTTGTTTAGGTTCGTAAGCATAAATAACAAACTTCATCTTTTTAATAAACAAAAAATATATAAAAAAGTATTTGTGTTTCTTACTTGTTTGATTAGACATTTTCATAGATGTAGGGGGCGAAATTAATATTTTTAAAAGGAGCAAACTCGTTATGTATAATTTTTTTAAACATAATGAAATGAATTATTACATAGTTGATACATTCCTTTTTTTTCTTTTATTCCATCCATTCTTTCATAATTACACACCAACACCACCCACTCACTCACCATAACAACCACCATCGACCACCAAGATCATTTGTCGTCGGCAACCACCACCAGGCACGACCACCACCGGCCATTGTCGTTGACGCTAAACTTCCAGTCGTCGCTGTCGCCGCCGCGGGAAGCCATAACCACTAGGAACCACCGCCGCCAAAAGCCATTGCCACCAGGAACCACCGCCCCCAAAAGCCACCGCCACTAGGAATCACAGTCGCCGGAAGCCACCGTTGGCCACCACCGCTGCCGGAATAACACCGCTAGAAACCACCGAAGGCCACCATCGCTGCCGAAAACCACTGCTAGAAACCATCGCATGCCACCACGGCTGCCGAAACCCACCATCCGCCACCGCCACCACCACCCCCCATTATCATCACTATAACTACTTTTACATTTTATTGTTTTATTTTTCATAGCTAACAAAAAACACAAAATAGTTGATTCATTTATTATTAAAATGTAATTAAACAGAACAATAAAATGTAATAATTTATTTTATTTTCTCATCCATTCCACACTATTATACATTCCATTTATTCGTACATTCTATTATATTATACCAAACATACGTTAATAGAAGATCTACTAATGGTAATATGTTTTATCTTTATTTTAATAAATGTTTAAATTCATATTAAACAATCACTCCTTTTGACAATAATAAAGTTATGTACGAAGGATTACTAGATTTTTGAAAAAGAAAAGAAAAACATATTACATTTTTCAACTCTAAATGAATATCTATATTCAAAAAGTTTTTCAATCCATTGAACCAATTGATGATTGCTCCAATTAAATAATCGTTATGATTTGCCTTTGAACCCGGTTCTACAAAAAGTCTTACAAACCTACAATATAGCCGTCTGACCAAAGAATCAGGAACATTTGCTACCCTCCCATAAAATAGAAAAGTTATATAAAATAATCATATACGATTTATATATAATAGAAAAGTTATAAAATAATCATATACGATTTATATATATCTAGTAGGTGTAATCCGCGCAGTATATCGGGTGTTAAAAGGTTAAAAGATTTAATTTTGATTATTTATACGTTTGTACCAGCCATCTGAAAAAAATTACATGCAAAACGCCAATAAAAAATACAATAGAAAAAAAAATACTATAAGAGATTTAAGACCTTAAAACAAAGAAAAAAAATAGTGAATATGTAAATAGTGATTTTACTATAATCAATGTTGAAAATCGCTAGACGCTATTCGGGGTCGAGGTAGGGATTAGGGATTAATCGGATTGAAATTTTTATATATATTTTTAGTTTTATATATAAATACACACATTTTAGAATGTAATTTTAATTAAAAAAATCAGTTTTATATATAAATATACATATTTCGCCGAAATTTCTAAATTTTTGCCGGATTTTTTGAAAGTCGCCGGAAAAGTCGCCAGAATCCCACCGGAACTCACCGGAACCCTACCGAAAATTCGCCGAAATCAACGTTTTTGGTCGATTTTTGGCCGATTAAGACCGCCTAGGTTTGCCTAGGTCCGATTTTGACCAATTTTGTCCGATTACCGATTAGGGGCTCCGATTATGTGAAATCGCCAATGTGAACCTCCGATTATCAATTAGTCGCCGACTAATCGACGCCTAGCGCTGATTTTTGCAACACTAATTATAATTAACAAGCTTTATTGTAAGTTGATTAAAAAAATTGACATAACTCGAAGCACAAATATAAAATAAAAAATTTATAATGATTAAATACAAAACACTTGTATCTAATACTTAAGAAGTTGTAATAGAAATGATTGTATAAAACACTTGTATCTAATACTTAAAAAGTTATATAAGGTGTTGTACTTTTTTTTGTAAAATTACAATTGTATCCTAAAGTTTTGTTTTATATAGTAGTATAGATGAGAGATACATTGAAAAGAAATAAGCTTTAAATAAGGAGTGATGTATCCTTACATTTTATAACAAATTATCTTTTTCTTTATAACATATTTTTTAAAATCATCTAATTTCAGTGGTAAATGATGAGTACGTAAATGGTGATTTTACTATAATTTACAAGCTCTATTGTAAGTTGATTAAAAAATTGACACAAATGATTATACTATAATATTTCTTTTTGTAAAATTACAATTATGTCCTAAAGTTTTGTTTTATGTAGTTTCATCCTTAAATATCCTAATAGCTTTTTTTACATTATTATTTTCAAAACCTCAAAGTTTGTTATATTCATAATCGTTTTCTTTTAATTCAATTTGTTCTTTAAACAAAAATTCAAAAATAATTGCTTCCTTATTCACTTAATATATCAATTTAGTAGGTATAAAGTGTAACACCCGACTACTCACACCAATAATATTATCTGCTTTGTCCACAAGGAGCTCACGAATTTGCTTTTGGTTGCTCGGGTGAAAGCTTTCCAAGGAGGGCACCCATCCTTGGATTGCTCTCACTGAGCATGCTTAACTGTGGAGTTCTCCTCTCATGCACAATCAAAATGCTCAAAACACATTGTTGATGTTAGAGACAGGACATTTCTTATGAACCAGAAATCTCTCATGTCTATGCCCGATGTGGGATTTATGTAGGGTGTCACAATCACCCCCCTGGACTCATCGTTCTCGATGAGCCCGAGAAGTCACCACCCTCGGTGAGGTATGTCCCACATCCCGAACGACATAGGAGTGGCTCTAATACCATTCCATCAGAAGTTATGACGATGATCATGATACATCTTAGTAGATCCAGGATGGATAGAGAATGAAGAACTATATGCCTCGGCTAATAACGATTCTCATAGAAGAATTATTAGGCACACACAGACGTTTGCCATACCAAATTAATCCATGTTCATCAACTTTAAATTCTGATTGTTTTCCATCATTCAAATTCTATACAATTGCTCAAAGTTCACCGTCGTCTTTCTGTGCATCCTTAATTTGAGATACTAGGTCTGACTCAATCTGAAGTCTGGCGTGATATGCATCACTTTTAGCAATTTGCAAGCCAATACCCAACCTTTTAAGGTCAGTAACTATCTAAGGCTGTAACTGGACAGAGGCTATAGTCCCTAAACTCTTTTGGTTAAGAGCATCAACTACCACATTAGCCTTTCTTAAATGATATTGGATGTTGACGTCATAATTTTTCAACAGCTCTAACCATCTTCTTTGTCTCATGTTTAATTCTTTTTGAGTGAAGATATACTTCAAACTCTTATGGTCGGTAAAGATATCACAAGTCTCTCCATAAAGATAGTGACGCCAGATCTTTAACGCGAATACAACAACGGCAAGCTCAAGATCATGCGTAGAAAAATCCAAGAGTGTCCCTATATAACTGAGAGGCTATTCCTATATCCTCACCCAATATTTATCTAAGCAATTTGTCGATAAAAAACTAGTTTGACATGTTCATTGTTTTTTAATATTTTCTTCTGATTACATGTCTCGAAGAAAAATGAATTTTCATATTATAAGAAATGGTCTCCTAAAATGAAAAGTCAAATATGGCATTTCCACATAAAATATTAAAGTGATCGTTACATGCATTGTAAACACGTGTATGATGTGTCAACATCACAAGCGAGTATAATCTCACACTCTTAATATAAAAGTTATTATTTAATTAATTTGAAGCTAGTTGGCACATGATATTATATATACATAAAAAATACAAACACTTACATATGATAATTTGGATAGAAAAATAAAAGGGCGGAAAATATAGTACTATAACGTCTCACAGTCATCTTTTTCATCAAATAAACATCTTCCTCTTACTTCTAAATTTAATTTATAATCATTCTGCTTCTAATATAAAACGATTGCTTTTATATTTGGTCTAAAAACATGTGTTATACCAGTGAGTTGGGCGTGTGAGTGACACATGAACACGTACAGTGCATGAGTGAGGAGTGAGGAGTGAGAGATGTGTGCGTGAGGAGGAACCACATGCTAATGAGCAACATTGAGAGCCGTCGTCGAACCGTAATTTAAATGCTTAAAAATTAAACATTTTTTTCCTTAAAACTCACCATAAATAATGATGCCAAGCACCAATCATCTAATGGGAATGGATCGTCAGTGATCGAATTGTTGTAGAAGATAATTACAAAAAATATGGACTTTAGTGGTTTTTAATGATGTAATTGTAATGTTTGTTTTTATTTTGTTTATTTTATTATATGTAGTAATTAATTATTTTAAAATAACAAAATATCATTGTAATAAAAATTAAACAAGACGGGTGAATGATTGGGTGAGGCCATGACAACTGCGAATGAGTGAGTGATTAAGTGAGTGCGTTAGTGATTGAGGAGGGTGCTGATGTGATGTTGGGTGAGAGTAAGTGATGTTTAACGTACTCTAAATTAATTATTACTCATGACTTATTTATCGGTTACAATATCAAATAGCAAGTAGTTATTCATTTGATCATGTAATTAACCGTCTTTTGTCTATTTCAAAGAATTAACAATATTGTTTAAATAAAGTTATACTTGACAAATCTAGTTTTGCATGTATCAAATAGAATAAGATCTAAAATAGTATCATACTAGTACCTTCAAACTGTTTATCTACTATCCATCTTTTTATTCTAGTATTCAAAATATTATTTCCGGTTTATCATTTGAATTGATCTAAACTTATATATTACAACCCCCTAAAAGATATCGAAATGTATACATCTTCTTTTGTCCAATTTTAGTGTTACCTTTCATAATTAAAGTCGGTAATGGGGTATGGTCAAAAGATCAAGTGTCTTGCCTTCTGTAAACCCTTTAAAGCCAATTTGACTTTAACCATCTTTCATTTTCAGTATTAACTATTATAGCACGCGTCCCTCATAGAGTCATAGTCATATATAGTATTCATTATTAATAAAAAATTAAAAGTCAGAAGCTATTGATTGCTAATAAGATCTTAACATATATTAAGCAAGAATCATTAAAATAGTAAGAACCATGAGAAACTTTTTTTTTCTTTTTATTTTAAGCATAGTGTTACTGCATAGTTTCCTTTCCTTTTAAGCATAAGTTCAGTGTGCATACGTAAGAATCTTATTTGAAAAACGGTATTATTTGCGGACTAACCACTTTGTTGGATAAGTATTCATTTTAGTTACACTGAAAACTTTTAATCTCATAAGATTCTTATCAAGTTATCAATGATATGCCTAGTGGCATCAATGATCAGTGATGTATGTTTGAATCCTTTTAAAGTGTGGACGATTAGGGCCGTCCCAAGAATTGTCGAAAAATTTTGGGCTTTGGGCGAGTAAAGAAAAACGAACCCTTATTATATAAAGTGAATAACTCATATATAAAATTTTGGACCTTGTGCAACTTAAAAAAACTAGAGTTCGATCAATTGATCGCTCTGACCTATTATGTTCCGATCGTTCTTTTACAGCTCCCACCACAAATCGCAAATTATTTTGTTTGAGTTTAAAAACAAGTTTAAAAATCTAGTAATAGGTAAATGGTAGTGGGTTAAAATAATTAAAATATTAAAGGGCTTTAAAATTTGTTAGGCTTAATATAATTAAAATTTTAGTGAGTTTAAGTGTTTCACAAAAGATATAGGGGCATTTTTAAAAAGAGTATAGATATAAATAATTTTTTTATAGAAATTTTAGGCATCTAAAAAGATCATGCTTTAGACGGTCGTTCACCATGCCCCCTCCTAAGTGCCGGTCTTACGTATGACAATCAAATCCGAATCAGATGAGAATAAGTGAAAGCCAAGACATCGACGTGGGTATGTAGTGGGGTAAGCCATACGAGAATGGGGATTACCTTTTTTATTGCTTTTCCTATGTATATAGAAACGTGTATGAGATTATACATAACCTCTAAATCTCTAAAAGATCACATAACTTTAATCATTTTCGATGATAACTAGAAAATCATTACTTACGACTTGAAATTAAAAACATAATCATCATATATATTATATTATTATATTATATTGTATATATACTATTAATCCTCTAGGTTGGTGGCTACAGAAACCTTTAAAATTTTTTGAAATGACCAGTAAAGTCTTGATGCTTAGAAAGAGAGCTCAAACTTTGATTTCAGTTTGAACCAAGCACCAACACGTGGGTTTGAGAGTTTCTTCCACGATGATCGTTGAAGGGGTATCACCCCCAAAGCCGCGGCTCACCCTCAGAAAGGGTGTCGCGGTTGAAGACAGTTTTGCCCCAAAGCCACGGCTCACCCTTAGAAGGGTGCCGCGGTGAAAACAGTTTTGTCCCAAAGCCGCGCCTCACCCTCAGAAAGGGTGCCGCGGTTGAAGATAGTTTTTCCCCAAAGCCGCGGCTATGGGAAGTAGGCCTAACGTCGCCGCTGGTCAAGTCAGCACCAAAACAAATATGCAATCTCGAAAAGCCCCCGTGTTCAACACTTATAAAAAACTTCACAAAAACTTGGTAACCACGGAAGCCATTCATTGGCTACAAGAGAATAAGAAAGAAACGCAAGATGACAAAACGCATAAAGCCAAAACATCGGGAGAAGTTCAGAGCAGCCACCAAATTCCCAAGTCAACTACAAAGACAAACTACATTAATGCTAGTCAGAAACCCTTTGCATCAGAAGGGTATAAAACCGATGACTAGAGTATTTCAGTCTCATATCATTGACCACAGACTTCCAAGAATAGAACCATGATATATCTGGTACCCATGCACCAACACTATAAATACTTCTCTTATTCACATTCATATTCGGAGAACACTTTCACTATAAACTACTCACTTAATAATTTTCCTCTTAAAAGTTATATCAACACAAATACTTATTCTCACGCCGGAGTGTGGTCTCGGGGAGAAAACCCTTTCTGCCTGAGGCGAGGCTCACGGTGTTGTTCTTGTTTCACAGATACTCCGTTCAGCTGAAGTATTGCTCAGCCGAAGTCCAGCTCAGTCGAAGCCAAGTTCAGCCGCATCCTGTTTCCCAGCGGTGAAAGCCAAGTTCCTGCCTGATCCTCGGTAGCAGCCCCATTCTCGCACTGCTCCCCGGTCTTAATCCCTTGATTAGGATTCGTGTAGCAACATTTGGCGCCATCCGTGGGACCCACACGTTACCGAAGAAACACCATGGATTCAGGTCTGGAAACTCCTCACCCCAAGGATGTTGGCAATGCTGAAGACCCACGCCCCGTCACCTCCCCCTTGGAAACCAGCGCATGAGGTGGCAATAACAGCGGTAGTGTCATTACCCCAGAGTTCATCAACAAAACCGAGAACAAATCCTCTCCATGCTAGAACAGGAGGAAAGGGAGCGACGCCTTGAAGAAATCCGAACACGCTTGGAATATGAAGAAACCCTAAAGGAGAGGAATCGTATGGATGGAGAAGGTAGCCATAGAGACAAAGTAAATAATGATGAAGACAAAGCAAAGATGAGTCTAGGTGCCACCGCAGCTGGAGAGAAAGCGGGAGTCGATGATGATTTTAGCAAGCCATACCATCCATCAACAGCGCGAGCAAGATCAAAATTCATCCCAAGAATAGCAGAATTCGTTTTTCTCCAAAACTAAAAATGCCATCTAATGTTGGGAAATATGACGGCCTGGGAGACCCAGATGACCACCTCGTAATTTTCATCGGGGCAGCAGAGGTGGAGTAGTGGTCAGTTCCCGTGTGGTGCCACATGTTCACCCAAATACTGACAGGCGCAGCTAGGGTGTGGTTTGACAGTCTTCCGATTGGTGAAATTGGGAGCTTCGAAGAATTGAAAGACAATTTCCTGAAAAATTCAGTCAACAGCGTCGCTCAACAAAGGATCCCACTAAGCTTCATAACATTAAGAGGGGAGATAACGAATCCATTGAAAACTTCATAACTAGGTACTCTAAGGAAAGCATGCAGATTCGTGGAGCCGGAGAAACGATCCGGATTTCGGCTTTCATTCATGGTGTAAGAAACGACCAGCTAGTAGAGAGGTTCCACGAAAGTCTTCCAAAGTCAGTGGAAGAAATGTTAGAAAAGGCAAAAGCATTCGTACGAGGGAAAAAGGCATGCGAACAGTTAAAGGAGAAAAGCCTGAGAAAGCCTGTACACACATGGGATTCACAAAGGAGACTAGGAGGAGCGAGATCTTAGGAGAGGCCATGTTTTTAACCTCGGTTCGCCCGGCAGAACTCGGTTTTTCAGCCTCGTTTCACGCCTTCTTTAGTTAAAAGTTCACAAGGACCAAACGTGACTCTACCTCCTCTGACAAAAACCCGAGCGATATTTTAGCAACTAAAAACATTCGTTTCACCAAACCTGCCCTGTTGAAACCCGGACTAAAGAGGGACTCAAACAAGTATTGTGAGTTTCACAAAAAAAATGGACACGCAACTGATGATTGTTTCTCTTTGAAACGATAGGTTGAACTCGCCATAAAGACAGGGAAGTTAGCACACTTGCTGAGAGAATTGAAAAAGAAGTTGCAGGCATGAGACAAAAGAAAGGAAATATTCATGCTGCAAGTGGCGATTCGTGGAGGCAAACGATATTCTGACCATATGGAACCTTGGATGGCACAAAAGATATCTTTCCCTCCAATCCGTGGTGGAAGTTTCGCCAATGTGCCACTCACAATCTCAGCCATCATTGCAGGTCATCGGTACACAGGATATATGTGGATAGTGGTAGTAGTTCAGAGATTATGTACGAACACTGTTTTTTGCAGCTAGATGACGAGGTCAGGAAAACCTGGAGACAGTGACACATCACCTCACAGGATTTGCGGGGGAGGTGGTGCAGACGTTAGGACAGATACAGTTGCCAGTGGTGATAGTGAATGAAGTTGGTTGGAGAGAGGTCATTATGACATTCCTGGTTGTACGCTCAGAGTCTTCCCATAATGTTCTTCTGGGGAGGCTCGGTCTGTGTACTCTTGGAGCAGTAATCTCGACGGTTCACACGACGATAAAATTCCCTACCCCGTCCAAGGTAGTCACCATTTATTCTAGCAAAGCGTGTAAAGATGTAAAAGCGGTGATGCCAGGCACTTCGACCAAGGTAGATGAAGCTATGCGTCCAACGTTGGAAAAATGGGTGATTAACCCCGCTTTTCATGAGCACAAGGTTACGGTCGGGGTCAATTGACTGACGCTACCAAAGAGCAACTGTGACGTTTGCTGCAGAACAGTTTAGATGTTTTTGCATGGCAACCTTCTGACATGAAGGGTGTTCCTCGGGACATAGCGGAACACATATTGAATACATACAAGTCAAAGGAACCGGCCGTCCAAAAGCGTAGACACATGGGCCCAGAGCGAAGCCAAGCCGTGGTAGAAGAGGTTAAAAAGTTACTCGAAGCAGGCATAATTAGGGAGGTGCGCTACCAAACATGGGTGGCCAATCCAGTGATGGTGAAGAAAAGTGGCGGCACATGGTGGATGTGCATTGACTTCAAAGATCTTAACAATGCTTGCCCTAAAGATTGTTATCCATTTCTAGACATAGATTTGAAAATAGACTCTGTAGCGAGTTTCCCTCTGAAGTGTTTCTTAGATGCTTACAAGGGATATCATCAAGTTCAAATGGCACACGAAAACGAAGATAAGATGGCTTTTTACACAGACATTGGAATCTTTTGTTTTACCAAAATGCTATTCGACCTAAAAAATGCAAGGGCCACATATCAACGACTGATGAACAAAGCGTTTGCAGAACAAATGGGAAAAAACGTTGAAATTTACGTCGATGATATGGTGATAGAAAGTCAGGATGAGGAAGCTTTACTGCCAGACATTGCTGATACGTTCGAGACATTACGAAAAATAAACATGAAGTTGAACCCAAAGAAATGTTCATTCGGGGTAGAAGAAGGGAAGTTCTTGGGGGATTGTGGTGAAAAAAGAAGGTCTGGAAGCCAATCCCGAGAAGGTTGCAGCGGTACTCGAAATTCCGTCGCCTAAATCCGTTAAAGAAGTGCAAACACTCAATGGACGTCTAGTCGTGCTCAACAGGTTCCTGTCAAGACACGCCGAACGCTCTTTGCCTTTCATGTCTACGCTGAGAAATTGTTTGAACAAGAAAGATTTCGGGTGGACGGATGAGGTGGAGAGGGCTTTTCAACACATGAAGTTATACTTGAGCAACCTGCCGACGCTAGTAGCTCCTCTTCCGGAGGAACAGCTCATGATGTACCTATCAGCCGGAGCAGAGGCCGTTAGCACGGTTTTAATGACGGATCGGAGTGGAAAGCAAACACCAATCTACTTCATCAACAGGGCTCTCAAGGATCCGAAAACCAGGTACTCACCAATGGAAAAACTTACTCTTTCTTTGGTATATGCTTCCAGGAGGTTACGAAGGTATTTCCAAGCCCATGTGATCGAGGTTCGCACGAGCCACCCCATAAAACAAGTGTTGAGAAGACCGGAGATTTCCGGGAGATTGGCGAAATGAACCATAGAGCTCGGAGTTTTCAGGATAGAATACAAGCCAAGGGTGGTGGTAAGAGGTCAGGTGGTAGCTGATTTCTTAGCGGAGATACCACAAGATAGAGGTCGTGCCTATGGCAACATAAGCAACGAGCGTCAAAGTGACGAAGATTGGCATTTACACACCGACGGAGCCGCAAACGATGAAGGGTGAGGAGCTGGTCTGATATTAGTGGGACCCAGAAAAGAAGAGTTAACCTACGCCCTACGGTTAGCTTTTAAAAGTTCTAACAATGAGGCGGAATATGAAGTGTTGTTGAAAGGTTTAAGGTTAGCCAAGCAAATGGGAGTTCGATGGCTTCATGCTCATGTAGATTCGCTGCTGGTGGCAAATCAGATTAATAGGTCCTATGATGCAAAGGAAAAAACAATGAAGCAATACCTGAGAAAAGCGAAAGATTTGATCAGCGGTTTCGAGAAGTGCGATGTCTCACACATCCCAAGAAGCAAAAACAAGAAAGCAGATGCTCTTAGCAAACTTGCTTCAGTGACTTTTAGTCACCTAGCCAAGGAAGTCAGAGTTGAGGTACTACAATCACCATCGATCGACGAAAAGGAGGTAACTTCAGTGGATGATACAACACATGAATGTTGGATGAGTCCAATTATCAGGTTCCTAGCAAGTGGAGACCTACCCATAGAGAAGGGAGACGCAAGGGCGGTTCAAGCAAAGTCACTACAATACGAGCTGCGACAAGGGGTCCTATACCGCAAGTCCTACATGGGACCATTGCTACGATGTCTTGCGCCAGACGAAACAAACTATGTCATCAGAGAAATACACGAAGGCATTTGTGGCATCCATGCAGGTCCAAGGATAGTGGTAGCAAAAGCGATGGGGGCAGGGTACTACTGGCCCGGGATGCATAGGAGTGCAACCGAAGAAATTCAAAGGTGTGAAAGTTGTCAAAGGCATGCCCCAATGTGCAACAGACCCAAGAACGATCTAGTTCCAGTCAATGCCGCATGGCCTTTTTAGAAATGGGGCATGGATATTGTGGGTGCGTTCCCAGTGACAGCCGGAGGAGTCAGATTTCTTTTAGTGGCAGTAGATTACTTCACCAAATAGGTGGAAGCTAAGGCCCTTAAGTCGATCACAGGGCAGCAAGTGAAGAAGTTTACATGGGAAAACATCATATGTTGTTTCGGGCTCCCGTTGTTTATCGTAACAGATAATGGGAAGCAGTTTGCTGTGAATCCATTCAAGTCGTGGTGCAAAGACCTGCAGATCCAGCAAATTTTCACCTCGGTAGCTCACCCACAGGGTAACGGCCAAGTTGAGAGAGTCAATCGTAGTATTGTTAAAGTAATAAAAACAAGATTAGGCATTGAGGGGAAGAACTGGGTAGAGGAACTACCCAATGTCTTGTTGGCCCATCGAACCATGCCCAAGACTAGTCATGGCGAAACCCCATTCAGTTTAACTTACGGATCGGAAGCCATAATACCAGTCGAGGTAGGTATGCCAATAACCCGTGTCACACAACCTCTTGGAGAGGTGAACGAGACCAATCTACGAATCAATTTGGATTTACTTGAAGAAAGACGGATGATAACGGTAATCCGAGAAACAAAGCATAAGAGAGAAATTGAACGGTATTACAACTCTCGCATGAAACATCAAATATTCAAGGAAGGCGACTATGTTTTAAGAAGCAACGAGGCGAGTAGAGTTCAGGATCAAGGTAAGCTAGGGCCACGTTGGGAAGGACCTTATCAAGTCATTGAAGTAGGAAACAATGGAGCTTACAAACTCAGCCAGTTGAACGGGACAGCCATCCCGAGAACTTGGAATGGAGCTCAGCTCCGACGATGCTACATGTAATAAGCAGTAAAATCTCAACAGTGTAACTCATTTTTCATTAAGAACGTGCATGCGAGCACCAGTAGTTACACCAGATTAATGAATCTTTTTGTATAACCAGTGTCGTAACAAGTCATGGAACAACAATAACGTGTGAGCAAAGAAAGTGAAACGAGATACCAATGCAATTACTCGAGCGACATTTGTGAATGGCATAATAAGTAACCAAACAATGCAAATGTTTGTCAAGCTAAGTTAAACAAAACCATAACTAAGTAGAACTCGTTGTTCGTGACCAGATCTCAAAGAAAACCAATGCATTGCTTCAAATGCATGATTATACTTTGGCAAGCAATTAGAGCCATTCAACAATGTACATTTCCATTCGGCTAAGAAACCCAAGCCAGAAAAACGGCTAACTCGAAATCAAAAAGAGTAAGAGGAGTGCGGATACGTCAAGTATAAGGCAAAATGACGCCTTTTATAGGATAAATAACAACAATAACCAAAAAATGCATTGATGCATAAGGCTACGGCCAAAGTCAAAGTCACGGCCTAAGTCTCATCTGCGGTCGAGGTTACGAATCGTGGCTAAAAATGTAACCATAATTATATTATGAGCGAATGACAAGTTGTGACGAAAAGCCGCAACCATGAAACAAGAGCTGGGGCCGAAAACTGCGGCCAAGAGCTCCAAAGGTGAGCCACGGCTAGGTAATAAGCAGGCCTTGAGTCGTGACATCGAGTCGCGGCCGAGGCACCGAGTCGCGGCCGAAGCACCGAGACACGGCCAAAGCGTCGAGTCGCAACCAAAAACTCTAGTGGTGGCTAAAGGCCCGAGTTGTGAGGTGGAATGTTTCAGCTAAAAATATAACCACAATAATATTATGAACGAATGGCGAGTCGCGGTCATAAGCCACAAACATGAAACCAGTCGCGGCCAAAAGCCGCAAGGCATCCCGCGGCTATAAGCCGCGGTCAAGGGGATCCAGCGGCCAAGAGTCGCGGCCTAGTGACACGTCACAAAGCATGAGGTATCAACGATCAACAAACACAAAGTATGGGTTGTCAAAACATAAATAACATTACCAAAATAAGCATAAAGTCAAAGTACAAGTTTGATGACATTACAGACACAAAAGAAAGACACCCAAAGATAAACTAGTTAAACTTGAGCAGGGTCTTCAGACGAGGGAGTCAGGAACGACTTGATTTCCTCAATGGTCGAGTCGCACATAGCTGCAATAACCTCAGCCATAGGAAAAGTAGCTTTATCAAATATGTCGGATTCAGCTCGTAGCTTCTTCAAAGCATCTCTATCAAAATTCTTGGACGTCTCGGGTTTTTTACCCTCTGCAGCGAGGCGAGCCCCATCCAACAGACCGGCATTATACCCCACTTTGTCTGACAAGCTGTTGATCCGGGCTAGGATATCAAGGAACTCGTCACTATCGCGAATCTTGTTGAAGTCCAAATTCACACCATTTGACATGACCCACCTTCTCTCAAACGAGAGACGTTTAACCTTCTCTTCCAAGCCAACAATACGGTTTTCAAAAGCTGTCTTACTGTCTTTCAGTTTGGTGTTAAGGTGTTTCACGGTAGCATGCTGAATACAAAGCTCCTCACGAACACCACCAAGTTCATGGGCAAGTTCCCCTTTCGCAACCTCAGATGCGTCACAGGGAGATTTGGGAGACGCATTCTCAGCCTCCAACTTAGACACCTACTTTTTAAGATCGTGAATCTCATTAACACCTTCAACCCAACGACCATGAATCTCAGCAAATGAAAACAAGCCATTCACCACTGCCAAACAACCAGCATTTGACAATGCTCTGTTTTTCAACCCTTCCCCACGGTAAAATTCTGTAGGCATGCGAGATGCAAACATAAAGTCTCTACATGAATCCAGAGTCTCGAAAGTAGTTCCATTAGTCAACTCCCATTCAGGAACAAATTTCTCTTCTGCATGCAGGTCAGTGTCTTCAGAAGAAACAGTCATTTTTTCTTTACTAGAACCACAGACTGACTGACCATCAGAAGACGAAGGGGCAGAACCAGCATTGCCCGAATTCGAGCCAGACGACACCCTAGTTGCAGCTGAGGGGCCTTTCCTGCGAGCCGCGACAGACGCAGGTGGAGGTGACGGTCGCGGCCGAAGACCCGGTCCCCCCAGCCCTTGTTTGCGTTTCACTTTGGGATGGCTTGCGGGGACAGAAGCTTCATTAGTGTTTTTTCGCTTACAATTGGGCGGTGGCATTGTTTCACCCGGTTAAACAACGAAACCAGCGGTTGTCTCCAATATAGGAGTGGTACCCTCAGGCAAAACCTCAACCTGTTTAGACACATCTTCCTTGGCAGACAACTTCATACGCTCGAATAGACCCATACCTATAAAAGCACAACATACAAACAATAATCAGACACATGAACATGTACATTAAGGCATAAGGGGGAAGCAACTTACGTTTCCCTTGATAAGTCATGAATGGAACCATGTTAAGGTTGGTCCAGTTATGACTAACACCGGCCATCACGAGGAAATGCTCAGAATAGCTACGAAGAGGAGTTGGCTCGGCTTTCAAGAGGTCATAAGCAGACATGTCAAACGTGTGGGGCTCGGGAAAGGGGTCCTGAATGGACTTACTAGGTTCCAACCAATGCATCTCAAAAAGAACTATACTAGTTGAAATTAACAAAAAATGGTCTTTCCAATGTTTCAGGCTGGTTATGGTTCGTAACACTAGAGGAGGTTTGGGCGCTTTTCTCTTCTCAAAGGTCAGCTAATCCCCTACCTTGGTTAACTTATAAAACGCCCTGAAAAGATTTATCTCGGTTTCCAAACTAAGGGCACGACACGATATCTCAAAATGATATACCTTGACTAATCCTAAGGGAACAAGTTGAGACAAATGAATATCATAATGCCTAAGAAGCAAACACAAAAAACGACTAACCGGGATCCGAAAATTACCAAAACTAAAGAAAGAAGTGTAAAGGGCTATCATCCCGGCTCGAGCGTCCCTAAAAGTGGACGAACGAGAAGGGACGAGAGGACTAAGATCGGGGGAAATACCGTAACGAAGCACAAAGTTATTTAAGAAATCTTGAGAAATACCGACGTTTGAAGACCCATATCATTCCTACAGTCCATTACAAATGCGAAAGATGAAAAGAGTTCGAAGAACTTACCGAGAAGATTTGTGCTCTTGGATGAGAGATATGAGGGGAGACTTGAATAAAAGAAAAATAGAAAGAAGAAGAATAGGGGGAGAAAGAGGTTGATAAGAATTCATAGAGAAAAGCCCAAGGGGCTCGGTCCACAAGAAGGCGGCTAATGGCCGCGGCTCGAGAAAAAAGCCCAAAGCCGAGAAGTTAGATGGGGGCTGGGAGCCGCGAACCGAAGACTAAGGCCCGAAAGCCGAGAAAGTGGGGGGCGGCTACAAGGCCGCGGTTCAAGAAACATGTACCAAGGGACGGACGATGTAGATGTACACGTAACTCGAGAAAGATTAAACGGTGATGTGATTGATGGATCCCAGGGACGGGGCTCAAGGCGCGGTTGAAAAGGTGTCAAAAAGTCAGTCACATCAGGTTGAAAAGACAACAAGGAGGTACAACCGTCAAATCAAGAAACCAATTATTATTCCAATAGCATGCTTGACACCATGACATTGGACTGGGGGGACATGAAGGGGTATCACACCCAATACTAACGATAAAATGCTCTTGGTGTTGATTACGATGGAACCATGTAGCGGTTCACCCGAGCACATTTGGACCAAGCCGCGGTTGAAGACAGCTTTGCCCCAAAGCCGCGGCTCACCCTCAGAAAGGGTGTCGCGGTTGAAGACAGTTTTGCCCCAAAGCCGCGGCTCACCCTTAGAAGGGTGCCGCGGTTGAAGACAGTTTTGTCCCAAAGCCGCGCCTCACCCTCAGAAAGGGTGCCGCGGTTGAAGATAGTTTTTCCCCAAAGCCGCGGCTAGGGGAAGTAGGCCTAACGCCGCGGCTGGTCAAGTCAACACCAAAACAAATATGCAATCTCGAAAAGCCCCCGTCTTCAACACTTATAAAAAACTTCACAAAAACTTGGTAACCACGGAAGCCATTTATTGGCTACAAGAGAATAAGAAAGAAACGCAAGATGAAAAAACGCATAAAGCCAAAACATCGGGAGAAGTTCAGAGCAGCCACCAAATTCCCAAGTCAACTACAAAGACAAACTACATTAATGCTAGTCAGAAACCCTTTGCATCAGAAGGGTATAAAACCTCTGACTAGAGTATTTCAGTCTCATATCATTGACCACAGACTTCCAAAAATAGAACCATGCTATATTTGGTACCCATGCACCAACACTATAATACTTCTCTTATTCACATTCATATTCGGAGAACACTTTCACTATAAACTACTCACTTAATAATTTTCCTCTTAAAAGTTATATCAACACAAATACTTATTCTCACGTCGGAGTGTGGTCTCGGGGAGAAAACCCTTTCTGCCCGAGGCGAGGCTCAGGGTGTTGTTCTTGTCTCACAGATACTCCGTTCAACTGAAGTATTGCTTAGCTGAAGTCCAGCTCAGTCAAAGCCAAATCCAGCCGCATCCTGCTTCCCAACGGTCAAAGCCAAGTTCCTGCCTGATCCTCGGTAGCAACCCCATTCTCGCACTGCTCCCCGGTCTTAATCCCTTGATTAGGATTCGTGTAGCAACAATCGTCCTTACTCCTTAGGGTGCTAGCACCAACACGTGACTTATTTTGAGTTTTGTTTCCCTGCTCTCTTAAGTCTTAATCTGAGACGTTTATCACGAGGAGGGAGCTGAGCTGATCATGAGAGAGAGACGGAGACGGAGGTGCTTCGTAGATATGTTGGACATCACTTCCCATCGATTATTGTTGTCGGTGATGATGAACAATCTCCGTCTCGCTTCCGATTATGATAATCTTGTCTAGCTTTTCCGATCAAGGTTTCATCGCACATGCTCGGCGTAAGCAAGTTTAAAAGCCCTTTTGTTTTTGATTGTTTAAAAAATATTATTTTTTGATATTCTTTTCGTGAACAAGTTTTCGCAAATAACCTTCTATTGTATATATCGATTGCTTGTTTTTTTTATCATCCGTTATTTCTTTGCCATAGTAGTTAATTTGAGTTTGTTGTCATGGTGCTAGCATATTGCTTTTTCGTTTTGCTAATTTGTTGGTGGCAGCTGTTGTTACTCTTTTTTATTATTAGTTTTCTTTAATTCAATAGTTAAATGTTATTTGAGTTTCATATAAGTCCATTGGTATTTGAAGATATTGAGCTAAATAGGTGGTGGTTGCATAGTTAGCTAAACTAAATTAGAGAAAAACATGATTCACCTATTATTACTATTTTACAGACAGGATGTTTCAAACACCTTTAACCTTTAGAATTAGCATTGATCAATGATTTCTTGATGTACGCATTCTTCAAGTGTAACTTTTTTAGAACTATGGTTGATATTATTTATCTCATTGCAACCTTAAATACCGATGTAATTAATTTTACTGATTTTACATCTCAAAACAAAAACTCGTGGTGATCACCACTATCGCATTAATTTAAACGTCCCATGCTTGCTAGAAATCTTTTAGAAGATCAATTTTCTGGCAAGTCGTTTGTTAATGTTTTAATATATTACTTGTATATTTGAGGATGTTCAGCTAAATAGCAGATGTTTTTTTGTTCGTATTCACTACACGCGCCATGAATTCAAGTTGTTTTTGTGTTGTACGCGTTCTGTTGCAACTTTTTTTAATGGATTATAGATCACCATTCAACAATTCTGTTTGGAAAGTCAACGCAACAATGATACAATTCCTTGGTAAATCTTAGTGTTTGCTTCATATACTACGATGTATTTTCTCTATCTGTTTTAAGAATTTAAAATGGAGCCGCTATGATTTGCCGCAACAACGCCGGTCATTAACACCTTACTTTTAAAAAGGTAAGGTAAAACCAATCTTTTTAGAACCAGATCGGGCGTTAAACCGGACGTCTTACTGGTTTAATGGTCGGACCGGTTGAACCGGATTGAACTATATTTTATTTATATTTATATATATAGTTAAATATAAATAATTTATATGTGATATATATATATATATATATTTTATAGTTATATAAAAAACTTAACTATATTTATATATCTAACACACTAATTTATGGTTTAACATCTCGTTTTTACCCATTAAAATAAAAGAAAAAATAATCAAAAACCGGTTTCGAACCGGTCTGGTTTCCCGGTCTGACCACCGGTTCAACCCCTCAAAAACAATTCGTAGCGAACCGGACCGGCCACCGGACCGATCCCCGGCCGAACCGGCCAGTCCGATCCAGTCGCGAAAACAATGGGTCAAACACACCTACCTATGTTTTTTTCTCGTAATTTATTAGAAACGGATCCTGATACTTTTATGTAAAAAAATCAGGGTGTTTTAAATATGGAAACAAAATATAATTTGGAACAAATACAGAAATCATGGTTAGGATTGTTTACTTTAACAAACTTTATACTTTTACAAACAAATATATAGTATATAGTATTTGGAATCAATTCTCGTCAAAGATTGCCATTGGCCGATGCAAAAAGGCTCACATGAGCGGGGAACCTCGTTGATAGAATGAACATCTTATTCTGCAATAATGGTGCATGCATGTAAGGCGCCACTAATTTAGCATTCCATATGCTCAATCTACGTTTTGATATGATGCTTATTCAATGAACGTGCTAATTTTAGGTTAAATTTTTGAAACATGATTGAACTCGATTATATGCATAAAACCTCGCTTAATATATGCAAACCAAATTTTGTCTTGAGAACCATTTAACTGGTTGTGTATAATGATCACCAGATGTAGAAAGACATAATAAAGATGGCTATGTATTTATTTAATTTTCTTATACATTACGAATAAAGTAACGTGTGTATGGGTTATTATATGATTTTTTTTCGAGAAGCGTGTTAATAAAAAAACTTATTTATCGTGATAAGAAAAATATTTATTTGAATCCATATCTATTGAAAACTTGTTTGTTCTCACTCATAATTATGAGTTAATTACGCAAATGATCTCTATGATTTAGTGAAAATAACATGTGTAGGTACTAAAAGTTCTTTGTAACAGGTTAAGGTAATATATTTTCAATTTGTAACGAGTTAGAGTATTAATGCTAACAGACATTAGTTTAAGGACATTTTAGTATTTTATAGGGTCTGTTTGTGTAATTATATATATATACACACACACACTAGTTGGAAATGCCCGCGCTTTGCGACGGTATGATTGTTGCATAATTTTTTAGGAATTCGATTTTAGTCGGTATCGGCTCGGTGCGTTATGACGTAAATTAAAAAATCAAAATATAATTATTGAAAAAATTGAATAAAAGAAAATATTTACGTATATTACAAAAGTCTTTAAGGCAGTTATATTATCCCAATAAGAATAGTAAAAATATGGGTGGTATTTATGATCGGAAATCACTTATTACCTAGATTTTAAAAAGGTTTATTTTATGAATGTAGGTTATAGTTTTATGATCATCGGAGTTAGTTTTTGGTGATGATTTGTAGATACCGAAGAAAGTTAATGGAGAAATTATTATCACAAATTATCATCTTAGTTGTTATTAACTTGTTAACAACTGATAAAGAAAAGGAGAAGAGGGATTAGTCCTCAATCACAATATATAAATGACATTGAAAGTAAATGGTGGTTTTATGTTGACCACATGTATATGTTTTAGCATTTGTATTATAAGCAATTATATATTATACTTTATTGTAAGGGCATAAACGAAATGAAATGATTACTTTTTGAAATTTAAGCGTTACTTTTCATATGGATGTCTTTATTCATATGTAAAATTATCATTCTATCATTCTCTTACTTTTATTGTAAAAAATATAGATAAATATTAAAATTATTAAACTTATAATATGCCCCTAGGAAAATATTAGTATTATAGTTATTATAAATATGAAGATTTATATAAGTTATATACTTAAATATTTAAATAAAATAATATAATTAATTAAAATATTATTTAGTTATAAAAATATAATTAGTAAATATAAATTTAAATGTCAATTTATAGTATCGTAAATAAAATAAAATTTAATGAAGTGAATTGAATAATATCATATTATTAAATAATATACTAATAATGTTTATTAAATACATGAAAGAGATAAGGACAAATATGTCAAGTTTTATTAAATTTAATGGATAAATTTACCATATTACCCCTAAAGTGTCTTAAAATTTTAATCAAATCCCTATTCTACCCCTCTTAAATGTGGTACACTCATTTGTACATGTTGTTTTGAAACTTGTATTTTTTGCAAAATTACATCTCTATCCAAAGATATGTATTATATAGTAATATATATATATATATATATATATATATATATAATATATATATATATATATATATATATATAATATATATATATATATATATATATATCTATGTGTGTGTGTGTATGCACAGACACACACTCTTCTTAGGTTTTGGAACTAATTTCAACACCACCACTGTTGGCCTCCACCGCTGCCACCACCGCCACCAGCCTCCATTATCGTCCGCCATCCTAGCTAGCTCCCCTACGAGCTAACACCCCCACCAGTCCCATCGTTGGCTCCCACCCCATCACATCGTCCATGTAACATCATGTAATTTTTCGTTAAATTAAATGTTAATATCGTTTATTCTTGTAAGGGTCAAAGTTATCAATTATGAAACTTATGGGTTACTTATGCATATTGTTTTAATTTGTCTTTTTATCCTTTAACTTGAAAGATTATTATGATAATTATTATATAAAAATAATAATAATAATAATAATAATAAGGGGTAACTTGTAAAATAGTAACCAACTTTAAAAAGTGTTCCAATTAAGTAACTTAAATTTTAAAAGTGTTCCAATAGATCACTCATTTTTATATTTTATACAAATTAAAAGTCATAACATATTTTTTAGCATGTTATACTTTTGGATTCAGTTAGAAAATATTTTTTTCTATCTTTTGATGCTGATATAGAATGTTGACGTAAATTTTAGGCACTTTTTTATGTTTTTTTTCATAATTAACATGTTTTTTTTATTTTTTAATATAATTTTATATATTGAAAATTTTAACTCCAATGTCTTTTCCATCATTACTTTCTTGTCATAATAAAATTTGGTAATGACTCGATTTGATCGTTTGGAGGTCCAATTTGAGAAAAATATGCATGAATGACTAAATTAGAACACTTTGAAAACTGTGTTACTATTATGTGACATTTTTCCTAATACTAATAATAATAATAATAATAATAAATAATAATAATAATAATAATAATAATAATAATAATGACAATATTAATAATGGTAATAATAATATAAAATTATAACAATAATAATAATAACTAAGAATAATAACAATAAATATATATTGTTATTAATAATATTAACCTATAAAGTTATTAAATTTGAAACTACTTAAAACTTAATGTAAGAAAGTTAAAGGGGTTGTTTTGCAATTTAATAAACATAAAAATTTAAGTTTAAACATGAAATATCAAAAGATCATATTACAAGGACCAAAGTTGTAGTTAATTGAAACTTTGTCTTCTTTCCCCCCCTTGCCAGCATTTCCGGCCGCCGCCCGGCGAAGCTCCAGCACGGCGCCGGCGAGTTCCAAAGTCACCCAACCGCCCCAAAAACGAACCCAAACACTCCTAACCGGTTCGTAGAAACGATTCGAACACAATTATAGTCTTTAATTGAGATTAAACAACTGTTATGAACTTAAACACGTTGAGTAACCGTCGACTTCATCAATCGATCCGTTCAAGCATTAATCCCTAATTATAACCTAATTAAATCAAGGTAAACAGTCATCCAACAAATATTAATCAATTTCAACTCTTAATTTCTCCTGGAAACACACAAACATTCCGTTCGATTCGCTACTTATCAAAATTCACAGCCCTACCGAAACCCATCTACCGAACCTTCTAAACTTCAATTGACAAGGGGCTTGCATTCTACGACATCTTCCGAAGCTTAACACAAAGATAATTTGGATATCATTATCATTTACATATCTAACGGATCCAAGTTAGGTCGCGACTATCATAACCGTTTCTTCTTATCGTCTTTGAACAAAGCAAGTAAGTTAGTAACCGATTTATAATCGAGTAAACATAGGGAGCAAAAGCCCCATGGTTGATTTGGTTAACAACATTAAGTTGATGTTCGATTTCAACCAAGAACAAACCAAGGTTCTTGGATTTGGAGGTTTCTATGTGTTTGTGTTTTATAAAATTTTAAAATTGGATCTTAGCACGACCAAGGCCCTTAGTTCATTGGTAACTCACAACCATTCTACACTCGAGGTCTCGGGTTCGAACCCGGCAACCTCCATTATATTTTTTAAGGCTTTTTAGCCTTCATAAATATGTAAAAATTTTGGAAAATTATTAAAAATGATTTTATAAACTTTAGTTATTTGTAAATCACTATTTCTGAAAATTTATTCTTTAAATAACTTTTGTGTTTTATAAAACAAAATATATTTATTATTATAAAGAAAAGACTTTAAATATTGAATTAAATTATTAAAAATCATTATTGGTTCAAATGTTATGGTTTAAATTATAAGTTTTACAAATAAAAATATAAAAATGTATCTACACTTATTGTTTTGTTAATTATATCAAACGATTCAAAAACTTATTTCTTTATGATAAATTATTAAATTGATGTACTATTTTTATTAAAATGAAAACAAAAGTATATTCATTATAAAATTTATATATCAAAGCCCCAAACCTTATATCATATTTAAGCGTTGGCATTATCACTAAAACTATAAACTTGTAAATCTATATATACGTTTAGGTACCTTGTGAAGGTTTTCATTGGAACGTTGATTACTAATCTTTTAATCATCATTTATATATTTATTGGCTAAGTGAGTATTTCTATACCCCTTTTTCATATTTTTACACTTTGGGATGAAACATGTTACATTATAACCATTCACTTGTAAAACGTTTGATTCTTGTAAACTTATGGCAATTAACTTGTATGTTGTGGTTAGTTGTTCTTAGTAATTACCATGTATTGATGATTATATGTACAATCATTAACTATTGCTAGCATGTCGACGTCATAGATCTATGGGCCTAACAAGCCTGCTTAGTTAATCCAAGTACACTTAGCTAATCGTATAAACTTGTAAACATTAAGACTTGTAAAACTGTCAAAGTTTGATTGTGCATTCTATCTTACATCCCTAGTTACTTTGTTCTCTAACTTATAACATGAATTGTCATCTTTTATATACTTATATATTGAAAACTATAAAAATCTCACCAACACTATGTTGACCTTTTATTTTTAACATGTTTCAGAAAATGCACAAGTTTGATTGCCACTTTTGAAGCATATTCACACCTAGGAATGGACCTAGACGAATAAATGGATGGACTTGAAATGTTACTTTTTATGCTTGTTGTTTTCCTTGTTTAAGACTTATGCTTGTAATGTTACATTTAGAACTTATGATTATTATATTTGGAATTAATAATAGCTTATGTGGCTGTGAACGATCTTAACTCTCACATCTCGACGTTTCCGCCGTCAAGGTTGGGGTGCGACAATCCAAATCACCACCATTTCTTTGGACCTTTATTGAATCAACGTAATACCATCGTTTACTACAGATCATAACCACCACCATCATCGTCGCACTATCCACCTGCCACTTCCTCCTCATTGAACAACTGTTGTCGCCGACAAACCCTAAAATCAAAAAAATCCCAATTTAGGGTGGGGGATCGATGTTGTGGTGGTATCGTCGGATTGCTCTTGTATATGATAGTGCTGGTATTAACTAAGCCACCAAGGTGGTGGTGGCATTAGTCCCCACGAGGCTAAAATGGTGGGTAGGGGCGGTGGATTTAGTGGTGGTGATGGTTTGAAATGAGAGTGGGAGGGAGACGGCAATGGGTGGGTTAGGGGTTTTTGTTATAGGCGACGATGACGGCTGAGTGACGGTGATCGGTGAAGATGTTGTGATGAGTGGTAACCAACAATGGGGGTCGCACGATGGTGGCCGACAATGGGGGCCGCATAGTGGTGGCCTGGGGTGGTGACCGCGCGATAGTGGCCTGAGGTGTTGGTCGCGCGATGGTGGCCTAGGGTGTTGGCTGCGCGATAGTAGCCTGGGGTGGTGGCCGCGCGGTGGTGGTTGGGTTGGTGGCCGACAATGGTGACCGACAGTGGGGGTGAGTTTAAACATACATACACTACGTGTATATATAGTAAATTACATAAACACACTTGATAT
Source organism: Flaveria trinervia (assembly GCA_025506515.1). Taxonomy (NCBI): domain Eukaryota; kingdom Viridiplantae; phylum Streptophyta; class Magnoliopsida; order Asterales; family Asteraceae; genus Flaveria; species Flaveria trinervia. The sequence continues at coordinate 906,528 of CM046457.1, read as the reverse complement.
ATGTTAAATGACACAAACACTCCCTTAAGTTACATTAGTAGTCCTTGTAAACTAAAAAGACAGAAATACCCTTAGATTTAACAGAAAAATTAACGTATGTTAGTGTTACCTTAACTTGTTACAATATGTAAAACACAATACCTCAACCTGTTATAAAAAACCTTTAGTTCCCAAACATATTATTTTCAACAAATCACAGGAACCATTCGCGTAATTAACTCTAATCTTATTTGATAAAACAATTTTTTTTCTCATAAAAGTAATAAAAGAAAAGGTTAAATAAAATTACAAAAAAACATTTGTAATAGACGACACTTTGACATATTACCAAACGATTAGCTAACTATTTTTAATATATACTTTGGTTTTTCCGTCGTAAATTCGTGGCGAATGGAATTGACCGTCGTTGCTTATTTAAAATAACTAGGTTAGTCCCCGTGTAATATACGGATTGAAAAAATAAAATGTTACATACTTATTAAAAAAATTTATGGATTATAAAATCATGTTTGAATATAAATATGATATAAGTACATATAAATAGTTACTTAAGTAAATAAACAATAATATATTTTTCTTGAACTTTTATTTTATAAAAAATTATGATTTTCAATTATGTTGTTTTAAGAAAAATGATGTTTTAAAAAAATCATTGTATTCTATATTTTATAAAATTTTTGCTTGTAAAAAGTGTGTTTTTATAAAAAAATAAGTTTTTAATTTACTGAATTATATATTTTTAAATTTAAAAATGGTATGAGTAATATTGTTAGTACTCAATATTATCTATTCTGATTAATAGTTGGTCGGTGGTGTTTTTTTATTTTATTTTAAAACTAGGGTATTTTGGTAATTTTAGTCGAGGTTTCACAGGCGTCCATTTAACATAACATGCCTCCATCTGTCTGCTATCTTCTTTATATCTCTCTGGATTCCATCGATGAGAGCATTATCGAATGGACTGTTGTAAATCCAATGGAAAAAGACATAACAACTTGTATTATTGATAGTGTGGTGGTCCTTGGCGGTGGTAAACCGCCAGAGATATAGAGAAAGAGAAGAGATGGGGTAGAATCTAAGTTATGCGTTGGTGTTGTGGTTGTCGACATGCGATTGCGGCCATTACCTGGTGTGGTGTCGGCCGGTACCTTGTGCGGTGGTGGCCGAAAGCTGGTGGTGGTGGTGATCGGATGAACGAAGTGATCTTCGTTGAACGTGTCAACTAAAAATCCAGGACCCAAATGGAGACTTGCGCATTATAGATGGAGATCACCGACCATCATGTTTCAAATCTTAGAGGAATTTTTAGATGGTGAAAGATGGTTTTTGATCTCACGGTTTACCATTTGTTTCGCATGTGGTTTTTGTTTTTCTGATTAAACATCTTAATGGTGTTGTACTGGCGGTCGTTTGATGGCTAGAAGTGGTGCGGTGGTGGCTGGAAGTTATGGCGACGAGTTTGAGAAGATAAAGAGGCCTTGGGTTTTTTTACTTTTTTTAAAGCAAAAGAAAATACACATCAGAAGAAAGGGAGGGAGAAAAAATCAAATAAATATTTACTCTGTTCTATGATAAGACATGTTGAAACAATTTTATGATAAGATGTGATAAAAAAATTTTTTTGATACAATGACGAGATGGGTAGAAAAGAATAATTTTAAACATTTTTAAACTTCAAGCTAATTACCTTGGTTAAAATATAATTTAAGTTTATTATGCTAATGTAAATGTAGGTTAGATGTAAGTGATATTTGTAGCTTTAAATTTAAGTTGTATTAAAAAACGTAAAAGTTTTATATTTTATTATATTCATTAAATGAGTAATATTGAAATAAAAATAAACGTGTTTTATAAATTTAAATATAAATTGGGTTTCTACTTTTTATTATTTTATGTATTTTGCCTCTTTGTTTGTAAATTACCATTTGCATTTCTAACGTTTGTCACTTTAATCACTTGCATCCTTATGGTTTCAAAATTGTCATCCGGCCCCTGACGTTTTATTTTTATTTCCATTTAAGTCCAATACACTAACGGCGTTGGATTTTTCCGTTAGTTTTAGTAAAATTACAAAAATACTCTTATTTAATACCCCTCATCTACTTACACTCCACCCCTTTCATCTTCTCTCTATGTCTCTCTCTCTTCTCCCTCTTTGTGTCCACCACTGCCACCACAACCATCGTGGTCGCCGCACCACCACGGTTGTCGCACCGCAACCGTCGTTGTCGCCGCACCACCACCGCACCTCAACGACTAGAAGAACCACAACCACCATCTCATCTCCGTCACGTAAAACCCTAAAACCCTCACAAAACCCTCTGCCATTGTTCACGATCCATCGTACCACCACAATGAACGACCAATCACCACCACCAACAACCACCACCACCAACAACCACCACCACCACCATAACCACCTGCGGCCACTGCCGCCGTGGGGATCAGAAAATCCTCCACCACATACGCCTCTCCGACACCTTCTACCACCTCTACACCACCTGCGTCCTCCGCCTCCACCCCAAATCCTTCTGCCCCTCCTACCTCACCGTCTTTCCCCCTTCATACCCCTTCCTCTGCCTCGATTGCCCCTCATCCTCCTACCGCCCCTACCTAAACCCTAACTATCTTGTTTTTTACCCTAACTCATCCAATTTGAATAATAATAATAATGATAATAATGATTGGGGGATTGGTGTGTCTGATGCGAGATTGTTGCTTGCTACGGCAGAGATATCGTCAATGCCGATGAGTAGAGCTGAAGCGACGGTTCTTACGGAAGCTGATTGGAGGGCCAAAGAGGTTGCGGAGTGGAGGAAGAAGGGGAAGGAGGAGTATGATCATGTTCTGAAGCTTATGGAGATCGAAAAGAAGAACATAGGTGATAATCTTAAGGATGTGTTTGATTGTGTTAATCGTAAAGGTCTAGTGGATGCCAGTGAAATTGAGGTTTTTGAAGCCTTGAGTGCGGTGAAGTTGGCTGGTGAATTGGTGTGTAGAGGGCTGCGGTGGTGGTGATGGGGCTGTGATGGTAGTGATGGGGCTGGGCTGCCAGTGGTGATGGGGCTGCGGTGGTGGTGATGGGGTTGCGGTGGTGGTGATGGGGCTGCGGTGGTGGTGATGGGGCCGCGATGGTGGTGATGGGGTTGTGGTGATGGCGATGGAGTTGCGGTGGTGGTGATGGAGTTGTGGAGGTGGTGATGATGGTTCTGAAAATGGTGATGGTTAGTTGTCATGGTGGTGATAGGTAGTTTAGTTTTTTTAACAATAATTTTAACAAGAAAACTAATGGTGTTAATATTCTGTATTCAAATGGAATAAAAATAAAACAATATAGACTCAAATGAAGATAACATGAAACGTCAGGGGTCAGATGACAATTTTCAAACCGCGGGGATGCAAATAATTAAAATAAACAAACGTCAAAGATGCAAATGATAATTTACTCTAATCTTTTTTACGGATCGTAGTTTCATTAAAAAAATCAACATAAAATAGACTCACAGCAACCCACGGTCACAAATATTAATCCACCATTAACAATATTATTTCACTATGTTGGTTTCTACGATATATATACTAATTGTCATTATCAATTATTTTAAGTTTTAACTAACAAAATTGAAGATTTAGCGAAGTTGGTAGGAGTCTTTAATTTGGAAATATAGTTCCACTGTTCGAAACTCAAAATAATAATATAATAATATGACATAATATTATGTATATATATATATATATATATTTATATATGTTATTTATATTTATATATGTATATGTTAATCTAGAAACTAAATTGAACAATTATTATTGTATTTGGTTGTATTTGTTTATTGTTTGGAGAAAACATTGGGTCAAATATAATGTCAATTGACGTTATAAATTTTTTTGACACAAATTTAGTTGGGAAATGAGTTGGGTTAAATATAATACGTTTTATTCGACAATATAACAATACGCTTCAATGTAAATTTAACTCTTAAACAAGTTGGGCTTTTCTGTAATATAAACTCTATCACATCGCACATAACGTCAATACACGTGTCTTTTTACGTGTTTTGAGTAGCTTTACATTTCGACATAAATTTGTTTTGAAAATAATTGGGTTAAACATAACATGTTATCATTCAATGGTAAATATTCGAGTTACTCTACGTTATGACGTAAATTTAATTAGGGAACGAGTCGGCTCATCGTAATCTATACTTTATCACGCCGCAAACGCCGCCGCAATGTGCCACGTGTTAAAACCTAGTTATTATTAACAATAGTTTCATGCTTATTTTAGTTTTTTTATAGATAGATAGGTTAAACATTCATTAAATAAACAGAATAAATTTTAATGTAAAATAAACATGAATAGTTACAATATAATATTTTAATATAAAATATAAATATAATTATATATAGATAATAGTTCAAGAAATAAAACATTATAATATTTTTTAACTCTCTTATGTAAATAGTTTTATTTTTAAGCATTCGTTTTTAGATTTTTTATAAAAATCTTGTTTTAAAAAATATGATTTGTAATTATTTTGGTTATTTTAATAAGAATGTTTTATAATATTTCACCTGTTATAACTTTTTTAAAACAAAACGATTTTAAAATATTTTGTTTAAAAATGTTTAATGTTTTAGAAAATTTTATATTATATAAAACTTTAGTTTTTTATTATTTAGATCTTAACTAAAAAATATTATTTTTAATTTTCTTCATAAATTTTATTCTGAAAATTGATAGTTTGATTTAAAAAAAATCTATAAGAGAAAGAAACATAACAATTAATAAAAGAGAAAAAGTTGTATAAATGTTTAAATTATTATAACACTTTTTTGAAGGGAAAAATTGACGTGTGAATGTTTAAAAAAATAAAAAATAACAAAAACACAAATTAAAATAATAACAAGTGACAAAAAAATACTTCTTTATTAAAGGCCATAGATTAAATCTTTGATTTCACAAGACAAAATATTTTTCATGAAGAATATATGTGGGCTGAAGAGACCATTGGGCCAAAAGACTATGCTGGATCAAGATTCGGCTCATGTCCACTTTGTTATAGCTAATCCAATTCTGATCCAAAAAGGAAACCAGCTAAACAAATAAAGTCATTGACCAACTTAAGTACTTATCATATCCTCATCCACTGTCATCGACTAAATGATTAGGTCATCCGCTTTTTATTATCAGCAAATGTATAATTTTATTTTGAAAGATATATGTTATTTTAATTAGATTTGTAAGTTTGTTTTTTTAACTGAAACCGCATCTCTAATCCTTTCAAAAGGAAAACAACAATTTTAAAAACCCACTGGTTCAACCGTAAACATGTTTGCTTAGACTAAGACTCGAACCCATGACTGTATCATAAATAGACTTTAATGGTTCATCGGTTGTGAATAAATGTGTGTGATGATATTATATGTTGGAAAATTCTAATAGGGCGTCAGTGGTCAAGAGCGTTAGTGTCAGAGCAGAAGGTGGATATTATGAGTGTGGGTGTTCTTGAGGTGTATGGTGGTGGCCATCGAGGTCTCAAAGTAGCAGCTACGAGATCGAGAGATATAGGGTGTGGAAAGAGATAACCGAAGTGAGCAAGAGTATGTTACAGGCTTAACAACTGATACAAATTCTATTAACATGTTGAACAATTTTTTATTTGATTAAATCAGCTCAACTCGAGTTTTCGTACCTAAAAAGAAAGACTTGAAAAACAAAAGAACAATTTCTAATTTAGGTTATTAAATTCCTAGTAGATTTAATTGGTTTTTAACGAAATCACCGTTGAAGATTAAAAAAGAAAAAAGAAAAAAACATCTTGGTTGCGAGGGGGGGGGGGGGGGGGGGTGGCACTTCCTCCAAACCTTAGTAAGAGACACCAGTTGAGTCTGACGTGTAAGCAGGCAATTGGATATGACGTGTAATGATGTAATTGGCTGCGAGTAACACCGATGACGAAGAAGGAGGAAAGCAGAGAGATCCGGCGGCGAATGATTTATTTATATTTATAATTTATATTTATAATTTATATTTATAATTTATACTTATAATTATATTTATAATTTATAATTTATAATTTATAATTATAAATCGGCATCGTGAGTCGGTGAATCAGGCAGGCAAAGCGCCATGGCAGCTCGCAAAAGAGGACCTTCGAAACAACCGCCGGAATCAAAGACCAAGTCACCGGCAGCGACAAGCCTCGCTGCTGCTGCTGCTGCTGCTGCTGCTGCTTCTTCTTCTTCTTCAGATCCAACATCACTTCATCAAAAGCTTCCAAAATCCTCTTATTCTCCTTCGTCTTCTTCATTCCTTACCTTTACCTCTTATTCTATCACTACTCCATCGAAACGGACCTCAAGAAATCCATCCTCATCAATGCTTCACTCAGCCTCGCCGCCTTCTTTCTAACCCTACTCATGATCCCCGTCGCTTCCAGATACCTTCTTAGGCGCAATCTCTTCGGTTATGATATTAACAAGAAGGGCACGCCTCAGGGTCTCATCAAGTGTAAGAATCTTTCCTTTTCTTTACGCCTGCTATATTCGTCACTATTCTCTACTTTGATTGTTAACAGCAATCGACCCATTTTCTTCTCTTACATTACTTCCATCTCTACCTGACTGGTGTTTTTTCTGGACGACAAGTATGTTTCTTCAACAGTCACTCCAGATCTATCATTTTGATATGCAATTACTCTAGATCTATCATCCCTCCAGAAGCTTTATTCGCCTTTCTGTATCACCCTACTATGTAGTAAACATGACTACTATGCTGCTGTTTTAACTGGTAGAACAACTCATTAGGTTACACATCCCATTGCTTTGTACCAGTGATCCTAAAGTTTAGTATGGTACAAGGTGATTCAATGAATGACACCCAATCTACAAATGAAAATATCATTAAATCTTGTATATTCTTACATAACCTTCAACTTTATGCCCAACAACACATCGGAAGATAAGAAAATCATCCTACAAAGATGAAACACACTAAACTTGTGGTATCTGATCTACCATAAACCTGTTAGGTCTATAGTTACTAATCATGACACTAGTACCACCTACTCACATTAAGACATAAAAGTATACTATTTATTGTATCCGCAACATTTTAGAATATTTCTGTTTTGACACTGCTGTCTTTTTTGCAGGCCTGAATCCCTTGGTATCGTTGTGGGCATTGTTTTCTTGGTTGTGGCAATATTATTTCAATATTTCAATTTCACATCAGATTCAAATGTATGTACACTTATACATGTTGCACTTTCTTGACAAAACAGAAAAATATTATTACTTTTGTTTTATAGAGATCAGGTGCTTCTATTGATGTTGCCTACTCTTTTTTCCCTTATATTGTGTCTATCAGATAATTGTTTTCTATATAACTCTTTCTTCTGTTTGTTTTACTTTTTATTTATTGGGATACTGTGTGTAGTACCCAAGTGTTCAACATTTATACGTTGAAAACTACTTTAACGGCCCCCCAAGTATGCATATGGTTTTGTTTATATAAAAAATATGGTAGAAAAGCATGCTAAAATACTGTATAATGACAAAAAAACCCTAGTTTTTTTTCTTTATGTATTTACCTTTTGACACATTGATGTAAGGATATTAATTATTTTTAGAATTATAAGGACGATTGCTGTCATTAGGCTTTTTTTTTGCTGGATTTGGTAGTGAAACTAGATACATATTTTGTCTGCCTATAAAGTAGTTTAAACATACGGGTGGCCTTATTAAAAAAAGTTGAATACTTTGGTACCGTCCTCACCCATTATTTCGATTATTTTTTTGTTAATATTATTGTTTAACCCATATATATGCAGTGGCTTGTTGAGTATAATGCTGCTTTAGCATCTGTCTGCTTCATGATTTTGCTTGGGTTTGTGGACGATGTCTTGGATATTCCTTGGCGAGTGTGAGTTTTTCTACTTCTTAAAATTCATTTTGTTTTCTCTTTTTTAGCAACCGTGGTATTCAACCTTTGTCCTATCTCCAGACCTTTAACTGCTTCAATTTTGCTTGTGAAGGCAGAAAATTAGTGTTGCCATCAATTGCTGCTCTCCCTCTGTTGATGGCCTATGCCGGGCATACAACGATTATGATACCAAAGCCACTTGTTGAATATGTTGGAACCGAAATCTTGGATTTAGGTAATTATGCAATAGTTTCTTTGAGCTATTGTTTTAACAAACTTTATGACTTCTCAATAAGCTGGCTGCAATATATAACTGAAATTTCACCTTCTACCTTGGTTTCAAAGTTCTTGATGCGCTCTGATGCGTTTTGGTCCCAAAATCCGTTGCATGATGCATGATGCGTTTGTTATTAAAGATACTAAAAAACTAATTATACATTATAATTTTTATTTTGGTAATACTTAAACATATAAACATACTTATAACACACTTAAATAACATATTTAAACATAAAAACACACTTATGAGTCATAACACACTTATTAGGTTCATCTCCCTCACCATCAAACCACCCAATATGTTACTTTTTACATACTGCATTGCATCAGTGCATATTGTGAGAGACTGCATATTGTCTTGCATCATCGCATCAAACATGCATCATGGAATTGCATCGCATCAGATGCAGCAATGCGCTCTCAACATCGCATCAAGCACATGGCACATTATGCGTGCTTGATGCATGCATTTTAAAACCAAGCCTTCTATTTGCTCAATTCTACTTTCTTACTGCATTCGTATTTCAAGCTACAAAATCAGTTTTAGTGTTTGGATGAAGTAATTTGATAGGATTGTGTGATTATTGGACCAGCGGGAACAAAACTGATTGTTTAAGGGAAATCCCAAATAATTTATTACTCGTCTTATTACTTGACTTCAAAAACTTTTCATCTGCATTTCTTAATAAACATAACATGACGTTATTTATATAAAAATGTACACTACCTGTACGAAACTTTACACTACCGAACTAAAATTTAACACTACCGACGAGAAAAAAGAAGTGGGGGGGGGGGGGGGGGGGGGGGGCGGCGGTCCCCCTGGTCTCCCTAACCTCCGCCACTGCATTTTAGATGATGTTGTTGTTTAAGTTTTAGAAAGTGATATCATTGTTAATAGATATAAGTAGTCGTATTTTAAATGTATGATTTTAATTTTGTCGTTTCCCAAATAATCAATACTCTTAATAGTCAAATTCTGCATCCTGTTCTGATTCTACCAATTATCTGATTCTGATTATATAACACCGGCATCAATCAGTTTTTAAACGTGTATCCAAACACACACTATGTTACTTCAGTTGTAAACAATCTGATTATGATCTGTTGCTTGGTGATCTTCATTTCTAACTTTGTTTAACACGGGTACCCAACAGGATGGATCTATAAGCTCTATATGGGGCTTTTGGCTGTCTTTTGCACAAATTCGATCAACATCCATGCTGGCATCAACGGCCTTGAAGTTGGGCAGACTGTTGTTATAGCATTTGCTGTAAGCTTCAATCTAAAAAAGCATAAATTAATTTCATTTCACATGTCAAAAAGTATAGAACAGAAAAATAAAGGGATAATGTATATAGAGGCCGCTCAAATATTTTGACTTTATTCATTATGGCCAACTATGTACTAAAACAACTTAATAAGCCATCCAAGTATGTATTCTTTTTCATATATACTAGTTTTAGCCATTAACATGGTGGATGACAAAAGTGCCCTTAAAATTATTGAATAGATAAAATATCTTGATAAGGTGTCAACATGTTATAGGTAAAAGTGGTTTTTTACACTTTAAAGTATTATTGGCATCTTCATCATTTCCAGCATGTTTTGCTCGAAATTGGTAAAAATGAAACAAAATATGTACACGGATGGCATATGAAGTAGTTCTCATTTTTTGGTCTCCTTGATGAAAAAGTTGAAGACTTGGGTTGCCTCCGCATACATCATCCCTGAAATCAAGAAGAGAGTTGACTTTTAGTATTGATTTGCAGATTTTGATTCACAATATCATGCAAATTGGGGCATCCTCCAATCATGAAACTAAACAGGCCCATGCATTCTCCATATACCTTGTCCAACCTTTGCTTGCAACTTCATTGGCGTTACTTTCTTATAATTGGTATTTACATATTTACTTACTTACGTCTTTATATGATTTTGGTTTTCCGCATCATACTTAATCCTTCTTTTTTTAGGTATCCATCTTCTGTTTTTGTTGGTGACACCTATACATACTTTTCTGGAATGACAATGGCTGTTGTTGGCATTTTAGGCCACTATAGGTGCGTCACGCTAGCACATTTCTGTTTACTTGTATACACGCAAGTGTGTGTGTATATATATGTCTATATATAGACACATATGTATGCATGTAGGATGGATCCAATAAAAGTCAGATATTGGTGAGAGCCATAAGAACCAATCAAAATTTTGAACTTGAATATATAAGTTGACAACTTCACTAATTATATATCTCCGTTGAAGTGTTGATAAAATCTTAGAGCATTCTTCATTGAAGAGTGTCGAAAAATTCACATTTGTTAATTTTTGCATCTGGATAAGACTTATATGCGCAAGAACATCTAGAAGGATAAAATAAAATTGTGAATTTCTCGACATGCTTCAGACTTTGTACAACACTTCAATGGAGATGTAAAATTGTGATTTAATCATGATGTTTTTTATTTGGTTAATTTTTGTTTTAACGGCCTATTATTCAAGTCCTCTGCTGATATATGCCATTATTCCCACATATATCAAGAAAGATTGTCCTGACATGATCTGCAATTATGATGACCCCTCTTGTTAATTTTATCTATATCTTTTTTATGTGATAGAAGTTCATTCTTTCTTGATTGTAATAAGTTATCTCTGTATTTTCTTTGACAGTGAGACACTCCTAATATTTTTCCTTCCTCAAGTTATAAATTTCTTATTGTCACTTCCTCAGGTCTGATCTCTCTTCTTCCCTTTTCTATCTATTCCCATTTTTATATTGTAGAGTAAATGTTAGATTTAAATAAGGGTTAATGATGTTTTATATTGTGATATTAAAGGCTGGTTTGAGTTGAACTTCTAGGCAAAAAGGCTAATAACCTACTACTGTAATGACTAAAAGGAAATTAATCTACCTGGTTAAAGATTAAAGAGAAAGAAACACTTCACACCATGAAATCTATAAAGGAAAATGAAGATTTCAAGAAAATAGGGGATAAACTCTCTAGCTTTTTGTGTTCATCAAATCAGCTTTACAGAATAAGAAATCCTTCAATATATAGAGGTAATTTACAATACATTTTTCCAGACAAGGAACAAACAAGAGCTGGAAATGAAAGGATGTGTTTTTCTGTCGAAACATTATCACCCAGTAATCAAAGAAAACTGATCTGCATCCTTTAGGACTACTTTCTCAGCATTATTGCTGATCTCATCTATTTGCTTCCCATTTTTATTAGTGATAGATAAGTTGGAGGAAAAAAACAAAGCAGACATCGTATGACTTATCTAGGCTTCATTTCCACGTCAAAAACTTCCAAAAGGTTTTAATTTAAATCACATTTGCATACAAATTGAGATAATTAGGCAATTAAATCACACAAGTACTTAACATGGATGTTTAGTGTATGCTTTGTTTGGAAAAACTCTATGTATTCACCTTAAGCAAGTTTAACTCCCAACTTGGGCAATTCCGGTTCATTCTAATTCATTGATTACAATTCAGTTGTTTTACGACCAGTTTCATCATCCACATGGCCAATTCAACCCTATTTTACCAAAACTAACTGTTGACATCCATTTGGTGTACCTAAGAGTAGATTTGCGCTTAAATTGCTCAAATTCAACCCAACACGTTTGTTTCATATACCTCCAAAATGAGTTTGACCACCTTCCATATCAATTTTTCTCAGTTTGAAAACACTTATGGAAGTCTAATTATTTCAACTATTTTTAAACCATTGGGTCCATCAATTTACTGAATTGTCATTTAGGCTAATTTTATTTTGTCAAATAACTCTTTTTCTATCAAATTTCATTATTCTTTCAATCTAACCTGGAATTTTTCATCCCTATCGATTTTATACGGATTTTAACTAAATTCAGTTGCTGTTGGATGTTCATAACACGTCTCATAAAAATCCACATTTTGTTAAAATCCACCTAGAACTTGCATATCCATTTGGTTAAGCTATACAATCAAAATACACCTTGCCAACATGTTCTAATAATCATATGAGATGTTTATTAGATACCATTTTGTCGGAAACCCACTTAAAACCATCTAAAATGTAAAGTTATTGCAAGGACACTTGCTAGACTACCGCTTCTCACTTTTTATCACTTGAAGATGGTAGAAATAAGTTGCATCACTGCTCTGATCTTCAATACAGTGGATTTCTGTTTGTTCTTGTTTGATATCACCACACACTTGGTATTCAAGTTCCTTCCTCTATTTTCCTTTGGTGACTGACACTAGCGAATTCCTCACTTATCTAGGAATTATAGTATTCTCAAATAACATAAATGTTATTCCAAGTATCATTCGTTTGGACCTTAGACACAAGGCTGACAATACCATTTTGACCCAATATTTACTTATTGATTTTTTTGTCCAACAGTTCACAACTAATATATCTTAATAATATCAACACAATATAAATAGGAATTTTTTGTTTAAAAAAGTATCATTATGCTTATTTAATCTTGTGTATATAAAAATTTAGAAGTTAGTTTGCTTTTTCAGAAATCTTTAAATGCCATATTGCATATATTTTTTTTGACAAGTTAGAGTTTTCAATTACCATATTAACATATTTTTTGGGCTAATTAATGCTTTTAGTTCCCATATAAAATTGCTTACTCAACACATACACATGTTTTCACACACATGAAAAGAAGAAAAAGAAAGCTGAGGGAGGGAAATGTATGACTTTGTGGAAGTCAGCAATTGCAAATGGTAATGGGTAGAGGTGTACAAACCGGTTTGGGGGCCAAACCGGTTCGGGTCCCAAACTGAAACCGGTTTGGTCAAACTCGGTCAAAACCGGTTTGGCCCCAAACCGGTTCGGGTTCAAACCGGTTTCGAAAGCTTAAAACCCAAACCTATCAACCCGGTTTGGGTCGGTTTGGAACCGGTTCGGGCCCAAACCGGTTCGGCCCAAACCGTTTTTTTTTGTTGTTGTTATGTTCAAACAAAATTTTAAACTTTTAATTAAAACATAAATATTTATAACATTTTATATAGTTTTTATAATTTAAAACAATTTATATAATTTAAATAATTTATAACATCTTATAACATATATAACATTTATATTATTTAAACAATTTATAACATTTATAAACATATATATATATATATATACTATATATTAACATTTATAAACAATTTAAGCATTTTAACAATTAATAACATTTATAAACAATTTAAACAATTTATATCATTTATAAACAATTTAAACATTTTAACAATTTATAACATTTAAAACATTTAAATAATTTAAACATTTAAAACTAAACATTTAACATAGTCGTTTCTTCGTTCGTATTATACTTGTACGTTTATTCCTCGTCACCAGAACCGGAACTGTTACGAAGGTAGTCATCATATGCCGCTTCATCATCAGTCATTCCTGGTGTCAATCCGCTCTCTACCTCGTCCTCGTATAATTCTGCTTCGTATTCCAGTTCTTCAAACGATCGTTTGTCTTGTACTCTTTCCGCGGCATCCAAATAATCTTTCAAGCAAATTGACATTTCAACTGCTTGTGGAGTGAGTCGAGTTCGTCTTATTGATATAATCCTGCCACTAACAGAAAAAGCAGATTCCGAAGCTACCGTAGAAGCTTGGACGGTTAGTAAATCTCGGGCCATGATGGATAGGATGGGAAATTGATCTTCCTTATCTTTCCACCAAGCCAACAAGTCAAAATTTTTAAATTCATGTGGAGTCATGGTCGATAAAAAGTTTGTAAGACCATACCTCCCGAGTTCACTACTCGGAGTGTTACCACGTTGACGTTTATTACATTCATCCCTTAAAATATTATATAAATCAAACATTGGATCATTCGAACATTCGACATTTGTTGCATGCCTTAAAGCATCATGGATTTGTGATGTTTCTCCGTATTTTAATAAATAAACATCATACATTTGTTGTAATTGTTTGTTGAAAGTAGCTTTTAAAGTTTTACTATATATTGGTTTACCAACTTCTAAATCCAAATTAAAAGTAATTTTATCAAGTAAAGTTTCAACCCCCGACAAATTTAAACAAGGGTTTAAAGCAGCGGCACATGTAATAACGGGAGGCATTTCTTCAAAATATTTTTTAAGTTTTTCTTTCATTGGGGGTATCATATCGGAATAAGGTTTACCCTTACACGACAATTCATTTAATTTTGAAGTCATTAAATAAATTTGGTGTAGTACCAATGGACTTGTTGGGTAATAAACTCCAGAAAGACATGTAGTTGTATTTTTAAAAACTTGAAGCATTTTTGTTACTTCTTCGATGATGGTCCAACCCGATGGATGGTAAGAATTTGTCTTTCCCCGACTTACCAAACTATTATGAAAGGCTATTAAACTTTCTTTTTGTTCAATAGCCTTTTCAAACATGTTGCATGTGGAATTCCATCGTGTTGGTACGTCCCAATTCGGACCTAAGCATTTAGTATTTGCGTCTTTACAAAACTTGCGATATTTAGTATATCTTTGGTTGTTACTAAAAATATCACGTAACATTCTTTTAAAACAATCTTTAACTGTTTCAATCGTTTTTAAACCGTCTTGAACGGCTAAGTTTATGATGTGCGCAACACATCGACTATGAAAAAACACACCCTCACATATTGGTTTATATTTTAATTTCAATTGATCTATCGCAAGAGTGTTGTTTGACGCATTATCAAAAGATATAGAAAATATTTTGTTTTCAAATTTATACGTCTGAATAACTTTATCAATAAGATAAAAAATGTTTTGGCCGGTGTGAGGATAATCAAACAATTCAAACGCAATCGTACGTTTCATCATTTGCCACGAATCGGGTTCAACCCAATGGGCGGTGACCCAAATGTACGAGTCCGGTGAACCGTGAGGTGTCGATCAAACATCAATAGTTAAGTTAACACCGGTTTGTAAATTTTCAAAATAAGATATTAATTCATTTTTAGCTTTTTTCCACATTTTTAAACAATCTCTTCGAAGAGTAGCACGACTTACATTGGTGTAACGTGGTTGGAGAGTTCGTTGAATGAGTCGAGTCAAACGTTCGTTGTCGAAATGTTTGAATGACAAGCTTTCTTGAATTACAAATTGCGACATTTGCTCCCGAACCGCATCAACGTTATAAGCCCAAATACTTCCTTCGTTTGTCATCGAAGCTTGACCTTTAGAAGGTTCACCTTTTAACACTTTACAATATTTATTTGCAATATGGTTTTTCAACGTTGTGTTTGCATCTTTTTTGAAAAACTTATGACAAAACTTGCACCGAGCCTTGTTTGGACCGCTAGTCATTTGACATAAATCGTAATTGCACCATACTTCGGGGTTCCTATTCGTAGGAAGGATCGCTATCACCACGTTGCTTGAAGACGCTTCACAACCAACGGATGATTGAGCACTTGTTGAAGCCATTTCAGAGATTTTTGTGAGAGCGTTTTTGAGAGCGTTTTAAACGAAATTATTTATGGAGAGCGTTTTTGAGAGTGTTTTTGAGATTTTTGAGAGTAGAGAGTGTTATAAGTTGTTGCGATTCAACCAAAACATCAAATACATATATAGTAACCTAGTGGGGGTATAATGGTAAAAAACATCAAAAAAAGGTCAAAAATCGAAAAAAACGGCTATATAGCCGTTGGGTAACGGTAACCGGTTTGAAAACCGGGTTCCAAACCGGTCCTTCAAACTCAAAAATCGGAAAAAACGGCTATATAGCCGTTGGGTAACGGTAACCGGTTTGAAAACCGGTTCGGTTTGAAACCGGTTTGACGATTGGAAAGGGGAAACCAATTAAGAACCGGCGGTTCGGGCCCGTTTGAAACCGGTTTGGGCCAAACCGGTTTGGGCCTCAAACCGGTTCCGGTTTTTTTGGCCGAACCGGTTCCCGAACCGGTTTTTTTGGCCACCTCTAGTAATGGGTAGTGACGGAAGGTGGTAGCAAGATTTGTTCTATGAGAAGTGTATGTATTTGTTAACTTTAATAATAATATACCAAAAAATATTTTGTAAACTAGTTATTATTATCATTAAAAATGATAAATTTTCTAAATATACACTATATTAAAAAAATAATACATAAAAGACTACCAAGCTGCAAGCACATTTTGACATGTGAAAAAAAATATAAAATTTATTGAAAAATAAAATATAAGAGACTACGAAGCAGCAAGCACTTGTTCAGATGCAGAAAAAGAATAAGGGAAGAGGAAAACAAGTTATTAAACAATTGACATAAATTAAAGTTTAGGTTAAAAACATTGCCAAAGAAAAGTTTGGATTAAATGAAAATTTGGTGAAAGATTGAGGAATAAGTCGTTATTAGCCTCATTATTGCCAAGTTAAACCTGTGAAAGGGCCTTCTGAGCAGGTCAACTTAAAGTTTGAAGTAAAAACATTGTAAATAGAATTAGGGTTGAAACTAAAAAATTGGTGACACTTTGAGGGTTAAACACTATTAAACCTTCGAATAACTAAAGATAACACTCCAAATTTTCTACAGCTGGCAGGTATTATTCCCTGTCCACGTCATCGGCTGCCAAGGTTCGACCCTCAGACTGGACTATTGACTGGGACGAATGACGGGACACTTGTGAATGTTTCCTTGAGAATATTTGGCCGGAGATCTGAAAAGTCTCTATGCATCTTACTACTTGTTCTCCAGGTAATACCTTGAATTTCCCTCATGAAAGATTGCAACTCAGACAGCCGGACAGGTTTCTGTACAATAGGCTCATCGCAAGCGTGCTTTTTAAAACCAAGCAGACAGGTTGGGTAAAGGTCAAAGAGGGGATGGGTTGGCTAACTGTTCAAAACCAATATTTTTATTTTATTTTATTTTAAAATTTTTGCCACGGATTGGGAAGCGATCAAAACTAACTTCTTTTGCTCAGGGATTGGGTCAAAACTAACTTCTTTTGTTATTTGATTACAATATCAATCCAGTTTTTCCTAAATGAAGAAAACTACACTTTCAGATGTGTTTCCTTTTTGTCCTTGTCATTTTCGCTTAGTACTAGAACACAAACATCTTGAAGATTAAGTTTATATAAAATGTTCATATGAAATTTGAATTTGAGTAATTCTGCATATTCTGATTGTTACAGGGCCTTGGTTGCTGCTTCTGTTTTTTTCTGAGGTGGATCCTCACTGGGTGGTATAAATGAGGCCATGACAACTTTGATTATGACCTTGCGAGAGATTTTGTTTACATACTGAATTCAAGACCCTCTTACATGAAAAGTAGGTGTTGTATCATATGACTGCATTAGTACAAGGCTATAAATGTGTCAACAGGACCGGATCTTTGATGTTACTTCATACAAATGAATTCAGTATGTTGCTTAATTTGTAGAGAAACCAAAATATATATTCATCAAATTTGTTTGCTTTATACTCTAAAACCAAACCAACAGCATTTGCAACTTCCCATGTTTGTACACCGTCTTTCCTTTATTATATGTTTTGGCATCCAGTTTTCGTGAGTCTTTTTTCTGGTTAAGACTTGAGATATCTTTTTGTCCAAGCACTAAACATAGGACTGGAAATGAGCCAAGTGCCGAGAGGAGCCCAAGACCAAAGTTGGACTAAGGTCGAGCTCTACTGACTAAATTGGGCTAAGCTTGAACTTGATTTGATAGTTTAGAACTTCACAATGTAAACTGTGGCCTGGTCCATGAAGTATTTGAGCTAGATTGGGGAGTTCGGAATTCATCTTCAAGAGCTATGGTAGATAAGCAAGCTCAATTCTAGAGCTTGATAGAATTACTCAAACCGACTACCAACTCTAATCACTAGACAAAAGTTTTATCTTTATGGTGCTAAATTACACATGTATAGCGCACATCTAATAGAGAATCAATTCTAAGTAGAGTTAGGAGAAGCATATGAGCACAAGATATAGGGGGGCAATGATTATGTAGTTCTTTGTTATATTTGGTTATTTTATTAAATTAAAAACATAACCAATTGGCTATCAATCTTACTTTAGGCATGGAAAACTTGATAAGAATTCAGTCTGGTCTGACTTTTATATTGTTCAACTTGGTTTTGTTATTCTTACTAGATAGAAAAACTCATTTGATAAAAGCTCGCATAAAGTGTAGCCGTAGATGAGCAATGTTGCAAGATTTGGTTCCAGATGTGATGCTATGCCTAACCAACAGAACCGACTGCTTATCACTCAATCTATGAGAAATTGAGAATGGATGATCCTGTTATAAAGAGCTTGGTTTAGACTCATGATCAAGAGCTTGGTTCCAAGGGTGTTGAGGATTGCCCATCCAAACTACCAGTCTAATTATTGACAATTGAAATAAGTGTTGCTCATTTCAAACTACTCATCTCAAGAATACAATGAACAAATAAACAATCCCAAACACCCCCTATGTACGTACTATTATCTAGTTAAAAACAAATGCAGTTTTGACTGTAGACATGGTTTTATCAACAGAAACTAGAATATATAAATATCTAAATACCCAATAACAATGACAAAAGCCAGATATTGTATACTAGAAGTCTAGAATCAATACAAACATCATTTTTTTTTTGTAATGGTTAACTTGTAACCATGTAACCATAACATTTATTTTGCGACATGCTAACGGTTTCTTGAGTTTCAAAGAATAGGCTTACATTGAAGAACATATATTTCTTCATCTTGCACCACCCCCTCAATGTGTTGGGCACATCCATACAAATCTTCTATGCTCTTTGCTGTTTCTGCAATTTTTGACTGAATCAAAGCTTGAAAACGCAAATCAGTTACCAGTGGGTCTCGTGAGTTATCCAACACCACTTCCTCCTTGTTTTCCATTGAAATGCTACAAAAAAGTTTTGGCTCTAATCAATCCTAAGTTCACATAAAGTTCTTGAAGTTCATTATTTTGGGGTTGAGCTGAGCCAAGCCAAATTTAGCTTATAGCTAGAAGATCAGCTTGTGAAAACAGATGAAGCATGGGCCCAGCTCATGGCTGAAGCTTTTCTGGTCATATGGGCAGTCAACCTTATGTTCAGTTTCTCTGCGCACGTTCCCACTGGCTCATACATGCTTATGTAAGCGTGAACTAGGGCTGGGTTCATTTGGGCTTATTATGGCAAGCTAAAGTTTCACCTAGTTACAAAAAATTATCCCAAATGAACTGCAATTATAAGTCCTAAGAGGCTGAAACTAGTGAGCTAAAAAATATGACCAGGCAAAATTGATTTCAGTTTTCTGACTCAGTGTATTATTTAAAATTAGAAGATAACTAACTTTTGAGGACTACCGTAAAACTACTCAACTATCAGTAACTTTGAAAATACACTTCAAAACACCCTCTTTGACTTATGTAGGCCAGAACTTAGATGCATTGAACCGTCCTGCATAAGCCATACTAGCTTAAGCTTTGCTTGGCCCAGCTCGGCTCAGGCTCAGGCTCACTAAGCCTTTTCAACTTCCAGATAACATACCTGTCATACATACCATTGCCAGTAAAGCCATTGGTGTTCTCAGATATATAATCTGGCCTGAAGATGATTGACCTCTTGTTCTTTGTGTATAATCCGGTGGACTTGCTTGGTATCGAGTAACCTGAAAGTTTACATTACATATCAAAAAACAAAATTAAGCTTCACAGGAAGTCAGGAATACAGTCATATATGAAAATACCAATGAAGCAGTCTTACAATAGGTGATTTAAGATCAGATTTCTTAGTAATAGAACTCATGGGGCAACCCCAAGAAGCACCAACTAAAGTCTCAACTGAGCCCTTGACGATCTGTTAATGAATCAAATTATCAGCAAAGGTTCTTTTATTGGACAGTGAACACACACACAACACCTAAAATAACTCCTTAAAATCCACCTATTGCCCACCTTGTGGGACTCAAACCCAACAAATTTGGTGGGGTTACATACCAGGTTCCACAAGGCCAAGAAGACATCAGCACTAAGGTCTGTATTCTAAAACAGTAGTAATTATGTGTTTCCACTTCTTTAAGGTAAATGGTGTTCATGTGTCTTATTTTATAGCAAGATTAAAATGAATTCAGCATGTTATTGTTCAACAGATTTGGCCAGAGATAAATAGGTCGATTAGGGATATGTTTAACAGGTCAAAAGGCTCAAATAAAGGATAGCTTCATGGAAACAAGTTGAATGGGTTGAAAGTTGCCGAAAGCATATTTTAAGGTCAATTATTAAATAACCTTTGACTTCTTCTGAATCTGAATTCCTCAGATGATTCCTTGAACTTTGACTTTGCATAATTAAAAAACCCTTAACTTTCAAAACTTGACTAAGTCCCTGGACGCTTCTGACCAAAAATCCTTTCTTTTTTGCATGATTAGAAACTTTTTGAGTTTTTAAAATTTTATGAAAAGGTCTTTCATTTGTGCATGATTAAGTCCAAAACCATAGTAAAAGGGCCTCTCTTTGTTTATGTTTTATATGTGGAGCGATCTAAATATGCAAAAATAGAACTCAGGGACTTTATGTGTGAATTCAGCTGAAGTACGTAGGTTTTCTACACCTGATTTAAGGCATAAAACCTCGTTAATCATATTAATCAGAAAAATATATTATTTGTCAATTATCATCTGAAATTTGACACAACATAAATTTATTAAAAAAGGTACACGAAACTTTTTGGGTCAACCTGATCCACGCAAAAGTTACCTTGATCAGTTACTCAACCACCCATTGTAACTGACTTAATGCTTACCTCTGTGTATATCTCTGAGGAGTCTTGAGAGACAGGGTGATATGTGTATGTCACAAAGGCATAATCAGCTCTAATAAATTCTTGAATTAAAATACCAATGCGTATTATATCATAATTTATGTTTGTTTTTCTGCTATTGATATACGCTCCTTCATTCCATTTAGAAGCCCAGACCTAGAAACGGAAAGGAGAGTGAGTGAATGATAAATGCCGTCGTATGTTGGTCAAGTTATGCTACCAAAAAGGGATACAAGAGTTTAACAAATATTGATGATTTCATGTTTGTATTACACACTATAACTAAAACTTGATGGTAAAAACCATCCCACATTTCAATTTTAAATCAAGCAATTGTGAAAAAACCCTACTGAATTTTGCTGAATTTGAAAAAGGGTCCATGGGCTTTATCGTTGCATGATTAAATCCTTAGCTTTCAAAACATCACACTGAAGTTCCTGCACTCTATAATTAACAAAATACTCCAGTTTTTGCATAATTAAAATTTTAAATCCCCCAGCTTTCTAAAATAACGAAAAGGTTGTTTTTGCATGATCAAGTCCCTACACTTTATTCAAGGACTTTTGTTATGTATAAAAGTATAGGAATAAATCATGCAAAACAAACTCCAAGGATTTAAAATGTCATAAGTTTGCGGTAAAGTCCATTTTGGGGGTGAGGGTGGGGGTGGGTGGATACCATCTTCATCGCTTTCCAAACTCGGTTCCATGTATCCTCTCCAGGACCTCGCGGCCATGGAAGTCTTGAACTCTTCATTTTCTTTCTAACCTCGATGCTCTCCAAAGTTCAAATTTACAAAATAAAAAATTAGATTGCCTATTCATTACCTTTTCCAATAAAGAGATTTTGCAATTAATATAGTAAATCTTGAAATTGAACTATCGATTTTTTATAAAGATGGCAAGTCTGAACCAGTCAAGTATGGAGAGAACTTAACATAAAATTTAACTTGATAAATTACCAATCTACGAGGAGCTTTCATTTGTAAAACAGCTTCTTGAATTGCCTTAAGCTTTGACATGTCTCCTCTATCTACATGTTCACCAAGCCACACAATTTTCTTTGCTGCTTCCTGAAGAAATTATTTAGTGGCTAATACATGAAGAAATTATTATCTATTTGAAATTAAAATAAATCACTTGACACTTAGTAAAATGGGGACATATGTCATACTAAACACTTAAAAAACATTTTGTTGTAATCATCTAGTTGATTTCACTTATACAAGCCAAGTTAGAAAGAGGATAGTAGCCCAAAAAGATATATACAAACCTTATTTATGTCTTGTGATAGAACTTTTTCAAATACTCCAAAAGGTAGGACAAGTGATGCTGGAAATCTTATCCAATCTGGTACCTCTTTCTTCAAGAATCTAATGCTGCGTGACTTTTCACCAACCTGATATAGCTCTCAGGAAAATACATTTAGGTACAAATTTTTCTTAATACCACTTGGATCTTGGTTCACGTTACTCTTGTGCTAATGTAATACCGTTTGATTTGTTATATTATAGGATGTTATTTATAAACTAAAATTTAAGAATACTAAATCCTAATATATGTGTGTGTGCATGTGCGGGTGCCCGCGTATCATACAATATGTGTGTGTCCAAACTCCAAAGTATGTTGGAAACTAGGCCAACATGAGATTATTTGGGTCAACCTAAACATGATCCTTCAACCCATACACGATCCAAACTGCATCCCTAGCCCCAAGGAAAATTATAGGAGATGAAAAAGCTCAAGCAATTACAAAATCCAATGAGCATACCATTTCACTACAGGTTTCTTCAAGTGAATTAACGTACAAACTGCTAAAAATGTTGTCTTTAGAGAGAGTCCTTGACACGTGGAGGAAGAAGCAGAGAGTTTTGGAAGGAAAGATGGGCCACAGAGGTTTCTGTCATTTAAAGAAAACGTTAAACTTGCAGAAAATCAATAATACCCTTTCAATGTATCTCTTTGTTTGGGCTCATATAAGCTTGCATATAATCCTAAGAGGTCCTTTACATAAAATTACAGCCAATCCATCATCAGAAAAAAAATATAACTAGTAAAATATTACAATTTATGAATTTACTAATGACTTGCATAGTTGCATCTCCTTATACCGGCTCGGCTCATTCAAACTGACTTGGTGACTCACAACATCTCACAAACCAACATGTCTAGCAAACATCCCCCTTCCCAAGTAAAGATGATAGAAACTTATGATCAACTCATAAGTTTAAAATTTTCCCAGAATAATGTTAAAAACGCACCTGTGTCTCAATGGCATTTCAATATTTCCCTTATGAGACATTTCATTGAGCAAGCATTTAGCATTTCCTGCACCATCATTTTGAACCTGCAAAATATCATTCAGATGATAATCGACAGACTAGGATGTAATTGCTACATAATGAAGATACTTGCATCTATTTCTTCGTGCAATTTAATGCGGAAGCTAGCTCCATTCATCTTCAACCTAACAATGCAAAGTTATAATACATCAAAACCAAAAACCAAAACCAATAAGATAAAATATAACTAGAAAATAATGAACTATAAGATAATTAGCTGAACCATTTATCATGTCTAGTATTTTTAAGAACAAATTCAATGGCATGTATCTTAGGGTCCCTTAGCTCAATGTCAACAACATACACATCTCCGTCCTACAAGTCAAATGATTAGTAACCAAGGCAGAACAATAAAAATCCATTTCATTCAAAAAACTAAAACAATAAGTCGCAATTAGGCAATTATAAAGAATAAACCTTTATAAATGGAGTACACAATGCTGCTTTTTTATAAACTGTTGTCCCAGATGGATAAAAGGAGGGAATAAACCATTTTCTGCAAGAGAGAAACAAAATCCAGTGTCGTCCGCAGGTAACCATATTTTGTATGAAATAGAAGGCGACAATTATTACCCTTTACTTATAAATGGATTGATTTGGGTTATTTTTTACAGGTCAAACAGGTTGTAAAAGAAATTAGCTTTAAAGAAAATGAGCAAAGTGCATTTTAAATGTGTAAAACTCCCAAATCATTTTTTAAGTAAAATAGATTACCGTTGAAGAGATGCAACCATTGTAATGATATATAACACCCCTTTATTTATAAACAAGTTAAGAACTTTGGTGTAAAACTGTTTCTGGTATTCTGGTAAAAACCAATCTGTACAAGAGTTACCCATTTTGACCCAACCAGTATTGATCCATTATCAAACACATACAGCATGCCTTTTTTGCCACCTCTAATAAGAAAGCAAAAACGTTAAAGTTCAACAAGATGTAATCACTTGTTTCCTTTGGAGATGCAACCCCAGTGGAGAATCCAAGTTTGTGAACAGTTCTGAAGTTGAAGTTTCACTTTTGCATTGTGGCCAGTTATAAACATAGATACATCAACCTAATGATACAGAACATAATTTCAAAAACTAGAGATATAGCTTAACTTTTCTAACTTATCTTTAAAATAGCATTAATAACTACACAATTTTATATCAGATAGTACCTACATGAATGCTGATGTTAGCTTTGTGATATCACTTCTACCAATTTTAAATATGTCAAGCAATTTATTTTCATTTAAATTTTAATTAGTCAAAATCTGCCCATGTGATTATGGAAGGGATATGATGAAAAATGAGAAATTCTAACCTGAAGTACCATTCCATCATGGAATTTAAACTTTTTTATCTCGGTATATTTACCAGACTTCAAGGATTCCATAGTTTAAGCAGTGTGATAAACTCCATACTTGAACGAGTCTGACAATCTATAAAACTGCAAGCTGAAGTATATTACAAGGCAGAATATAAAAATGTATATTCCCAATTCCCAAAAGACTCAGATTTAGGCAAAGAATCATCTTCTTCATGACTCTGCAAGAGGAATAAATTAAAATTTCTATTTAAAATTATAAACTTCATTTCACATTTGCATCTTGTGTGACCCAGTTGTTTAAACAAAAGAGTTGCATAACCAGAGGGTGATAGAGGAACTTGCACTAGAAAGAAGAGCCAAGGGGTTCATAGCCTAAATGCAAACACAATTACATCTTCTACACCATGCTATTACACCAAATACAGCATAAAACAGGAACAATGACAAAAAAAGAAAAGAACACTTAATGGTGAGGAATTACACGAGTACAGGACAGTGGATAGAATTATTAGAAATTCTTTTTAAGGTACGTACACTCGATCACTACCACCAACTTTTATCAGCAACCAGATATTAGATGCTAAAAGCATGAATCACTGAGTAAGCAGCTTAGAGTCACATGCCACTATTTTAACTTGACCAACATTCTCCTGGATGTCATCATACTTGAACATGGCATCTTGAACAATGAAGGTCCACACATTGTCACAGAATCTGTAGGTGTGTAAGTGTCCCTATTATCATACAAAAGTGAGGAACTTTTAGCATCATTTTTAACAAAAAAAAAGACAACTAACAAAATGCTTGGAAAAAAAACTAACATTGCCATGTGTCCTTAACATGTCTTTTATCACACATATATAGTCCTATGTAGAGAACTCTACTAAAGAGACCCCCTAAAAGCAGATTTAGAACTGGATTTCTGAAATATCCAATGTAACCACTATTATTAACAATAACTAATTTATGTAGTTTTGCATTAGTTTAATGTACAGTTACTTCCAGTGATATCACTGACGTAATACATTCTTTCAGTTTAACTTTTAGAGATAAGTTACATAATTCTAGATAAATGCTAGGTGTTGGTGAATTATACCTTGATTGTCACCTTGCTCTTAACTTGGCTATCAAGAGCTTCTGTCATGGACTGCAATCAGTACAACACTGTGAATCAGTTCAAATCTTAAAAATCAACATATTTGAAACATAGATTTTTAGGAAAACAGCAGTTTTGAATAATTTGTTAATCTATCATCACACAATTACGCCTAAAGAATCGGATTTCACGAGCCTTTTTTCATCCTTCTTAACTTTTTAATGATAAAACTACACAAGAAGAGCATAATTGTAAAATCGTTGCTTTCTTTCCGTCTTTCTCCACTTTGAGAACAACAGAAATACATAAGACATAACATATACTTTTCATATCTTCCCCTACTCAAGAGCACACAGAGTTTTCTCAATTTTTTCTATTTGGTACTAATTTACTCTTTTTTGTTCTTCAAAACAATTCAAACGTACACAAGAGAAACAGCTTATATACGAATATAAACTATAGGATGGAATCACACATCATCTTTTACAAATTCATATTAGTTTACAGTTTCTATTTTATCAAACAGAGAATCAGGCCGTTGGATCTAATGAAAAAATAAGAGCAAATTCAGTAAATAAGAAGTATTATGTAAATCTGATGACCTTATCAAACTGAACAAGCACTTGAATAGCAAGCTCCGGACTTAGAATCCCATTGGAAACCATCTCATCCAGTGTTTCGGTCAAACACATACCGATGGTTGATCTGCGATACAATTCAAACGTCGCCATTCTTCTTACTGATCAGGATCTGAAAAATTGATCATAAAAAACCTTGAATCAAGAAACAACCAACCAATTTGGGTTAAAAAAACCCTAATTTAGAATAGAATGGAAGATCACAGACAGTGAGTGTTGTGGTGAATCTTATAAGTTGAGAGTGAAGTGCGAGAGAGATCAATTTTATATTTTTATTTATTGGTTGGTTATAGGCTTACAGGAGAGATGAGATTGGGGGTTTTTATACATAGACCTAGACCTAGACTAGAAGTTTGAGGTTTGTTTATAGATCACGCAAACAATGTTTACAAGTACCAAATTACCCTATATTCGTGTGTTTAACTTCCATTGTTCGCAATAAACTACTTTTTCTGGTTTTGTCATCAGTCAAATTTAAATAATCGGGTTAACACACAACACAACACACACTATTTAAACAAACAAAATCTTAAAATAATGTGAAACAACAAAAGACGGGTTCAATGCCACCTAGATGTTAGAATGAGAGTCACCCCAGTGACCTTGATGAGAAGTCCACTTGCTGAATAAACGACATCTAATTTCCCATGCCGAGTATTTAACCTTGTTTGTGGGGGTGGGATGAAAGTAAGAAGTTTGGAGGAGGGGGAGGAAACTCTATATTTACAAAAAGAAATTGCACTAATAAAATGAAAATTTACACTACCGGCTTGAAAATCAATACTACCCACCGATGTAGATTGTCGTGGTCTATTTAAAAGATAATTTAAATTAAGATTTAGTTCACCTATACTAGTACGTGTAAGTAAGATTGTCTACGAGATATATGTGGAAAGTATAACTTTAGTTAAATGATTTTAAATTGATCAAGAAAACAAATTTAAATTAAGGATTGATTTAGAAAACAAAATTGTAAAGTAACAAACTTGATTGATTTTGAAAACAATAATAATAAGAACGATCCACTCTAAGTTTTAGGTTTGTAAAACAATATTGTAACCTAGTTATTTTTAGCAAACAATCACATAAACATAATTGTATTGGTTTGATTGATTTCAGTTATAGTGATGGAACGGGTTGTAAACGGACCTATTCACAAACTTCCAATTTCAATTTGCTAATCAAAACCTAAGACTCATAATGCTTATGATATAAAGAAACCAAAAACTAATGAGTGTTACGTTAATATTTAAAACAAAGAAAAAATGTTTAAAGTAATCAATTAATAAATGAAATCATATAGCTTAACGTGCCAATCAAAACTTCAACCCAATCTAAGAACACTAAAGTTAAACAAATATCATAAACACAAACCCTACAACCGGAGAAGATCACAAGTGATTTAACTGATAATGGTTGTCATGGAATCGAAATTGGTTGTTATGGGAATCGATTGCATGAAAAGGATGGATCTGTAGGTGTTCTTTGCTCTCAAATTGCTCCTTGAATGGCCAAAAATGACTTGGTGAAAAGTACATTCACAGCCCCCTTTTAAACCTTTAGTTAGGTTACAAAACCCTAAAAATTTGTAGCTATCAGCCTAGGGACGTAATTTATGTCCTTAGAGACGTAATTTACTAACCCCTTGAATTAGCACTTTTTTCTCTTGTTTTGCATCCTAGTTTGCATGCTTTATTTTGGCTGATCACACATAGGACATAAATTACGTCGGACGTCATTTACGCCCCCTTCACTTTTTATTCACTTTTTCTATTTCTTAAGTGTTGTCTTTTTCGTAAGCTTTCAGCTTCCATTCTAACTCCCAAAAAACACTCGAATTATGTTTGTTAAGCTCTGCAAACCTGAAATTCAATAAGCTCTCAAAGTAATTGTATTTTATATTAATAAACACATAAAATGGCACAATTAAAATGTTAACACAATGAAAAACACCGACACATCACCGACGAAAAAAAGAGGGGGGAGGGGGGCCCCTTGGCCCATAGTGAGCTTCAACTATGTTAAAGACCAAGGCTTTGCGGACCTTCCAACGAACCATGCCACCGTATAAAAGAGAACAATTATATTTTTTGTCTTATTTTTGTCTAGTGAAGCAACCTTAAAATTCACCATAAACAAAAGCACAAAGATAGCTCATTAGAAGTCTTGATTTGTCTAGTTTTAAATGTATACCATATAAGAGCATTCACAGCCCGTTTTTAAATTTATGTGAGTGTATTCCTTATATTATATTGTATGGTTATAAATGCTTTTGAGTTAATGTTATGAGAAATTTACTATTCAATCTGCATTTTTAGAAAACGTTGTTCAAAATCCTATAATGTATTTAATATATTTTAAGTGGTTGTGAGTGGATGAAAAAAAAGGTAAAGATAAAATTCAAAAGGAGAGATAAAAAATAGTGATTTTTAGTGTAATTATATGAATAAAAATGAGGAATGAGTTGTGAATGCTTTAAAACAACTTAGAATCTCATATTTGTCTTTTGAGCTTTTATCGTTATAACAGTAGAAAAAATAATTTTCTTAAAAACACATATTATAATATAAAATTAAGTAAAAGAACAAAATACAATGGTCAAGCCTATCTAGTTACGCCATCACTTTTCTAGAGCACACATCAACAACATATTATCATAAGAATTGATTTGAAACAAATGATATTTTGTTATTGATACTTGTTAAGCATGTGAAGAACAATGTAAATGAGAGTTAACTATATACGCCCAACAAAACATATCTCCAAACGACAATACATTATGAAAAAGTCTAGCTTTATTAAAATAACTGATATCAAACTTAAAGCCTTGAAATTTTGTTATAAAAAAAGTAAAACAGTCCTACATAGGTGCTCCTTATAGAACATAGTTAAGCAAGAGTGTCATTAGTATCGTATCAAAATTTTCATACAACTAGTCTAATGGGTTGGGTAATTTCATCAAGTCATGTAACTGCTAATGTTATACATATAAAGATATATGACTATCATTTTTTCCAACATATGACTTTAAATAAAATCACCCAAATTTAGGGTATTACTACAATATGTACCTAAGATCTAAGATTGGGAGAAACATGAGGCATACACATGGATTGGATTTGATAACTATAAGTTGCTACTATTTATATGTAGTCTTGAAATTTGCGACATTTAGTACTAACTTTTTTTATGTGTTTGTTCACATAAAGAAGTTTTTTAATCCTTACAACAACTTGAATTGATTTGTTCTTGGTGAAACTATTGTCAAAATTAATATTATCCTTTACAAATTGCTAGAGATACCTAAAAACAATCTTTGTTAAATGAATATTATATACAATACAATTACCTGAAGATTTGGAATCAAAACCATGATACGACCTCAAAAGAAATAGTACCAGGAGAAAAAGAAAACCTTTACTATTACCAATGACTCCAAATGTTGGTGGTGTTGCATTATCAGACGCTACGACCATCTTTTATTTGTTTATTTTTATATTTGGCCCATAAATTTTCTAGTATTAGAAAAATATAATCTAGAATTAGACTACTTGTGAGTATTTATCATTTAGGCCAAGCGATATGCTTTGGGTTGGATATGTATGTTTTCTTTCAATTCCATAATCAAAATTATTAATAACTTCAATATAGAATAATTCTCCAAAGCTTTATCATAATCAAAAATATATAATTCAAAACAAGATTACAATTCATATATAACCCTTAGCCTTGACCATACATCTACAAGCTAAATCCAACTTGATTAGTATACAACCTAATTAACCTAGGACTTATTATTGAATGCATATTCTAACTACATAGAAACTTAACCTATTAATAATTATCTAGGATATTTTGCAAACCTTATATTCTGGTTATCCTTTGGGTTGATTCCTTTTCTTAGTCTTTTAGGTCTTAGTCTTTTAGGTGAGCAATAGGCCACTAGTAAAAAGTTAAATATGCTCGACATTCTTTCCCTTAGTTCTAAAGTTGGTATTGATAGGGTCTTAACCTTTGAGAGATCTTCTCATAATTTTTTTTAACTTGATCTGTGCCAATGGTTTAGTTAGGATATTTGTCTGTTGTTCGTTTCTGGTTATGTAATCAACTGTTACTTGCTCTTCTTCCACATGTTTCTAGATATAATGGTATTAGGTGTGTATATGATTTCCCCTTTCACGAAAAACAAGATTCTTGGATAACGCAATAACAGATTTATTATCAAGCCAAACTAATATTTTTTGCTTTCCTAATCTTTTATTTATATGAGTATCACTTTAACTAAATTGCTTGACATGTGGCTTTGGTAGCTGCCATGACACATGCGGCTCTTGTAGCTGTCATGAAATCGACCTCGCAAAAAAGTGTTTCATCGTGGCTTGTTTCTTAGAACTCCAAGTCACTAGTGATGCCCTAAAATAGAAAATATATGGCTGGAACTTTTTTACCACCAGCTTTGTATTGTGATTACCATCACTATAAACCAACTATTTCTTTATTTATTTTTTAAATGTTCTTATAAAATAAGATCTTAAAAGAAAATGACAAGGGAAAAGCAAGTGGTGGAAAAAATATACATATATAACACTTATGAGAGGTGATCACTTACTTTGACAAATTTGTTTGGAAAGATATAAATAGATCACTTAAGATATAAATTTATACTTTGCAACCTTACACTCAATAAGATGAAATCTTCTAAGTATGCATAATTTACCCTCTAATATATCATTCTTAATAACCATCACCTATATATATATATATATATATATATATATATATATATATATATATATATATATATATTATATATATATTGTACAAGCTAAATCAAACAAATAAAACAATAAAAGGCAAGAATTTTTTTTAATTTCATACCTTTTAGACTTGTGATTTAAACAAAGATGATGATGCAAGATGTTTATTCAAAGTAAATTTTTATCTAGACTTTTCAAGATTTTAACCAATAATACCATTTTATAATATTTGCATACATCACTTAGTTAGGGTAATGTAATCAGGCTTCCTATGGACTAATATACCTACCAAGTACCATCACATATCAATTTTGCAAATTTTGGGCCTCTCCTTCTGTTCGGCCCTTGTAAAAGTGCACATCCTATAACCTATGTAATGATCTAAATATTAATATATAATATATTCAATATAATTAACGAAAGTAATTTAAGATAAATATATTTTATAAA